>VXBJ01002747.1:386995-455175 GCA_013400055.1 Nycticryphes semicollaris | reverse complement strand
GCGGTGGCGGCGGGGGCCGGAGCGGCGCGGTCCAGGAGAGGCGGCGAACAAAAGCGTCGTGCAAAATGGAGCCAGGAGAGAAGGGTTGGACACCCCCCCTCCCTCCATCCTCCTCTCCCAGCCGCGCATCCCTCCGCCGGGATGGATGGGGTCTGTCTGTCTGTCTGTGACGGACGGGATGGATGGATGGACGGCGGAAGGGATTGCGGGGCGGCTGCTCGGCCCCCGGAGCCCGGCCGCGCTGCCCTCCGGCCGCTGCCCGGCGTGGGGAAGGGCCCGGGGGGAGCCCGGCGGCGGGGAAGCGCCGTAGCAGGGCGTGGGGAAGGAGGGGGTGGTGATGGAGGTGTCAGGGAGCACGGGGGGAGAGGCGGCTCTGTAAAACACTTTCCCCTTCTCTTCTGTCAGCCTTTGGGAGGACTCTCGTCCTGACTCGGTGAAGGTTCCTTCTCCCTCTTCCCCCAAGCTCTCGTCCCTCCTCGGCGAGGCAGAGCCCACCCAGGAGGGCTTTAAAATCAGCCCTCTCCCGTGTTGCGTGTGTGAAGTTGCTGACATGACTGCTGCTGGGTCCCGGTGCACCGGGAGCGGCGGGGAGCCGGATTTAAAGGGGAATTGTGCTGCAGACAATGCACAGCAGCAGCATCTGGAGCAGCCCTGGGGACTGGAGCTCCGGTTTTGACATTGCTACACACACAGAGCACCAGCCGCAATGACAGCAGCTGCTTGGAGTGGCTGCAGGCAGCAGGCAGGAGCATGAAGTAAAGAGATCACTGCAGTGCTCAAGATGAACTCCTCTTTGGTTGGCAACCAGAGTGGCCGGCCGTTCTGCCTCCTGGCCATTAGCTATTTGGAGACCATCAATTTTTGCCTCCTGGAAGTGGTTATTATCGTGTTCCTCATGGTGCTGATTATTTCAGGCAACATTATTGTGATATTTGTCTTTCACTGTGCACCTCTGCTGAACCACCACACCACCAGCTACTTCATCCAGACCATGGCGTACGCTGACCTCCTGGTGGGCGTGAGCTGTCTGGTGCCTTCTTTGTCTCTGTTGCACTACCCCATTGTTTTAAGTGAGTCCTTGGTTTGCCAAATCTTTGGTTATGTGGTATCGGTGCTGAAGAGCGTCTCCATGGCCTCCTTGGCGTGCATTAGCATTGACAGATACATTGCCATCACGAAGCCGCTGACCTACAACACACTGGTCACCCCGTGGAGACTTCGCATCTGCATCCTGATCATTTGGCTCTACTCCTGCCTGGTCTTCTTACCCTCCTTTCACTGGGGAAAGCCTGGATATCACGGGGATGTGTTCCAGTGGTGCGCCAACTCCTGGAACACCGATCCCTATTTTACCCTCTTCATCGTGGTGATGCTCTACGCCCCGGCTGCTTTCATCGTCTGCTTCACTTACTTCAACATCTTCCGCATCTGCCAGCAGCACACCAAGGAGATCAACGAGAGGCGAGTGCGCTTCAGCTCTCAGGATGGGGAGGCTGGGGAGGCACAGCCCTGCCCGGACAAGCGCTACGCCATGGTTCTTTTCCGCATCACCAGTGTCTTCTACATCCTCTGGTTGCCCTACATCATCTATTTTCTGCTAGAGAGCTCCAATGTCTATAGCAACCGCGTTGCGTCCTTCTTGACCACTTGGCTTGCCATTAGCAACAGTTTCTGCAACTGTGTCATTTACAGTCTCTCCAACAGTGTCTTTCAGAAGGGGCTTAAGCGTCTCTCGGGGGCTATTTGCGCCTCCTGCGCCAGACAGAGGGTAGCTAAGGACTCCTCCACCTCTAGGAGCAAAAGATCTTCCAACGGATGTCACGTCTAAGAGGCCTATCAGCTGGACTGGGAAGTGCAGGGACAATTCTGTAAATCACAAAATAAGTTAAATATGATTTTAAGATGTCCAGATTTGCAAAAAGGTTTCTGAGAAATGCTGCTGACACAGAAGAATCAGGAGCACATATCATTGTGGTTTCACTTTAAAAGATGCTTTCTGTGGAGGAGGCTGTGGAGTTTCACCTCCATATTCATTTTTAAGAATAAAGCTGTATCTTGACACTTACCTCTCCAGCTGGTGTGACTGAATGGAGTGGGTGTCTGAGAGCTTCGGCAAAATGTAGTCTTTCTTACAGCTTTACTAGGTTCTTTCGAGATTCGTGCTTCACATGTAAATGATAGATCTGAAGTGGAAATGTCACAGTATATGGTATATTACAGGGATTTTTTTAATATATGCCAAAGTATATTGACACAATGTTCCAGCATCATAACAGAAGGGGCCAAAAAATTTGTTTTTCAGTGCTACCTAGACAGGACTTCTAGAACAGTAGTGAACAATGTGAACATTTCAGTGTGAATTTAAAGTCTTACTGAGCCGTGAGTGCAGCGGTGTGATGGGAACAGCCGTACCCTTGGGAGGACTGGTCTGGCTCCCGTGCCCCGTTGCTCTGGTAGGATGCCTGTGTGCCATCCGAGTACAGCATCTGCATTTTCCTGTTTGTTGTGAAGGAAGAAGAAAAACTTGGATCAGACCAAATTTAGCAGTTAAATAAAATGTGTTTTGATAAGCTCAGAGAAAATACATGTCGCTTTATGATACCGGAGTTGTGGCAGCCACTCCAGAATGATGCCAACATGTGAAAATTATTCTCAAAACGGTGGAGAAATGCCACGGTTTTGGATGTGGAAATTTTCTCAAGAACAACTTTAAAAATATCATGGCCCCCCCCTTCTTTTTTTTTTTTTTTTTTAATCTAAATTCTTCTGATATTTTACATACTAGAACTTAAGGGGAAAGGAAAGAAAACAATTGTCTTCTAAACAGCTAAGGGAACTATGTTGTAAATTTAACTGTAGTATTTGAGTTATTCATAAGTGCGCAGAGCTAAATGAGAGACATTTTTCTTTAGCCTTCGTGGGATTAAAGATGGTTCGAATATAGCAGGAGCTAAATCCTGTTGGCAAACGCGTATCTAACTGGTCAGACAAAACCAGTGGCTGAGAAGCAAAATCTCGTTGACCACAGCTTTTTTCAGGCCAGCTCAGATGTGATATTTTTGAGTCCCGTAGCGCTGTTAAGAAGGCAGTGTGACCCTCCTAAAAAATATCCGTATCTTTTTGCTGATGCCATATTGGGAAATGAAAGTGAACCAAGTATTCCTGTAATTAACGGATTACAGTCTTCACCTTTTTATCTCACAGGGGTCTCTTCCCCCCCTCCCTCCAGCTCTGGCCTGAGGCTGTGGTACCCACAGGACCCTCCTCGTGTGTCCGGCGGGTGCCCTGGCTGTGGGAGCCCGTGTGTGTGGTTGGGTGTACTGTTAGTGGTAGTGGGAATGAAAACATATTAGGGAAAAGGAATTCCATCTCTTTAGAACTGGGATAGTTCTCTTGGCCAGAGGGAAGGCTCTGTGGTTCTGTTTAGAGGTTTCAGGTCTGTTGTTGTTAATAGATCACAATCATCTTCTTTTTAGTACTCTGCCCTGTCCCTCCTGCAAGCACACACGCACCCGCCTCTGATCGGCTGTGAGCCCCAGCCTCTTGCCTCCCCTGCTTTGCCCTGGGGAATAACAGCTTGTGTCTCTGTCCTGTCACACCACGATTCCTACAGATCCTCCTGCTCACTGCCCATCCACCTCTTTGCCAGTACCGTCCTGTGAGGAAGCAGGGAGGAAGAGAGAGCAGCAGGATGAAGCCCTTCTGGCATGTACCTGTCAGTGCTCCTCACTGTCAGACACCAGTCCCCTTACTGGTATGTGTGTACCCCTTCTGCAGAGGCTGGGGCAAGTTTTGGGTTCAAGAGCCCTGTTCCAAAGCATGTTTAACTCATATCCTGGTCTTCTCTCAATGTATTCCATCCATAGTCCAAATCTCTCCAGATAAACTTCCTCCTAAGTTCACCTGAAATTTTAAGAACAAAGGTTGTCTAAACCCTGCTGCCTTCACAATGACATTTCTCCTTGTCTTCTGTAATTAGACGGTGTCTGGAGCTGGGGATCCTGTCTGGGTGGTGTCTCTGGCTGGCATCCTTGTGCTGCCACGACAGTGGAGATCTGTTCTGCAGAGCTCTTGCTGCCTGAATTTTGGGTAGAGACACAGAGCTGGGGGGCAGCGGAGTGTAAGGGTGTAGTGAGTCATTTATAAATGGCATAATAAGCTCAGAGCACATCAGCCGGCTAATTGTTCTCAAGTGTTCTGTAGGTATTATGGCAAAGGTGGGCTTTGGGGAACAATTTAAGGGCTTTAGTCACTAATATCAAAGTGTGTGTGTGTGGTATTTTTGGAACAGCCTCTCAGGTAAACTCCCAATAGCTTTTCTCTGACTTCTCACCTTATCTAACATCTCCAAGCCTTTGAAGCAATCAAATCTATCATTGGAATAGCATTTGATTAAATTTAGGAGAGGAAGATTATGTGATAGGGCCTAAACCCCTAAAAATGGCAGTTTCAGGCGTAAATGGAAGCTGGAGAACAAAGTCTTTTGCTTTTGGTTGGGTTGTTCTTTTTTTAAATTACACGACTTAAAGGGTTTAGACTGGAGCCTGGTATGTTAGTTTTTTGAGAATATGGGAAATGGTAAAAAGCAGTAAGGGGTCTAAATCCTGGCATAGGGATTGGACTCGAGATGAAGCAGTTGCTCCTTCAGCTTTAGGCCTGGAATTGTACCTAAAGCGCGGTGGTTGCTGCAGACGCAGATGTGCCCTCGCAGCTCCTGGTGCTGGGCACCTGAGGTTCCGTCGTAACCTTCTGAACAACCAGGCCTGTGTTCAGGTGCCTTATTCATCTCAAAGTCTTCATCAGCTCCGGTGATTTCTGAGAGGTGAAGATCAGGAGAGGAGGACAGAGAGGAGCTGCAGCCAACTGAGGTGTTCAGGTTTCAGCCAGTGTTAAACAGACGCTTTTAAATATTGCCTCCGTAGCTCAGTTTTACTGTCAAATATTTCTATTTTTGTCTGTGTTAATTTATTTATTTTTTTAAAATCTAAATTACTTTTTTTTTCCTCTAAGTTAATTTAATGATGATCCATGTTTGTATGTGACTAGATGTTTTAAATATTCCTAATGTCTGAGTCTGTTGTCTTCAGTGTAATTGCACAGGGGTGACTCTCATTCACTGGGCCAACTGCGGAAGAAATAATTCTGAAATATATTACCTTGTTTGCTCAGCGCTCCATGCAACACCCTTTGTCATACCATTAACACGAGGCACCTTTTCCTCACAATCTGTGCTAGGAATTGTTAGGCAGCAAACTTTCCAGCTGGATCACTTTCATCATTGCACATACGAAACTAATCCTTTCCTTGGCTATATTTGTATGCGAGTGTGCCTGGTGCTTCAGGAATTACTATCAGATGAATGCCACACCAAGCAGAGTACAGAAATCAAATTACATCTTCGTATAAATTGTGGGTTGTGATATGATTAAATGGACTAATTTGGAAGTTCCATCTCAGACTATAAATTTATTTTTTTTATTTGGGTTATGTGCTTTGCTTTCAAATTAGGCTGCTGGAAGGTTCAATTTGCAGAATGCAACTCAGTGACTTTTTTTAGTACTGTGGAAAGGATTTCCTTACGTACAACTTCTAGATGAAGCAAATTATCACCTTCTGAGAACTCTTCATTATTTTTTCAAGTTTACTGGAAGATTGGGTTGTGACTATATTGTCCTTTTTCAAATAGGTTGACAGAAAATCTGTGAAATACTATTCACAATCTCCAATCAAGTGAGAGTATTTTTTAATTCAACAGGTATCTTGTGTGTGAAACAAAAGTTTTGCTGTTAGGCGTTTTTTTAATTAAACGTAACTGGTTTCTACAGTCTTTCTTTGCTATTAGGGCATTTGTACTTGCTTTTAAGGTCCTTATCACTCAGAAATTAGTTTCTAGTGGTTGCAGTTCTGGCAGGGCTCAGTGTCAGGGTGCCAAGGGGCCATCGGGAGTATTTGTCACAAATCCTTGAGAAGAAGAAAGTGGTGTGAAGTAGCGGGAGCAGGGAATTTGGAGCAGCACGAGGTTGTGAAGGTTCCTTCCAGCAGAGACAGGAGTGAGTTTCCAAATGTCAGTCTCGCGCTGCATCATCCCTTTCCTGTTTTAGTTGTAAGAAGCTGTAAATTTCAGCAATTTGTCTGCTCTGAAAAAGACACTTCCAAGGCATATATGTGATGTGAGATGGAAACATTCAGTACACTGGGTTAATAAGCAGATTTTTTTTGATGTTGTGCTATTTCCAAATGCTGTGACAATAACAGATGTATTGAGCCTTCATGAGCCAGGAAGGCTGAGATGTTCCAGCTTCATCTCACCCCACATCAGGGCTTGAAGTTGACAGAACCTCTCCTAATTCAGGTTGGTGCTTTAAAAAACTTAGTTCTTAGGAACTAATATCTGAGCATAGGAGTCTACCTTTAGACATGAAGAAACTAAAGGCCCCATGAAAACTTTTCCAAGTTACTTGACAAGTAAAAATACTTGTAGGTATTTTTAATTTAGTAAGAGGAGGTGGAGGTTTTGGAAGCATTACTTGCTCTGGGGTCCCTTGCGCTTTGTAATAGTCTGGGCTTGGATCCGGCCCTGGGCCATCAGGCTGCACAGCTTGTCTCCAGCCACATCAACAACCCCTTTTCTGGGATGGAGGGAGAATCCCCCATCGTGAAAACAACCCATTTTGCACTAGGAAAGAAGGGTTCTGGCTTCTAGAGGCCGACCACGTCTTAAAGCTTCTCAGTTATTGTTTCCCCTCTTGCCTGCGCATTGCAGAGGCATCGCTTTGAAAGACATTTTCAGCAGATGAGACAATTTAATACTAAAATTATGTGTGTAAAATATTTTTGGAAGAGGAGAGCACTTCAGAATTAAAATTCAGTATGTGTAGAAACAGATGCAGTTGTATTTAGAGAGGGAAACTGAAAGTTGTGGTCAGCGGAGACAGAGGAAACCCTCTGGGGCAGCTGTGTCTGCGCTGGCGGTGGGATGTAAATCTCAGTTCTGTCACAACAATGGAGTATTTAATTTAGGTCATATCCTTTACAGGACATTGGCTTTTTTAAAAGGTGGAATTTAACCTTCTTGCTTTTGCTTTGCTGCACTCCGAAGGCAGGTTTTCAGGTTTTTTTCCTGTGAGACAGGGTCTCCTGGGCAGGTGAAATGTTCTGCTTACGCGGGCGGCTTGGCTGGGGCTTCCACTCAGCAGTGACTTCTGTCACCTTTCCGGTTTTATTCCCGTTGCAGAGTTTAAAACACGCCACCCAGTCAGTGATGGCTGCTGATGGAAGTGTTTGTGGATTTTGCCCATGTCATATTTGCATCTCTCGAGCTTTAGCACTTAATGAAAATGTTAAGAAAAGTTACGTTCCTGAATCCTGATCTGGGATGGTTGTTTACAGCCTCTGTGGCAATCTGTGCAGGCAAAGCTGATTCTGTAGCTAGGGCATTGCTGGTTACTTCAGTTGAGAAACAGAAGTTGTTAAAATTGTCCCCAAGATGCTGGGGAATGTGGTGGTCGCTGAGCAGATCGGAGGAGGGCGCAGAGACCGGGAGGCCAAGGCACGGTGGGACGGTTACCTGCCTGCAGGGTGATAACCCGGCTTTATTTGCCAAGAAGCTTTTAGCAACTCTGAGCGGATGCACGTTGTATTTAGAATTTGAAGTTAGGAGTGGGTGCGTGTGTGGGGGAGAGCTGTGCCCAGGCAGCCCTGGGTGGCCAGCGAGAGGGACGCGGGTCCCAACTTCTTGTCCCCACTTCTTTCTTTTTATACATTTGTAAGATGAGGATAGCAATTTTGTAACTCAAAGCTTTGGCTTCTCTCTGATGGTCATTTACTGGAGATCCTTTAATCAAAAAGTTAAATAAATTCAAGTACCTCCTTGTAAAGATGAACTCAGTCTTGCTGTGCATATGCCAGTCATTCCGAAATGTGACAGAGCTCACGTGATAGAGGCAATCAAATGCTTAATCAACCAAGTCATTACTTTTATGATAAATTGGAAAAAAGTTCTTCTGGGATTTCAACTGTAAATGAATCCTTGAAAATCAATAATTAGATTAGTAAAGGATGACGTTTTAATGTGCTGGCAGGAATATAGAGGGATTTGTCAGGGGAAGCAAAAACCAGACTTTGCACTAAAGTGGCTTAGGTGTATTTATAGTGCTAGTGATTGTGTGTGTGTGTGTGAAATCTTTGGACTATTTTAATACAAGGCTTTGAGCTTTAGCTAACTCAAGTTGCTCGTTTTATGAAGTTACATTAGTACCACACTGTGAAGTATTTTTAAATATTAGCATTACTGAGTATTTCATAAAAAGTATTCAAGTATTTCACGAAAACATTTTTTAAAACATTTTCTGTAGATACTGTTGAAAGAATTGATGTTTAGCGTACAAAGAAATAAACCCCTGAGGGCTGTAAGGTACCTGTGTGTTTCTGATCACCTCGGGTTTTGAGGGGTTAGGTATTTCTTGAGGTTAAATTGTTGTCATTAAAACCTACTAAAAATAATGGTGCAGTTAATCCTTCCAGATAAGAGGAAGCAGCATTACCTCCAGCCACGCTTTTCAGCTGTCTGAAAGGATTTGCAATCGCATTTATTGTCTTCACAGACTGTACAGCACAGTGGTTTGCCAGTTCCGATGCTGATAAGTTTCTCTCCACGTGTAACCCTTGAAATCTCGTTTCTGTTGTATTTCCAGCATGTGAACACTAGATTCAATTTTGTATTCCTCTAATGAATGCAACGGGATGGAAACGAGCTTGCGATTGCTAATGATGAGCTTTTTTACTGTTCTTAATACTCGTGGGTATGTCTTTTCTTCAGGGATTTCAAAATTGTATTAGTACCTTTTCTAATTGGTTGGTTTGGTTTGGTTTTTTTCCACCTGCTGTTTACAATTAAAGCGCAAGCATGGGAGGCTGTGCCTGCATGTGCTTCTGGGTTGCTTTGCTGAAGGAGATGCAGTGGAGCGACCTTGGCTGTAAGGGATGCTCGCTCTTCCCTGCGTCCCACCCGTGGCCCTGTGCCCCTGCAGTATCTGGGGCAGCAGAAGCTGCTGGTGGGATTATTTCTGTGTGTTCTGTGGAGATGTGACATTTGTCAGAGGGTGGCTGTGGGGAGTTCTGTGGGGGAGGCAGCCTGGCTCCCTGCACGAGCAGCGTTACAGCTGGTAGGTTTTTTTTCCCCCGTGTCAGTGAAAAGGCTGAGAATAGACAAAAGTCGCAGGTAAGAACATGGGTGTGTTTGTAAGAACCTCGGGCACTTTTTCCTGCTGGAAATGGTTTCGTATTAAGAGAAGAGAAAGCGGGGTGAGTGTGAACCCCCTGCTGTGAAGAATTACAGGAAAATAATCCAGCAGAGCGGATTAGGGGAGCAAACAGGTGAATTAGAGCCAATCCCGGCCCTAGCACCCTGGGACACTGGCTTTGGCTCTGCCGCAGCGGGGGGTGTCGGGGTGTCCGGCTCCATCCTCCTCCTCTTCCTCCTCTCTGCCGGGGTTTGCTCCCCTCTGCGCGGGACGGGGGATGCTGAAGATGGGGTTTGAAATCCCAGGCAGCTGAGGGAGAGCTGTTGTTACGGCTCTGGAATTACCTGTTTTGTGCCAACTCAGAATTGTTGTTAAAATAAAAGGGAGGGAGGTATCTCCACCCCAGCGTTTTAACAGACATTTCTGTAGCTGATTTTTCAACACTAATAATAAGAAAAAACTACAGTTGAGCCAAAAATGACAAATGTTACTAATTTAAAATAATACTTGCATATTTTTAGATATTAAATGGAACTAGATAAATCGGAAGCATGTAAATATCTGATTCTAAATCTTTGCGTAATTATTTCCAAGAGGTAATATTGCTATGAGTTGTTAAAACTCAAAGAAATGTATTATTCCCTTTGAGCTGATCCGTCCCCAGCTGTGTCGTACACCTCTTGGCTTGTTTCTTTTTTGCTGTAGATGTACATACATATATATATATATATCTGTGTACTGTGCGACTGTGCAATTACTGCCATGTTAACGTAGTTGTTTTAAAATACATATATACGTGTATTTAATGTATATATGTATGTGTATATATGTATTTAAACCAAGTAATTGTCAGAGCAGTAATTATACAGTCAGGCAGTTTAGGGCTCTGTAAATTATGTAATTTTAAGAATGTTGGTGTGGTTCTTAGCGGATTTTCTAAACACTTTTCTGAATCTGTTATCGGCACTTCCCATCCTAAGAGAAACTGCACATTTTTCAGTGATTGTTCCACTGGTTACATTTTTGTCTGCCATTTGTTCTGGATTGATGTAATCTTGATACTACTAAAATTTCAAGGGCTGTTGACGCATTTCACATAGCCTAGGATTGCCTGTTCTCCAAATATATGGATCATGCATCGACAGTACTAAGTAGCCTTACTGTTTTGCCTAAAAGCCTAGCTAATTAATTTAATACTCTCTCTTTAAAGAGAGGTCTCTGGAAGGGGTAGCATATTTTAGGATGCTCCTTCTCTTTAAAGGGAAACTCGGAATTGACTAGCAGTACTCGTTGATCAGTGATATTATTGTAGCCAAAGGATGCATGGGTGGTTTAATAGGAAGTTTTTGCTTCAAGTTCCTTGATGAAGTGTAGTGTTCTACAGAGCTGTGTGAAGAGTGTAGTTTTTTATTCTGAAATGCACTTGTACACTTTATTTGAAAGGTCTGAATGGATCATAAATAAATTTAAGAAATAAATGATACGTCACACGTTTTCACGTCTTGTCTCGGATGGCTTTTCTCTGTCTGTGCTGATAAAGGTGTGTTCACTTGGGAGTGGGTGGGGTTTTTTTTTTCCCTCTTATCTTGCTTGCTGTAAATAGTCTGGCTTGTACGTAACTGCCCGGAGCAGGAAAACCTTCCAGCACGCGTTTTGTGTTTGTGCTTCATCCATACATGATGTGGGGCACTGTAGGCAAACTCCTCTCTCTCATTTTCCTGTGGGAAACTTGAGCCCTAAAAGGAAACAAACACAGCAAAAGGGCTGGATATCACAAGGGATTCACTTTTATTTTTAGAATTGCACTATATTGCCATATTTGGACCGAAAATATGCTGTATCAATGCACTATTGTATCAAATTGCAGCTCTCTGACCCTTCTGATTTTGTCTGAATTATTCAGGTTTTTTTTCTTCCACAAATATTATTTATTTGTGAATGATCTTGGTAAGTGTTAACTCCAGGTAACGTGTCTGTGGGCAGCATTTCTTGTGAGAAGTTAACAAGTGCATTGCTTTGGAAGTGGGTTTTGTGCTGTTTCCTTGAGGTCTAAGTAGCAGGTGTCACTCCTGACGGTGGGCTGCTGGAAGGCAAATGCAGGAAATACGCTCTGTGTAAAAGTGAGTCTAAATATTGCTTGTTACAAGTAATCTTGAATGGCATCTCCCTGCAAAATAGACCTGAAGACATGCTATCCTACTGAAAATAGCTGTCGAAGGACCTTTTAATTTTTAGGACATGCTTCAAACGTACAGATCTGCCCATCATGTAATATTGCTGAAAGTTTCAGAGAGTTTTGGCTTTTTCTGCTTGTTGGAACTGCTGAGAGCTGCCAGCTGGTGGCTTGTTGCTCCCTTGACTGCCTGGTCCATGCCTTGCACAGAGGTGCCCGCAACGTGCCACAGGCTGGTCCAGTGCTGGGTAGAGCAGGTAAAATTCCATGGATAGATTGAGTGCCCAGACCCGTCTCACAGGAATCTCTGACCGTGTGACAAAATCCTGGCAAAGTCAGTGGGACCTTCCTAAGAAATAACTGCAATGTGTGAATCGATCCCGTTGTGGTGAGAGTGAGAAGGAAGCAGAGTGGGGGTGGGGACAGAGGGGAATCTAAAGTTTGCACCTCATCATTTTTCCATTGATATGTTCTTTTTGAAGTCAGCCTGCAGCCTGCTGTGACAGGAGTTGATCTTTGGGTGGCAAACCATGTCCAGCAGGCAATATCCTCCGCTTCTCTGGGGATTTCTTATTTCAGTCTTTTTTCATCCCAGATCTTGTTCCTTCAGCAGTTCTTTGCTACTCTTTCTTCATCCTCTTGGGTTCATAGGGGATTAGGAGGAATAAACCTGAGCTGCTGAAAACTGTGAGTAGGTCAGCTCCATGAAGAGGCACTGGAGCTCCAGCTCTTCCGTGTCTTTTAATTGTGGTTTTAGCTACGGAAAAAGCTTCAAAAGTAACACAGTCTGTCTGAGGATGTTGATTGAGGTTATAACTGCATGGTATGGCTTTCAGATCCTGGGATGGTCCCTGGAAGATCATGAAAACATAAGGAGAATGTCTTCTAAGTGTGTCCATTTTAGCAGGTGGGAACCAATATGCTTTTGTAGACGGCCTGATAAAATAGATGAGCTTTCATCCGCTGGACTGCGTCCTGGTTTGCATAATTGCCCGTGTAGTTTCTTTTTAAATCAACTGGAGGGGAAAGTTTCAGTACTGCTCCTCTAATACTTTAAAGTGCATAAAAGGGGGAGGAAAGGTATTATGTTCTTAGTCTGAGCATCTACATTTTCCTGCTTTCCTCTGGAGCAGTGAACTGTTGTGAGAAATTTAATCTTCACTACACTTGCCTCAGTTCTCATGGCTGTTTTCCATTCTGTTTTCTTTATTACTTTCTTTTTCTTCCTGTCATTCTTAGCTTTCTATTTTTCAATCCCAGTTTGTGAAGGGTGTGGGTTCAGAAGGGTTTCCTTCGGTTCCCAGTCCCCTGAAAGCATGAGAAATTGCCCATTGAGCCAATTCTCACAGCAAGGTATAAAAATAGGAGTAAAGAAAAGGTTACACAATGCTTGGATTGCAGCAGTTTGTACTAATGGGGAGATTTCAAAGCCATGGTTTGGAAAACATTTCTTAAACCTTATCATTTCCGTTAATTTTTCTCTCCCCAAGCTGTGTTTCAGCTGCAGGAACTAGCGTTACAGATTACTTGAAGAATTGTACTGAAACGTAGGAGTCAAGTGCTGAACAAGTCACGCAAAGCCAGAGACTGCTAATTAGTGCTCTTGAGCCATAGTGAGTTATTTGTTTGAGGAGCCTGTCCTAAGAGTTTCCAGCCAGATGCTTTGGTCTCTGCTACTAAATAAGTGGATTAAAAGGCAAGTGGATTTAAGGTTCTTTTGCCATCGCAGCAGAACGCAGGTGACACTGAGGAAATCCACAAATCACCAGGGGCCACAAATCGCCGTTAGCAGCAACCGGTCCCTGGGCCTTGCAGAGCCCAGCACTTGGCTGTGGTGCAGCCTTGCAAGCTTTTAAGAAGCTGAAAGTTGTCCCTAAGACTGTATTCACATGCTTTAAAGTTTTCAGAATTGTTTCTGAGCATTGTCTTTCTCTACTTGCAAAACCAGCAGAAGGGAACAGCCATTATTCTGCTTGTCTTTGTTGACCTAAAATGCTTATATGACATTTATTTAGTGTTGGATTTTGTTTCTGATTTCCTTATGATGAGACAGACCTCTTTGGCATGTTAATTATTATCAAATTGAAACACTGAATGCTTTTGATACAATTTCCAAAACAATCCAATAACTTGATTCTAACAGCAGAGTAATGCTTTCCTAATGAAATGTCTGTATTAAGCCACAGAGAAGATTATTAACTTTGGATTAAAATCAGAAGAGAAAATCAACCACAGTGTGGTGATTTTATTATTGTTTGCAAAACTGTTTTGTGGAGAAAAAGATCAACTAAAAGCTGGATTTAATGATCTTCACATTGATTACATCATGGACTATTTCCATTGGCTTCCTAAATAAGCAAATTAGTTCATTAGTTCGCTGATGGAGGAGGATAGGTTTTTTCTGTTTTCAAAGGATGCTTTCCCCTGCCGTGCTATGAGCTCTGGCTTAAATGGCTGCACTAGAAATGGTTTCAAAGTGGAGTGAGTGAGATGGATCCAAACATCTCCCTCGGTCGGGTGTCTGATGTTGGCAGAGACCCGGGAAGGTCTCAGTGTGGAAATGGCACCTCCTCGTTTTCCCATTCAGAACGTGAAGCTGTTGTAGAGGGGAAAATAGGTTACGCTGGACATTGCTCATAAATGCATATGGTTTCTGATGATGTGTCTGACACAAACCTCTTCCTTCCATGTCCTAGAAACTTTTTTTTTCAGGATATTTCTCCAAGGTAAGACTAGGGATTCCTTCTAAGCCATTCTCAGCAACACTGACGGTTCCTGATAGGATGGGCTATTAGAGCCCAGTACTGGCAACTAATTTCATGGAGATTGGTGTTTAAATCACTCGGATAAAAGTCCGGAGGAAAAGGCCTTAAGTTTCCCTTTGAGCGTTTACTGTATTTAATTGTTATGTTTTGTCAAATTCCTTTCATCTCTACCAGGAATTTTCGCTGCCGTTTGTGTAGGGCTCACCCTTGATGCAGACTTTCTTGGTGTTTCTTCCAATTGGTCTTTTCAGTCCATTGTTCACGTTTAGTGGTTCTCTTAATTGTTTGCTAATTGTTATTGTTCAACTTCCCAAATGTCTGAGGAGAACAATTTCATGCTGAAATGCCCAGCTCATACAAGCAGCCGTCCCTGTGATATATGAGGTTTTGCTACAGGATACTGTCTGTCTTGGGCTCGTACAGGGTTTTCTGCCCTTCTATTGCCTAACACTGTGGAGGGGACAGAGAGAGGTTTCTGTGGCTGAAACTCGGGGACAGCATTTTGGACAGCAGCTGCTGAGGATGGCCTGTTCCTGCGCAGTGTTGAGATAAAAGAAATGTGACGGGGCAGTATTCGCCTTCAGGAGTCTCCAAGGCAGAGCTGCTGCCTGCATTGCAATGGCCTGGAACACGTGTGTTTGTGTGTGTGTGCGTGTGTGTGGTTTTTCTGCTACTCACTGACCATTCCCAGATGTGCTTAGGTAACCAAATCTATCAAGATTGCGATCTGGAGCTGCCAGCCTGCAGGCAGCCTGTTCTGCTTGAGTAGACTATGTTTTGTTAAATTTAGAACAGCACACAGAACACCACGCCAAACTCCTAACTCAGTCCTGGCCTATTGTAATTTATATTCTTTTGATGTGTTTTAATTTACTTTTTTTTTTTTTTTTTTCCTTTTTCAATAGGAGTCTCCTCAAGACAGTGCGATCACCCGAGACATCAATCGAACGTTCCCTGCTCATGATTATTTTAAAGATACTGGGGGAGATGGCCAGGACTCCCTGTACAAAATATGCAAGGTATTCTTCAAATTCTTCGTGAATGGTTTTGGTACCTTGTACTTAACATCATTAACAGATGTAACTGTCACCTGAGAAGACTGTGTATGTGTTGCTGTTAACCACGTGATGGAGATTGACTCTGGCACTAGACTCAGTCTGGTTCTGCATTGTAAACGTTCCACTGCTTGTGCTGTTCAGGTGGGAGTCCTAAGGTGATAAACCCTTCTGTGTTCCTGAACTCAAAGGTGTTTGGTTCAGAGGTTTCATATGATTCCAGACACATCAGCATGGATCAAGCTGGACAAATTGTATGGCATGATGGAGATGAGGGCTGATCCCATGCTGATGAAGAGCAGCTCACCTTTGGTTGCAGCACACTCCCTGGGTGTCAACATTGTTCCAGTTGTGCTGGCAAAGTCAGGGACACGTGCAGGAAATTAGCTGCCTCTCGAAAAAGAAATACTGAGATGTTGGGTGTGCCCTAACGTATGTCATGAGCTGCTGTTGTCAGATGTAGTTGTCTTTAAAACTGGGGATAACTATGTACCTCCCGTAAATGCTATAACGCCATAGGCGTGCACTGCAGTTGCTTATTAAAAGGAAGAAATTATCAAAAATACAATGTTTTAAGCTTCCAGCACTCTTGTGTTTCTCCCTCTTCCTGGTGTCCCTGTAGTGAGGTAAAAGCACTCAGAGAAGTGGCTCAGTAGCTGTAGGGCTCTTGGTGCATCACCGTAACCAGCCCCTGCCACCATATATCACAGACTGATTTTCATACAGGTTACCCTTCACTGTGGAGGGTAGTGCAGGGTTCAGTGCAGGGTTTTATTTCCCTTGTGTTTGCAGCTCAAGACAGATACGCTGTAAAGCCACGATTCTTTTTTTCAGGCCTACTCTGTCTATGATGAAGAGATCGGTTATTGTCAAGGCCAATCCTTCCTTGCTGCTGTGCTGCTTCTACATGTAAGTGGTGGGGTTTTCCCCCAACTTGTTACAAGAATAAATGTTGTTCCACCTGCCTAGAGCAACACTGGTAACTCCTGAACTAGTAGAGTTCAAGCCATGAATCTACTTACACGTTGTTCAACAAAAATGTGGTTTCTGGACAGAGAAGTGTGCATTGTTTGGAACTGAACTGTGGTGTTTGTAAGGACTCTTGGCGACAGTCAGCGTTCATCTCCCTGTGTTCCTCTTGGAGGACCCCGTCCATTCAACCTCCACGGGCTTGTCCTCATGAGCAATAGTAGGCATGGAATTTGGGTAGAAGGCAACGCTGTAAATGTTTCTGTTAAAGGGTGCCAAGGTCAAATTTAAGCGTTTCAGAAGATGTTTTCTATTGGAATCAGTCAGAGAGATGGTTGGCAATTGCCGTGTGTCTCATCTACTCCGAAGTGTCTTTCTGACATCGATGGGATGTCGGTTTATCAGGTCTCTGCTTTGAACAGTGTGCTGCCTGCGGGGGCTTCCGTGTTGTAGGCCTTTGTGCTGCTTGGTTTGGGAGGTTGGTGAAGGATACAATCCTTTTTTAACTTTTTTAAAGGTGCTCAATTATGCTTTTTTAAACTTAATTATTGTTTGTAGACGTGATCTCAGAGTACTGCCTGTTAATGGCTTGTGCGTTCAGAAGCTGGAGAGATTTACGGTTACTGCATATCAGAGGCAAAAGTTTTCGATTCACTCATGCTTGGGAAACATGAGAGGACTAGAAATCTGCACAGATTATTTATAGACTGCTCTCTTTTAAAGTAACGTCTGCTTTTTATCAGCGTTTCTATTGCCAGCATGGGTAGTTGACACTGAACAGAGTTCCTAAGCCCAGTAGCGTTTTGAGATTCCTTTTCCCCAGCTGCTTTTTAGTGATTGTTGCTCCCAGAGAGCACTAAGTATAAAGACTTGTCGGCAGTTTTCAGTGCAAGAGGAAGACTCCTCTGCAGTGGAGGATTTTTCCATAATGTTGTGAAGTCAGTGGAGGGTATAGAAGAGATTGTAAACACTGTTTTCTGAAACAAAAGCCAGATGATTAATGGTGACAACCTTTTAGTCCTTTGTAGCTGTTGTCTGAAATATGTACTTGATGAGCAATTATTTCTTTATTGCTACAGTAAATCAGGTTGAGAAGGGTGATACTTTCTGATAGGAGAACTGGACACTTTTGCATACGTGCTTTCTTCTAGCTTTTCCATTGCCATATATCTTTTTTTCTTTAATATCCATTCCATTAGAGAGAGTCTGTCAAGAATGAACCCCACGTTATTCTAGAGTGCTTTCTTTAACAATAGTTGTTGCTTCTGGGAATAATATATGCATTTAAAAAGGCTAAATTTCAAATAAGTTTCTTTTTATTTGATTCTCTTTGAAGTCAGCCTTTGGATTGTGGCTGCTAGGGAAAATAAATATTAAAAAGAAATGATGCAGAAAGGGGAATTAAGTTTCTGCTAGTTGTTCACTACCAGTGTAGAGTTTTCAGTTTTAACAAACTCCATCTGCGGATTAATAATGGAAACCTTGAGATGGATGTTCTGTCTGTTACAGGAACAAGTGATTGACCTGAAGTCAGACTTTACCATGGAAATATGAAAACTGAATTTTCATGTCAGGGAAAAATGTCTAAACACTGACAAGTTTTGATGAGTATTTTTTCAGCTTTTGACAGGAAAAGGGATATTGAACTCTCCCAAACTAATGCTGAGGTGTGATACTTTTGTTAGCAATTACCAGTCTCGCTTATTCATTCCATCTAATAAACATCAAATGTTATAATGTCATTTTAAAATGTAAATATGCCATAAAGAATAAGGGAAAGAACCTTTTTAACATCCTTTAGTAATAGTGCTTCTGTTTCAGTGACACAAATGACCAAGGTCTAGGCCATTCAAAATCTGGAAGGTTCTGATTCTGACATGTTTTGGAACAAAGACACCCAGAAACTGCTTTGGTCTTGATGTTTGAAAGATGCATTTTTAGTTGAGTGATTGAGAGGTGGTTTATTCCACAGAATAAGAATGAAATGCTGTTTTCAACACTAGACTTCACTTTGTGTGTTAATATTCTTGCTTAATTTTTAATGGGATAGGGCCAGATTCAAAAGTGCTGGCAGGTTAGCCTTTCTGTAGCAGGAGAAGGGAGGTGAGGGCAAATGGAACCGATAGGAAAAATTTAAATACGCTTTCCTCTCTCACAGATGCCCGAGGAGCAAGCTTTCAGTGTTCTGGTCAAAATCATGTTTGATTATGGACTCAGGGAACTTTTCAAACAAAACTTTGAAGATTTGCACTGCAAGTTCTATCAGCTGGAGCGCCTCATGCAGGTGGGTGGTCAGACTTGGGTGAAGTGAATGGATCAGAACCTGCAATTCAGCCCATCTTTTGAATACCTCCAGGAGTGGTGCCTCAGCCACTTCCTTGGGCAGCCCATTCCAAGGCTGAATAACCTTTTCAGTGTAAAAATTTTTCCTAATATCTAATCTGAACCTCCCCTGGTGCTATTTAAGGCCGTTTCCTGTTGTCCCATCACCTGTTCCTTGGGAGAAGAGACCGACCCCCCCTGGCTACTCCCTCCTTTCAGGGATTTGGAGAGAGCGAGAAGGTCTCCCCTCAGCCTCCTCCAGGCTGAACACCCCCAGCTCCCTCAGCCTCTCCTCATAAGACTTACTCTCCAGAACCCCCACCAGCTCCGTTGCCCTTCTCTGGACCTGCTCCAGCACCTCAATGTCTTTTTTGTGGTGAGGGGCCCAAAAATGATGTAATGATGGATACAGAAACCTGCACTGATTGTCACTGTACACTAATTACTGCTGTAACTTTCAGATTGCAGCTACGGTTCCACAATACTACGAATTAACCTTGAGTATTTCTGTGGGATTTTTATTACTAGGAATATATTCCTGATCTGTATAACCACTTTCTGGACATCAGCCTTGAAGCACACATGTATGCTTCCCAGTGGTTCCTTACCCTCTTCACTGCGAAATTCCCTCTCTACATGGTCTTCCATATTATTGACTTACTCCTATGTGAGGTACGTGCTCTAACGGGAGACTTGCACTGCTGGCACTTCTGAGTATCTCACTGTCTCGATTCATGCCTTTGTTTCTATCTGTTCTTTCAGAGTTGGGCACCTGATAATTATTTTTATGTCGAATTGTTACTTTTCTGCAATGAAAAAGAGTTCTCAGCATTTTAATGTGATAAATTAGGAATGTATATACATAAATGTTAGAATTGATTTCTTACAGTACAGTTGGATCTATGTGAGATTCTGTACAATGCTCATGGGATGAAAGTTCATTTACAAATA
Organism: Nycticryphes semicollaris; assembly: GCA_013400055.1. Classification (NCBI taxonomy): domain Eukaryota; kingdom Metazoa; phylum Chordata; class Aves; order Charadriiformes; family Rostratulidae; genus Nycticryphes; species Nycticryphes semicollaris. The sequence continues at coordinate 435,698 of VXBJ01002747.1, read as the reverse complement.
TGTGAATCCCTCTGTTACTAAATTGTATTATATGCAATAATAACTTCTTTTTTCTCCTAGAGTATTATTGCATGGGGACCACTGCGTATAAAATTGCCCAGCTAACTCTCATGCTGGTAATCTGACAAGCCTGGAGCTCATTCTATTTGAAATTTGAAGTCTCTTTATGCTTCCCAGCTTATGTTAAGAGGGCAAAATTCTTTATATTGAGATTTAGAACAGAGTATTTGGTCGTATGCCAGTAGGTCGTGTAGTTTGAGTCAGAGCTTATTAACATAAGTGAACAAATCACATTTTTTTACTGAAGCCTTCATGTGTTGTTTAATGGTGAGCTTTTTTACTCACTGGTTACCTTTATTCATCCGTTCTTCATTGGGTCTGTGGTCGTTACTGGGAGGTGGCAGTTTGTCTGCACGTCCTTTACTGAAGGGCTTCAGTGCTCCTCACTCTCCCGGACGATGTTTTTACCCTTTCTCTGTATCTGGCTGCTGCTTGCTTTGTCCACGTGCCAGTGTAACAGAAAGCAACAGATGGCATCCAGAAAATCAGTTCTGTTTGTTTAGAAACACATGTTTAATTCATAAATAGTAAATGTGTTCGTAGTGAGGTTTTAAGGGGGGGTGTTATTGTTTTAAAGTAGTGAATAGTGAAAGAATAATTTAGCAGGGAAGAGAAAGAATCTTGAAATAAGATGAGCAGCATGTCCTGATTATCAGAGGTACCCCTTAAGAGGGTGTATGCTACTACTGACTTCTAACAAGTAGTGGCAAAACAGATGATGAAATAGTAAGTCCTTTGTTGAAACATAGTTTTGCTGTCTGTGATGTCTGTCCAGTAAAGATACTTCCCTAAGTGTTTGCAAAGTCATTCTCTGAGCCTTTAATTTAATATAGCACCTGGTTACTCCTGTGTCCTGGTTCTCCTTTTCACAGAAACTAGACAAACACCAAAACCCACCAAGTAAATTAATATCCAGGTTTGTGTATACTGAACAATTAATTGATTTTTCTCATTATTTTTTCTCTCCAGGGAATAAGTGTTATCTTTAATGTTGCACTGGGATTATTAAAAGTGAGTATAAAAGGTTACATTATGTTTTATGCATCATCATGCGCAATATAAAAAAAATAAGATGCCTGTTAGAAAAAAAATATGCTTTTTTGTAAAAAAAAAAAAAAGCTAGCAGCTTTCTGTATCACGTGTGGCATGTCCTGTACAGCGTTCGGGGCAGGGAGGGGAGAAATAGAAGGTTGCAGAAATAGAAGCAAACAGTTATTTGGAGAAGGTTTAAAAGTAGTTATGTTGTTGGAGCTTTACAAAACTGTTGTGCTGTTGTCTCTGGGAATTCAGTAATTGTGAGAACCTGCTTTGCAGTTACTGGTGTTTTCTTGCCCTGTCTCTAGACTACCAAGGATGACTTGTTACTGACGGACTTTGAAGGGGCATTAAAATTCTTCCGTGTACAGCTGCCCAAGAGATACCGCTCAGAAGAGAATGCAAAAAAGCTGATGGAATTAGCATGTAATATGAAGGTAAAGATGTGGGGATGGCAACTGCAACCATTTCTGTATGGGTATGGTTTCCATCTCGGTACATAACTCCAGAGCTCACCTCTCCAAATGCAAATACATTGCAGATGCTTCACAGTGAAGCCCCGAGATTCTCAGGGCGATATGGGCCCACCTGGAGAACGCAAACCAGAGTGACTTTGAGAAAGCAATATTCAGTGCTACTAAAAATCAGACTACTTCAAAAATCCAAACCAAAAAGCAACCAACCACCAACTTAAATGACTAATAGCACTGATAGAAAATACTTGTGACATCTGTGTAGTTCTTTGATGAAATCTTTCTTTGGTAGTAACTGTGATTGTATCTTTCATCAAGAGCTAATGGGGAGGTCTCATTTAAAACAGAGTAAATAATGCAGAAACAGAATGTCATCTTTCAGACAGAATATGGCTATTTTTAATTGCGGGTGCATGTGATGTTTATGTACTGCAATAGGGGACTCATTAAAAATGCATTGATAGATGAAGGGATATGATTTGGCATTAAAATTTGTTACAAGTCAAGGTAGGGAAATGACCTTGAGGTTTATGTATTCCCTGCATGAGTTTTGATTTGTCATCGTTTCATGGTGGGGGATGTGTTCTGCTTTTTGAAAAAGAGTTTTAATTTAATTTCCCATTCAAGACTCTTTCAGTTGTACTCCAGGTGGTTGACGATGACAGGTTAATCTGTTATGATCTCTGTAGTCTAAAGAGGATCTCCTTTATATGAAATGAAACAAAGTGCTGGTTGAGTTGTGTGTTGTCTAGAGCTATCACAGTTAGCTGAAGATTTTTCATAATGCAAAAAAGCACAGTTTTTCACAAGCAGCCCATGTGGGAGACTTACAGCGTTGGCTTCCTTCTTGGCTTCCCCTTTGGGTACTGGAAATGAGTGCTAGGACACTCTGGTTGGAGGCAGAGCTCTTCCAGGTACTGTACGGTGTTTGGGGGGCAGATATTTCTGAGCAGGAACCTTTTGTAAGTACCTCCTGCTTTCTGTGAGGGTCTTTTGAGGCCAGCAAGCCAGGGCAGGCTGGCTGGTAGTATCATCACAGCTGTTTGACTTCACCCGCAAATCACTGATTAACTCTTTATAGGGCCAATGGTGAGTCTTGCTTGAGGGTTTTTGGGTTTTTTTTAGTTTTCAATAGCCCACTAAGCCCTATTTCTTAAATATAACTACATGAAAATAACTATATGAAATAAAAGTTCTAGCCTTTGACATTAAGACTTTAGTTATATATAGCAAATATCACATTACCTCACAGCTGAAAGTCAATTGCTTTTCTAATCAGTAAATATTGTAACTAAAGCTTTATATGGGCACTTTGGAATAAGCCCTTTAACCTTTTTCGCAAATTTCATTTTCAGTTAGGAAGTTATTGATTCCTCTTTATAGACATAACGATTGAATTCTAAAATGGTATTTTGATAATTCATTTAGTGTATTTTAAGGAAGCTGTAATTCTTTCTTTACAGTTTCATGTAGCTTAATTTTTAGTCAAATACACTGGTACGATTCTGAGTATCTTTTTTCCGCAAAAATAACTAGAGGAACTCTCTGTAGCACGAGTGCATAAGTACACAGCTTCCCTGGTGTGGGGACCTTCAGGGCATCTTACACTCCTGGTGCAGTAGCAGTGCAGATAGCAGCGTTCTGCAGAGAGTTCAAACGTGTCTTATATGAAATTCTTGTAGAAATTACGGAATAATGAAAAATAAAGTGAGCTGTCATAGCTTTCCAGTCATTTAACAGTAGCCACACGAGAGGTTGCACGTGCATCTGATTAAGATGATGTGCAATGAGTGAGTGCATTTGCCTTTCAAGTTTTCAAATAACAACTTGTTCCTCTTCCCACTCTGCCAAAATTCCCTGTGTTCCCAGCACTGTGTGAAGTATTTAAAGCAAACGCTCTTCTCTCTGCAGTACAAGGCAAGGTTGAGCCCTGATTCCTCCAGGGCTCCGTGGTTTGGGGTAGAAGTTCTGGATGAAGCAGGGATTGTGCTGCCAGGCTCTGCACAGAGGCTGAACGCTTTGGTATCGCATCCATGTGTGCTGCCTCTGATGGGGGTGCTGCACATAATTGCTTTCTTTGACCTAAAATATAAGTCCTTTGCTGTCTGTAGAAATCTCCGGCTCTGTATCTGGAAGTGGTTTTGAGCAGAAAAGGGCCTGATGTCAAAATAAATCATTGATAGGAAGGGAGAAGTAGCCTGGCTAAAGCATTGTGATTGCAGCAGCATTCTGCTGGAAAGGAGGTCAGTAAATGATCAGCTTGAGGCAACACCAGATTCTTAAAGTCACTTCTCAGTGTTGCTGTCAAATGTTAACAGAATTACTGCTGCCTCCTGTGCCCCTGGAGAGCTGTGGTGGGACTTCAGTGTTCATTTCAGCTTTCTGTCACCGCATAACCCAACGGCCTTGCTGACTTTCCCAGGGCACGATTCCCACTGGGGCTCCAGTGCCCAGAATCGGTGACAACAGCAGCTCTTCTCAGCATCACCTCATTACTGGTGTCTGGAGGCAAAACTGGTTTAATATACCCAGAAAAGCAGAAGACAAAAATACAGTGGTGTGCCTCTTCCCTTTTCTCTCTCGCATGTTTGGCTGCCTCACCTCTAAAGATCTAGCCTCTATGGCTTGAGGTTTGGGGTGTGAAACCCAATAGTCTGGGCAGTGTTTCAGCAGGGGCAGAGCAGTGAAATAATCTACTGGAGTTACTGGTTTCGTTGTCAGCAGAGGGTTAATGCTCTGTGTGTTTGCCTGGAGTGCTTAGTAAGAATAACTTGTGCAGTTGTGATGTGGCTGGACTGACTCCAGAGAAAAGGGCTGGCATCTCCAAAAAAATGTCAACTGAAGTCAAACAGGAAAATGTTTCTGTGCAGCTCTCACTAGAGGGAGCCTAAATACCAGTTTTCTACAGTTCATTTCAAGTAGAGTTGTTAATGAGGAAACCAAAGATAAGAGAAACTAAACCAGATTTCCATCCTGCCTGTCATTTACGTGGGTAAAACTTGTTTAACTCGCTTCTCGGACGAGGCTTTTTTAAAGAGGAGAACGTAGGTGTAGCTTTTTAATTCATTTGGTTTACTGAAATAATTATAAAGGTTCAGCAGCAGCTTTTGACATTAGAGGTTTCATTTAGTTGAGTACTAACTTGCATGTGAAAGGGGCTCAGTGGTTTTGGCGATGTCTGTGTCACTAAACTGCTGTAGCAGATGGCCCAGCTGAGAGGTGACACGGGAAAGACGCTGATGGGGATCTGTTACAGGTTCCTTTGTGTTCCCCTTCCCTGTAGACTTGAACACCACGCACAGAGCATTGAATTCAACACCACCTTTCCCTCCCATCTCGCAGAAGGGGAAACTGGGACCCCGAGAGAGTCGCTTTCTTGGTGCTGTGTGTGTCTCAGAGCTGAGGACAGAATTCCAGCCTTCTGAAGCCCAGAGCAGCAGGGGACGGAGCACACATGCCTCTGGGTCATTGCTAATTGCTGAGACACCTCGACAGCTCTGGGACTGGGCTGTTTTCCGCTGAGCTTGAGTGACACCAGCAGAAATGTCAGCCGAGCCTGCACTTGCCCTTTCAGCATTTGCAGTCTCATGTAAAGTAAACCAAATACTTCTGCATGATGATAAATATTACAGCTGAAAAAGCAGCAGAAGAAACCTCAGCATCATGGTAGTTCAAAAATTAAACACATCTTGTGGGTTTCGAGGCAATCCGTTACGCTGAGCCTCTGGAGTATTTGGAGCATCAAACAGCTGTGCAGCACCAGGGAAATCTCAGGGGATGCTCCCATGGATGCCTTTCAAAAGCTTTTCCGTGTTCCACAAAAGGCTAAGAGGAAGGGATGCTTCTGTTATTATATTGAGTGCAGTAGAATTTCTGACCATGTGTAAGGGTTTGATACTCAAAATTGCATGAAGATACTAGCCGTGTTCTGTAGAAAGCAGGAGCTGCCTAAAACTTGTACCATAACCCTTTGTGAATTGTACTCTTTTATTGATGTTCTGGGCAGGAACTAATGGGCTGCTTTAATTTAGATTAGCCAGAAGAAGCTGAAGAAATATGAAAAGGAGTATCACACCATGCGAGAGCAGCAAGCTCAACAGGAGGATCCCATAGAGAGATTTGAGGTAACGCGTAACCTGCTGCAGCCTCGTGTAACACATGGTACCTGCAGGGAATTCTTACTTTGACTCCTTCTTTGAGCTGCTTTTGTTTTGTGACCAACTTGGATGCAACAGGGGAATCGGTTACAGGAACATGAAGTGACTCTATATATGGGCAATGTTAATCAGGACGGAGTTGTTGTGAGCCCAAAAAAAGCAGTAGTACGGATTTATGTTTGGGTTTATACAACTGTTTCACTAGAGGCTGTTTCTAGCCCTTGTGTAACATGCTGATTGCACCAAAAGCCACCAACAGAAAGACATTGATTATAACTATGCCCTCCTGATTATAATCCTGACTTCACTCCTCTCCCTAATTTCAAATCATACATGTTATGGCACGTATACAATTTTATAAATATTTTATCAAATAAAAGAATAAATTTTATACCTAACATTATGTATGGGTATATGTAACAGTAACACATACATAAATTTAGATATTTTAAGCTGAAGAAGGGTTTTTTTGTAAGCTTTCTTTAATATCTTGTCTGTGTGCTGGGAGTTGTAACAGGAGGGAGAAAATAGAGTGTTTTTCCCAGGATCCTCCTCTCACCTGTTTCCAGCACACAAATTCTATTTTCAGCCAAGAAAATCAGTACTTGTAGGAACCTCCTGGCAAGCTGTTGATGGCAGAATGACACCCCTACTTTTGCAGTCTTCAGAAACATTTCTGTAGCTCCACAAGTAATCACTGGGCAGAGTTATTTATACGTGGTTTCTTCCCAAGACTAATATTTTATTTATTTTACATTTATTATATGGTTAGCTGGTTTTGTCCTCAATGAATTTCATGCAGGTAGAGTTGTCTTTGCTACTTAAGATATAAGGTAGGCATTTGTGCTTAGGCACAGTAAGCATTGTGCTTTATAAAGTAACACCTGGGAAGACCTTTTGCTTGATCCTTGTGTTTTCTTTCCCACAGCGCGAGAACCGACGCCTACAAGAAGCAAACATGAGGCTTGAGCAGGAAAATGATGACCTTGCACACGAACTGGTGACCAGCAAGATTGCTCTGCGAAAAGATTTAGACAATGTAAGTCATGTCTTCATGGTGACTAGTGGAGACACGGTACCAGGGCTAATTCCTCTCACTGGAGAAGAGATTCATAGAGTGTTTGGTTTTTATTGGGGTGGGAAAGGATTCTTTCCTCCATGTCCTTATTGCAGACTGAGGGTATGTCAGCCTGTGCTGGAGGTCCGTGGGAAACGGGACCCATGACTGAAATACTAATTACTCTGAAAAGCACTCAGAGTAATTTGAGGGAGAGGAGAGGTTCTGAGCCTATACTTGAGCAGTTGCTTTCTTCTCTGTGTACATTAAAAGGACGTCTAGCAGGAGCTAGTCAAGTCTTTGAATTGTCACAGAGAGTAACGTGGATGCTGTATTCTGTTTTCCTTCAACTGGCCTTCTTATGCGTACGATTTCACAGCAGACAGGCTTTTGCAAAGTACCTAATTAATAAATGTGAAAATCTGGGTCTGGCTGGCTCTCTGGAATCAGGTTCTCAGGTACCTTTGGTGGCTCTGAAAATGTTATTGTGGTTTCCATTTGGCTTGTTGAAATCTGCCCGTGTGAACTCATCATCTTGGGCTGTTTCCCAGATCAGTAGAGCTCTCAGGAGGAAACTTGGGGTTCCCTTTGTGTTACAGGATATGGTTTTTTTTAAGCTTGATGTCCCATTCCCTTCTTTACATACTGAGGTTTGGGAGTGTTTATCAGGATCTGCCTTTTTTGTTACAGGACATGCAGAGACAGAGAGATACTGGTGTTTGTAGTGCAGGAGGTAGCTAGAACATGTTTAGTCTGGCCGCTGGGGAGGTGAGGGCAGCAGTTCCCCTGCTTGTGTTTTGCCATTCTTGTTCCTGTACCAAGATAAATGCGTTTCTGGAATCTCAAAGGAAAATCACTTTTGAAAATCACACAGTGCAGGGGTTGACGAGCTTTAAAATATTTTGACTTACCTGATACAGAGAATTTCAGGTTTCCCACAGTCTCCTGGAAACTTGCTGTTGGAAAAATATTCAGAGTCAACGTTGATGCTAATGGGTAAATGTTGCTCTTAATGAGATTTGGTTTACGATTTTTGGGTTTATTACACCTAGTAATGCTCTTTAGTGGTAAAATGTGTGAATCAGAGATGTTCTAGAAGCAGGGCTTTCACAGCACATTGGTATGTTCACTCCCTGTTACCTCTGCTTTGTCACTTCATTAAAGGCAGCTGCACAGACTGCCCAGCGGCTGGACTCCAGCAAAAAAATGTACTGAGGAAGCTTTTTGTGCCAGCTATTAACTGGTGTTTGTGGTTGCTGGAGCCTGTACAAGACAGTTATGCTTTTACATTGATTCGTTTAAATGGAGAGCTGAAAGGGGAACAAAATTAGGCAAAATCTTTGAGGTACCTCATTGGATCTATAATAGTGGTGCCTTCAAAGATGGTAAATGATGTTGGCAGCATTTGGGTTATTTCCCAGGAGGAGATAGGTAGGTTTGATCCTACTTTGGGATCCTGATTAATTCTTCTAATTGGCTTCTGAAAGGAGAATTTTCATCCTACTAGCCAGATGTCCTGAAGAAAAGTACCAAAGGGCATTGTTTAACACACCTTTTCTGATACTTTCATGGCATGTCTGAAATCTTGCAGCCTAAAAGATCAAAGCAGAGCATCTGGAAATATAAGAATTTCCTTAATATCCTTTGCACCAGACCAGAAAATAGGCTTCATTTTTCTGCTGTTGTTGGACTCCCACATCCCAGTTTTCTTTAACTTTAAAACAGCTTAAAAACCATGGATAATGAAAAGATGTTCGCTTTGCCTTTGCCATCTGTTTTAAAGGACCAGCAGGACTTTAAGGGACTAAAATTCACTTTTTGATTTTCTCCCTTTGATGGGAATTGGTACAGCTACTTTCTGAAGATTTTATACATCAGTTGAGTTACTGATCTATTTTTATGTAGAATTCATACACCTATTGGGGAGGTACTGGGTTGCTGTGTATAAGACAGGAAAAGGTGACTTAACTTTGCAGAGAAAGTTTTTAGTGGTGTATAAAGAGACCAAGATTTTTCAATGATACATCTTTATTCTTAAAAAACTTGCAGTTAAAAAAAAAAAGATTGTATGATTTCTGGTGGGACTTTTTGTTTCTTCCAGGAGGAAAGCAGAGAGGGGTGAGACTCTTGTTTACTTTGGCAGCTGAATTTTTTCATGCAGTGTTTTCTGGGTGGCATAATAAAGATGGTATCACATCCAGTGGTAGGTGTCGTAGAGTTCTGTTGTGTCAGGTTTTTTTAAATATTCTAGAGGCATTTTTAATTAAGTCTATTTTCATTGCAAGGTTGAATGTTTGCAAATTGAACTTAGTTCTAGGCTGCTTATAGTCTTTTATCAATCTTGCACATTGTGAGCTGGTCTGTGCCTTTTGTGATCTTCAAAATGTATTGGTCCACTTCCAGTCTGGCTGAGAAAAAAACCAAACTTACTTGTTATTGGATTTCTTTGGAGCAATCCCTACTGCAGTTTCCCTAAATGGAATTGCTGAATTCCAGGAGCAGTTTTGGAGTGATGCAGTGCAGTGCTATACTTTGTTAATTGTGATTTGTTGCTGCTTTGCCCATTGCAGGTGGTAATTTTAGAAAAATCATTTTCAGAATAAAGTGTTATTATTAACAACAACGAGCAGAGCCTCAGTAACAAGGATGAAAAGACTGCTCTCTCGGCTGTGTCCTACCTGAGCCTGTGCCCGTGGCTGCCCACCAGCATCAGCAGCCCAAGAAAGCCCCTCTTCAGCGTTGTGCTCTGCTCTTTGTGTTTCAGGCAGAGGAAAAGGCAGATGCTCTGAATAAGGAACTGCTAATGACCAAACAGAAGCTGATTGATGCAGAAGAAGAGAAGAGGCGGCTAGAAGAAGAATCGGCCCAGGTTAGGGGCATTTCTGTCATTTCCACATTTCTGTACAGTTCAGAAATTAAAATTTAAAAAAGTGACAAGTGTGGGAAGGGCTTGATGTTCAAAGTCATGTTTGTCCCTCTTGTGTACTGTAAAGGACGTCAGCAAAGCAGAATTCTTCGCTTTCCTGCCAGGTGCTTCATAGGGTAGTGAATTTTTAACTTGAAATCAGGAAGGCACAGACTGTGCCCAAGACTGCTGCACAGAGAGGCAGTGTAGCACTTCAGCCGTCAGCGCTTTATTGTCATACTTTCTTCTCCTGGCTCGTCAGTTTGTCTAACAATGATGGCCACCAAGGTCCAGCTTTTCGTTGTCTGGATGGAGCTAAGCTGGATCATTGTTCCCTGGTGCAGAGGACAGCAGTGTGGACAGGGAGAAGTAGGAAATGCCACCTGGATATTTTTCAGACTGTACAAATATATCAACATTTTACTTTCTCTTTTTACTTTTTTTTTTTCTGCAGCTAAAGGAAATGTGTCGTAGGGAACTAGACAAGGCAGAGTCAGAGATCAAAAAGAACAGCTCTATTATTGGTGACTACAAACAGGTATGTCCAACTTAAAAGACAGTCTGGGTTGCTATTGAAATGCAGGAATTTCTCAGGTATTTTAGGAGATTTCTGGAAATAAGTGTAATCTGTGCCATACACTTGAGGTATTTTAAATGCAAAGCTTGTGGTTGGTTTTGCCTTTTCTTTTGCTGAGATCCTGATGCTCAGTGGTCAGCTCTCTTTGCCCCTGAGGCAGGTATTTGTAGGTCATCAGTCACCGCAGCATCAGTTACAGCCAGATGCTGTTCAAATGGGCTCTTGGATATCAAAGGTTCGCCTCCTTCCAAAAATACATTCTCTCCCAGCTTCCCTTCTTCAGTCAGATGGGAACTGCACTTAAGAAATAAAAAAAAAAAGATGCCTTTTTCCTTTCAAAGGTTTTGCTTTGGAATTCAAGCTCCTGATCATAATGTACCAAGGAAGCGCGTGTCAAATGCGCGTCTCTTCAGTGTGCCCGTTCTGAAGTCTGTGTCACCCGGGTCTCCAGGAATGAACTGGTGGTTTCACTGCTCTGGCTGTCTTGCCTGGTTCTTTTATCCCAAAGGCAACAGAAAGAGCCATGCTATTTCTAACCCTTTCTGGCTCCTTTAGCAAGGCCAAACTGCTAATAACATACATTTAAGCCGCACCTTTTCCTTTGGGCATAGAAGAACATATAGAAAATGAGAATATGTACAATGAGACAACTTAATGCGGCATTTCAATTTTCCTGGCTTTCTCAGAGCCCTCAGACTATCCCTGTTAATATTCCTGTAGCATTTATTTGTGCTTTAGCATTCATTTGGGAGGAAATTTACATTTATAAGTGGTCTGGTAACATAATTTTTCTTGTCAGATTTGTTCCCAGCTGAGTGAGCGACTGGAAAAGCAACAAACAGCAAATAAAGCTGAAATTGAGAAAATACGGGTAAGAGACCAGACAGATCCAGAGTCTACAATGTTTGAATCTCTTAGCAAAATCGTAACAGAAAGCACACAATTTATTGCCATACTAAAATGATGGCTGAAAGATTGTTCCTTAGTGCCTTATATTTTGGGAAAGAAGATTGTAAGGGGGAGATCTTGGAAAAGAGATGAGTAACTGTGAGCTCTCTCCAGTGCTGTATTGATTACATGTTAATGCTGATGCTGGGCAATAATAACTTAATTTTTTTGAGGGGTCTTTTCTCTCTGGAGGAGATTTCCCTGACTGTCTTTCACCATAAAATAGCAGACCCATCACTGTAGCAATACCATTTCACCAAAAACACAGCAGTGTTTTCCAGAGCCCATAAATCCGGGGGGTGGCTGGAGTTCCTGCTTGGCGGTGCTTCCCCAAAGGTTCCCGAGTTTGCAAGTCATTAGTGGGCTCTCTACTGTGGTGCTGCTCTTCCAGAGCAGATGCAGGAAAAGGCTTTGATGGTAATCTCCAGCACTTCAACGCGAGCGTTCACAAGCAGGTATTTACTTTAGCAAAAAGTGGATGACTGTGAGCACTGCCGGGAGTTCTTCAATAAAGAAGGCCGTGTGAAGGTTGTCAGTTCAGCCAAGGACGGTTCAGATGAGGACACGGACGAGGAGAAGGAAACGCTGAAAAACCAGCTGAGGGAAATGGAGCTTGAGCTGGCCCAGACCAAGCTGCAGCTTGTGGAGGCGGAATGTAAAATACAGGTAATGCTCTGGAGGCTCGTTTAGTTGTCTGTATGGTATGTCTGTGTTCCTAGAAAAACGGGCGTGCTCTAGAGGGATTGGAACGGGTCCTGTCGGTTGAAACTGTAACCTGCTATTTCCTGCTTTTGGGGTTTTTTAACCAAACACTGGGCCTGAAACTTAGTGTAGGCAGGCAGACAAAATAATTGAAAATGTACTGAAGTATTTACCAGCTACTACGACTTCCAGACATCTGCCTGGCTGCAGTGCAGTATTTACTGACGGATCTTCTGCAACGTCTTGGAAGAAATCCAAGTTCTGACAAAGTACTGAATCATGCATTTCTTTATCTCACAATCAGTGTTAAATGAAGAAGTAACGTGTGACAAATGTTAGACATGTTTCATAAAACATAACTGGAAAGCACTGCAGGTATTTGAGGTATTTGTATAAAATATGACATTGTTCTTTTAGCCTAAAACTGGTGTGTCAGTTCACAGAGATGTAGAAATTGTTTTGTAGAAAGTCCACTTCCTGAGGGAATAGCTGCTGCTAGATGGGAGAGAATTAAAGGGTTGGGATGTACTAAAGAAAGCTGAATGTTTCACGAAGGGCAATGACACAAGTCTTGTTTTGCTTTTCAAAGCTTTTCTTTTTTTCATCAACTTGTTGTGCTACTTTTAATTTACATAAGACTCCTTTAACTTCTAAAGGGGCCAAGAGATTGTAGATGTCCTAGAGCCTGCTCAGTCTAACTCATGTAACCTTGTGCTGTGAATACATCACAAAGTAATGAAATTGCTCTTTCATTCGCAGGATTTGGAGCACCATTTGGGTCTGGCATTGAATGAAGTACAAGCTGCAAAGAAAACATGGTTCAACAGAACAATAAGCTCTATAAAAACAGTGACTGGAGTCCAAGGAAAAGAGACTTGTTGAAAAGCAGTTCTGTCAAACACACCTTCTTAACACAACACCTTTTGTTGCCTTCCTTGGCCAGATGTTTAATTCTGTGACATGAGAGGACCAGAATGTAAATAAAAATAGAAACACAGCATGTCAGGATTTCAATAGGTCAGTGATAAAGAGGATGGAAATGCAAGAAGGGTTTTATGGCTAGACATGGGATCTTCATACTACTGATATTTAACAGGTGATGTAGCTAGATTGAAGCTCTTCAGAAACACTCCATTCTGCGGTCTGGCTGGAGGCTTTTCACAGACTAGGTACGAGAACTTACCAAACCCTAATTGTTAAGTTTACATATGATAGGTTTTTTTACAGTTATAACCTTTTTTAATATTTTATTTGAAAGGAAAAGTGTCACTAACAGAGTAAAAAAAAAAATTTAAAAAAAAGGAAAAAATGAAAAAAACCAAACAACAAAAAAGAGACAACTTTAGCAAGAACTACATCAGTGCCAGAAAGCAGTCCCCAGAGGTAGGATATGGAGAGTAGGAGGTGACATGTTTTGCTTTATGAATGGGGATGATTTCAGCATTCCTGTCGAGCAACCCCACTTTCTTTTAGTAGATGCAGCATCCATCTCTCTGTGTTTGGCATTTCTTTCTGTTACTAATCAATTCTATGCAACTCTGGGCTTTTTTGGCATGGGCTGCCAAACAAAATCACATCCTGAGGCTGGGAGACTTGTCTAAGTGCTAGACAAGAATAATCAGAATTCTTGGCAAATTTCCGTTTCACTTCTGTGTCATATTGTTTGATCCACATATCAACAGCGTCAAGATCCCCAACACCAGGACTTGCTAATAAGTACTAATTATGTGGATGGTCTGACATTTAATTGAGTCGTCTTGTCTGTTTTTTGTCAGAGTTTTTGTTTCGGTTTCGTTTGTTTGTTTTTACCCGGCTGTAGCAGGCCTTCTGTGAAGCTCTGAGAAAGCTTCCAGGATTTAGTTTTGCACATAGGTATGAATGGGACAAAGAAACAATAAACTGAGATATATATGAAGCGAAAATCACTGCGTGGGTGTAGCTGCGAGCATTTATAGCTATCCAACTGGCTTCCCTGGTTACGCGTTCAGAGGTTGTGTAGGTCAATTTTCACGCTCGATGCAGTTGCACTAATAGGTGCTAAACGTGCTTGGATTTCTTCTTCCTTGGATTGTCCTGAGTTCTCACCAGAAAGCTGTAGAATGGAGTTTTGCACCTTGTAATTTTTTTTTTTTTAATTTATAATGGTTTGTGTTATGCTGAAGTATCTATTGCATCAGTGGATAAATTTTGTGTGCAGTGTGAGTATAAGCTGGTAACAATAAGAGGCACTGGTTTGTATATAAAGATATTTGGTTTATTTTGTATTTCTACCTTTTTCTTGTTTACTGTACTAATGCTAGCTAATGTACTCTGTAACTACGGAATAGAACATGCTATGTCCAAGCTTTTTTCCTTAACTGCATACATTATCTCTATTGTTTAATACCAAAAAGAAAAATATACTGTAACTCCATCAATATTAGATGCGTGGACATTGTGGTAGCATAGTTGCAGTGTGTATACTTTATGAATTTAAATATAAACTAGTATAATTGTATAACTATTTTGTTGTTTCATTTCATTTTAACAGGAAAATAATTAAATATTTTACAATATAAAACTATTTCCCTTCTTAAAGTAGAAGCAGCAGCATCTGCAAGCTTCTCTAATACCGAAACTATAGTCATGCTGCAAAGGGCTTTGCTAAAAATGACTGCATATTCTGAGTGTTGCCAACACTGCTTTATATAATAAAACCTAGGGTTTGCTTGGAAAAAAAGAAACTGCAGCAGTGACCTTGTGCAGCTCGAGGCTTGTGACTCAGTACTTCTCAAACATGTCCAATTTAGAACATATTTTTTTTAATTTTTTTTCCCCATGGCCCTCTGAATTCTGCTTGGATCTGCAAAAGAAATGTAGGTTTATCATCAGCGGTACCAACTTGTGCGGGGTCAAGCGTCGTTCACGTCATCATCGCTAGGATTTTCTAGTCATAGACGCATGCAGAGTTTAGCTGGGTGATTGGGTGACTGCACTAATTGGGTCACAGTGCAGCACAGGCTCCTCTGGCCCTGTGTGTTCTGCAGAGATAATAAGGAGTAAAAAAGTATTTTTGTCACCAAAATGACTAAAGGTGACTCTGAAAGCAGCCCTGCTCCAGGAGGCTGTTACCATGCTGTCACTTCTCTAACCATACTTTTGCTTGAAGAGAATGGCATTATAAGGTTATGTGTGGTCTTTGCTGCTTTGTCTTTCACAGAAGTGCAGCCATGGCTAACTCCAGCTTCGCCGTTTCTCGGTAATTACAGAATTTTGGAGGAAGGGCGAAAGGCAAATATGGGAAGGGCGAGCAGGGGGCGAAAAGGGACAACTCAAGCCCAAAGCGGTTCATCCACTTATCTTCCCCAAAGGGACTGGGAAATGGTGTAGCTTGCTCTTTCCTCAAAAAATTAGGTAATTGGAGTGGAAGAGTTGCTTTATTGTTCAGACCTCTTCCACACTTGCTAAGGAAACTTTCCTTCAGAATTGCATGTGGCACGTACTCCCTGGTTTAGTATGGACATATGTCTAAAGAGAAACTAATTTCTTCACAACATTTTACAAGAAACATCTTATAGCCAATTCCCAGTCACTCGGGATAATTTTAGGTATCTCTCTAAAGGAGGTATACAAAAGAGGTATACAAAATCCACAGCTAATTAAGAAAAATTAATCCTGTGCTGAGACGCATGTCTTTTGAAGCACAATTATATAGGAAATACAAGGTCATTTTTAGGATGAGTTAGTTAAGATGAATTTGCAGATGTTGAAGACGATGAAGACGATGAAGCAGCAAGGTGGAAAAAAATAATAAAAAAAGAAAGACACCAAGTCACAGCTGCTATGAGCAGGATTATTTTGCAGACCTATAAGTGAAAATGAATTGAGTGTATTTGGTAGCGTTTTTGGCTTTAGAATCATAGAATGGTTTGGGTTGGAAGGGACCTTAGAGCCCATCCAGTGCCACCCCCTGCCCTGGGCAGGGACACCTCCCACCAGACCAGGTTGCTTCAAGCCCCAAACAACCTGGCCTTGAACCCCTCCAGGGATGGGGCAGCCACAGCTTCTCGGGGCAACCTGGGCCAGGGTCTCGCCACCCTCACACCAAAGAAGTTCTTCCCAAAATCTCATCTAAATCTGTTCTCTCAGTTTAAAACCGTTCCCCCTCATCATATGGCTCCCCTCCCTGATCAGGAGTCCCTCCCCAGCTTTCCTGGAGCCCCTTTAGGGACTGGAAGGGATGCTAAGGTCTCACAGGCTCCTCAGGATCTGCTGCTGGAAGTGGATATTCAAGATCTATCAGGAAAGTTTTACCTTTAAGCATTGCTGGTAAGCCTGCTCAAAATTTATGTAACCACCTCCCTGACTTTTTTTTTTTTAGCTGCCCTTCTTATCCGTGGCAGTGATATAAAGTTCCTGTTATCAAGAGGAGGATTTCGCTCCATCTGTTCCACAGCCTGGCTCGCGTTCATCCAGCCTAACTTTAGACACTTCGGAGATG
Source organism: Nycticryphes semicollaris (assembly GCA_013400055.1). NCBI lineage: Eukaryota > Metazoa > Chordata > Aves > Charadriiformes > Rostratulidae > Nycticryphes > Nycticryphes semicollaris. Next base: position 419,304 of record VXBJ01002747.1, on the reverse strand, counting down.
CCTCACGTAAGAGCTTAATCCGGGGAGGTTCTTCAGGAGTGGGGATGGCGCCCCGAGGGAATGAGGCGGCCAGTGCCAGCCCCCTAACTAACCTTAAGGTCCTTCTTAAATCAAAAAAATAACAAAAATATGGCATCTCTGTGCACAGTGAGGATTGCTTTATATTTTAAATTTTCCCCTTCCCTCCCCTCTACCACCTTTTTTATTATTGTGTGGTATTATTCCTTCTGTATTACCAAAGGCAATCAAGGATCCTGCATAGAGAAACCTTCAAAATATTACTAGAATTTACTGCTGCACGTCCATGATGACTTGAGGAACGAGGACTGGATTTTGCTGCATTTTCTGCATGCTAATGAAATAGGACAAAGTGTAATCCTGTGCTGAAGGCTTTTTCGTAGGATAATCTGGCCATGCAGCTGCAGTCCAGTTTCAGGAACGGCAGGAAAGCAGGGACTGTGAGAAAAGCATGATTGCCCCTGTTAAGAAACCATATTTGTTCCTTGATGTGGGCGTAACATCGAAAGTCAAGTGTTTTCTCACAACGTTGTCAAGTTCTCACCAAACACGAGCTAAGTGGAACCAAGCTGAGTTTGAAATTTAACAAGCACATGATTGTCTGAGGTAGGGGAGGAGAGGCAGTGTGGAGCACCCCAAATTCTTCAAGCCCCTCTTTCTACGGCTCCACAGAGGAAAACGCTGCCGAGCGCAGGCCCCGGCTCAAGCCAGCCGGGCCGCGGCGGCTGCCTCAGAAGCGCTCGTGACTCCCTCCGCCATCCTGAGTAGCGGGTGGGTAGAGCCCGCAGGTCCCAGAGCGGCCTCTGATAGGCTGTTGCAGTGATTGGCAGCCGCAGCAGCCCTTGAGAGGCGGCGGCTCGTGGGGTTGTCGTTGGAGGACACCCTCGACGGTCTCTCCAGGGCGCCATCTTGTTTGCTGGAAGCGTCATTGTAGGTGAGGCCCCAGGCCGCGGTGGTGGGCGCTGCGCCGAGGGAAAGGGGACGTGGAAGAGTGCGGTGGCGAGAGGAAAGGCTGGGTCTGCCCAGGTGGGAAGGAGGGGCTGAGTGCGGGCACACTGGATGGCGCCCGAGCAGCCTGCCCAGGGCTGCTGAGCCACCCCTCATCCTGTGGCTTTGAGGGGAGAGCACTAGGGCAGGAGAAGATGGCAGAGGTTTAAAAGAAAATGTTAATAGCTGGAGATTAATAATGCTGAACTTGTTAGTGCGCTAATGGTGTTTGTGGAGGAAGTGTAAAAATTTTTACTTAATCCGCATGGGATTTATATTGGGGTTTTGGGGTTTTTTTTTTCGTTTTACTTGGTTTTTTTTTTCCCCCAACTCTGCTGACAATACCATGGGCCCCTCAGGTTGAGGAAGGTGATAAGGTCTCTTGCTGTGTAGCATCAGCACCTGCTGCTCTGGGGGGTTAATTTTTATGCCAGCTTGTCCCAGTCACAGGTTTATTCTTTTCTTGCCCCAACTTCACTGAAGGGTGAAATGAGGCCTCCTGAAAAGGCAAGCTTTGAAATCAGATGTGAGAACTGATAAAGCATTGTGTGCTTGAACCATTTGATGTATAATGCGATGAGTGGCTGCCTTGTACTGTTCTCCCCGTGGAGACCCTGCACAACAAGAAGCCAATCAAATCACTAACTGCTGGGCAGGTTAAGGCAGTTGATGGTTTCCTCCTCCTCCCCGTTAGAGACTCTGCTGAACGTTAGTTGTGTTCTGATGCTGGAAATGGAGAAAGCTTGAATAACAAAAAAAAAAAATCCACTCCTGTAAATCTTAGAATCGCTGAAGTAATGCTTGTATAGATGTGTAAAAGGAAACTAATTCTGTGCAGTAGCTAATGTGTGTAGGAAAAAAATACCATAGTTTACATGTTTACACATGTAGTTATAATGCAAACACATATAGGGTAAAAATTGTTGTAAATGGAAGTTTTCTGTTTTCTCTTCCTGACGTAACAGGACAATTTGATTTATCTTATCTCCCCCTGAGGACTGCAGAAGCAGTTTGCTAACCAGTTTTGTAAACTATGTTTTATTTTTAGTTGAGTAATTATATTATAGGGTTTGGCCCAAATTGGCATAGATGAAATTGCTGCAGATGGCACTGTGAAAGTCCTGAAGCCTGCAAAACTTCTAAAGAGCAATGTTAAATAGCGAGGTTCTTAACAGAAATCATCTTTGTTGAATGATCTTTTAATGTTAAATTAAATGTTCTTTATACTTTTAAGGAGCTAAAATCTATTTTAATAAAACTAGCAATTAGGTAATTCAAGTAATGACCTGATAAAGACAAAATTTGTCAGAATGCCAGATAGCACATAGCCAGGGATGCAGATTTCAAGGTAGTATTTCTCTTTGTGCTGTCTTAGCCTTACTACAAGTATTATTGAGTCTGCTTGGCACGTCACATTAATTCTGTATATGTCAGAGAAGAGGTAAAGAGAGAAAACACTTGCAGGTGTTTTATTGCAGGTGCAGTTAAAGTATGAAAAAATTTGCATGTACCTTAATTATAATGCTAGGGCAAAAATATTTTTTAATCGACTTTAATGACTTGAGTTACAGTTGGAGGTGATGTGGCCTTAGTTGTTCACTTGCTATATCATGATCTTACCTGATGGTATGCTTTTGGTGTGCAGTTTAACTCTGTACAGGACTGTCTCTGGAGGTGGTAACTCTGCAGAGTACGTGTTGGTTTATACAAGTGAGTACGCTGTTCTAGTTGTGGTGCTGCAGAGGTTCACCTTGTATGACAAAATTTAGGATTTTTAGGAAGGTGCTACAGATGGAATCACAGCCACTCTGGACTCCCCGGCTCCAGAAGGTGCAGAAGTGGTGAGACTTGCAGGCTGCCACATATGAACAGAAGTTCTCATCGTGCAGAGTGTACAGTTAGTGTATACCATGAATACATCAAAGCTGTGTGTTTAAACTCCCTGCTGTGAGCATCTGTTAATGCCTAGAGTTGTCTGTGTGATCCAGGGTAAAGGGTAGCCTTAGAGCCACATTCAGAAATTAATTTTGGGAGGTGACACTAGAACGACTCCTGATGGGTGTTTCTAATCTGCCTGGCCAGTTTATTCCACGTAGGAAAAAGAATCTGCTGTGCAGATTTCATTCAATTTCCATGCCTGAGAAAAAGTAGTAAAATATTTGCTGAGATGAGACTAAGAGCTGTGCCGCTGTCAGCTTTCATGATGTGAGCAAAGGGGTTTTATCAGTTCTTTAAGAATACTGTAGAAAGCCACATGGTTTTGACACAGTTCTTGGCTGACAAGAAAAGAGGGAAGTAACTTAATGTCTTCTGTGCCCTGAAGGCTTATGCTAGTTTAAAGAAGTGGTTTTATGGTAATTTAAGACTGGTGTAACAGAGTGAATGGATGGGAAAGGGGAGGAGGATGAAGGCTTGTTGCTTACAGAGTAGTGTGTATCTGAGCTCTCTGCCTACTCAGGGCATGGTAGGACTGCTGCATAATCCCACAGAGAATTACTTGTGTAACAAGATCTCATCTAGCATGGAGGGGAAAGGGTACTGTTTCTATGAGATGACGGCTGTGCCTTTCCCTAAGGTGTTTTTTGCATGGTACGGTGAAAAACCCAGTGTGCCAGAGGGTTTATGGAAGCCTCTGCCAGACTTTTATGAATTATGGATGAGATGTCTGCTGCTAGCACAGACACGAACAGCAAACTGTAGAGCTCCTAGGTTCCTTCAGTCTCGACATTACAGTAACAGCCTGTTTTTAGAATCCACTAACAACTCTGCGGCCTGCTCTGATCTCTTAATGTCTTTGGAAGTTACAGGTGCTGCTCATTTCCTTGATGGGGACAGAGGGAGGACACCAGTAATAAATGGCATAGCTGGGAAGTTCTAAATGTTGTCCAAGTCTTCATTTATTCTCAGTGAGAATAATGTAACATACTTGTATTTATTTATTTATTTATTCATTATTTATTAATTATCTTTCATCTGTACATGGGTGTATTTTTCTAATGTGGATATGTGTTAGTCCGGCCTTAGTGCTGTGTTTAGTTTTTTGATTTTGTTATTTTTGCAAGGGAGGGTGTTGTCTTCTGCTTCAGCTGTGTAATTTTTAATTTGTTCCAGTATTAAATTAAACCAGTTCATTGTCTCAGATAGCCCTGAATAGTCCATGTCCCTTTGTGCATAGCAAGGTGAGAGATTATTTTACATAAAGTACCTTGAGATAGCCGCTCAAAGATGCGGATGCTCAGACATGTTCCTTTAAGGAGTTATATGAAGAATAAAATCTACAAAAGAAAGGATTGGAGTGCTGACAAAGCATCTGTGTTACTGTCCTTTCTGTACGTGTCACCCAGAGCTGTGAGGGACAGATCCTTTATTGTAACTGTGGCATCACAGGAATAGTTTATTGATTCTTTGCCTTCCAACTCCAAGTACAAAGCTGTACCCTCAGCCCAGCGGTGTGCAGGCAGGGCTCTGCCTTCACTGTTGCCAAGATAAGATGAAACTGCCTGGAACTAGGTCTGCCAGTTGAGGTTCAGGCTTGCAAACTGGCTCTTGGCTTTCTCTGCAAGAGCACCTTTGTTATTAGACTGCATAGAAATGGAGACCTCAAAGTCAGTTTGGAGCAGTTTCTTCTGGGGATTTGGCTTAATCTTCTGGGGATTTAAGTCTTCAATCTTAACCAGCATAAGGAAGATTTTTGGAATAACTGTCTTAACAGAAGATGGAGAAAGCTGTCTTTGCCCTTCCTCCAGTCACTGGGATTTGGTCTCGTTTTCGTCTTTCAGGTTTGTTTATTCACAGCCAAAACAGAGGCACTTACAGATCTCTGTAGTTCCCAAGCTGCAAACACAAAGAGTTACATGAATTCAACATGTAACAGCATCTTTCTCAAAACCACATTGTTCATTAAAGCCAGCAGAACTGACGTGTAATTTGCAGCTCAAATCCCTGTCCACATGCTTGCTTTGTTCTGTACACAAAAATCCTGGTGCTACCTCAAGATCTGCACTGTCAGTAATACAGGAGTTGGTGTGGAACTGCTTTGCAGGGCAATGTGATTTGATTTACTGAGTGATAGTTTGTCATCTTGGCCCATTTTAGCCTGCCTTCTTCAGCTGTAATCGGAAGTTATCCCTTTGAGTAAATGACAACCAGCAAAGGGCTGAGTTCATCTTTACTGCAAGCTGGAAATCCCATCGTTGGTACATGTCAGCACCTAAGCAAAGGGTACCAGAGGGACGTGTTACCTGTGCTAGAGTGTGTAATCCTCTTTTGAGATCCAAAGGCCTTGTTTGGGTTTTGCCCCATGTTTGTACATGGAACAAGAAAGTCCCTTTTTGTATTACTTTAATGAGTACACACAGGCTTTTTATAGCTTTACAGATATATGTGCTGGAACGTATAGCCCAAAGTGAAAATGAATGCAAGGCCCTGAAAGCGTTAGGAGCTCCGGTGTACGACGGGTTGGGGTGGCAAAAGGGAAGGATAATTTACAGCTTAGCAAATGGGAAAGAGAAGGACTCTTTCTAGCTGACTTGCTGGAACTCAATCCTGCAGCAAACCACCAAAGTCAGCATTACGTCATGAGCAATTAAGTGAGGTGACACTTGTGTTCTTGCAGAAAGAGGGGTGCTGTTCACAAAGAATTTATGGGAGCTTAGCAGAGGGGACAGTTGTGGTGAAGAAATCACTCCTACCTTATGAAGGCAAGCCCTGTAAGGAGGGGTGGTGCTCAAATGAGTGTACAGTGCCAGTAGGGAATTTCTGCAGCAGAGACAAAGATTCCTCTGGTATTGGGGAGACTAAGTGCTTGATGGAAAGAATGACAGAGTGCAGTAGTTCTGTGGGACTTCGGTATGAAGATGAAATTTAGAACAGTACAGCTGGCATAGAGTGGACAGTTCTGTAATCTGCCCTCTTGTATGTTCTCTGGGGAACAACAGGAGTTGATCCCAGTCTTTGCTCTGAGCAACAACTAATTGTCACCCAAGTTAGGCGTCCTGTGGCAAGTAGGGCGTGTCATGCACTCAAGTTTTCAGAAACCTAAATGTTGAAATGAGTGCCTTCTGATTATTTTTCCAAGGAAATCTGGAATTAGTAACTGTCTGGCAGCCTGGTAGAAGGTGTACGTGAGCCTGGGAAACACAGATGTCCTTGTTTGAGATACATTAAGTAGTCTACTTTTCTTGTGAAAGGAGACCTCTAGTTTCACTCTGCATTATCTGTTTTTCCTTACCATTTTGCAAGTCTCTCTTAAAAAAGACCAGCATCAAAGTAGAGCAGCAGGAGGGATGGTTTATCCCTAGTGTCCCAAATGCCTGTTACAAAGCCTTGTGTTTGGGATCTCTTGTTTATTCATGAGAAGAGAGAACTGACATCTAGATAAATTAGGCTGCTGAAATTAAGAGACAGTAGAGCATGGAATTTCCATTATTTGATGCATGTTTATTGTAAAGTGAGACTAGAGCTTGTTGTTTGATTTTTTTGGGCAGGTTTATAAATGCAGCAGTTCCTTGCACGTGGAAGTGACAGGCTGGTATGTTACTTGCATGGATATCAGTGAATAAATATTTTTTTCCTGCTTCCTCTGTAATCAAATACACTTTTTCAACATGCTGTTGATTGCAGCAAGATAAACTGGGCATCCTGTTTGTTAATCAAGTGGTTACTTCTGCATGGATCCCTTCGGTGCTGTGCCAGCAAGGGATGGTGCTAGAGCTCGAGGAACATTGGGGAGGGTGCGGAAATGATGAAGGAGCTTTCTATTGCAGATTTCCCCACATGCATTCATTTGCAGGTTGACAGTGAAACATTGCAATGTGCTGACAAAAAGGAGACAGACTTTGCTCTTGTTTGTTGGTTTGGAGGGGGCAAGAGGGTAATAGTAACGAGTACAAGGGGCCACAGATCGCAGCTTCTCTGTCTTCTCAAAGAAGACACTGTGTAACTGCCTGGGCAGGTTTAGGCTAGCCACGCCAGGACTGGAATAAAACTAAGGAGGAAATGTCAGGCAGTTTCACAGTGAAGAAAGAAGGCCATGCCAACTCCTTTATCAAGCTAGAATCAGTATTGTATTACTCCTTCAATGCACCACTCCCTTATCTACACCTTGTTTCATTCCTGTGAGGCCACAGAATGTCAGCCAGCTCCTGGAGTGAGCCCAGCTTATTTCATTAGCTGTCACTGCCAGCAATTGCCAGGCTACTGGCAGCCTTCTCAGCACCTCTGAGATGGTAATCCTAAGGTAGCTTTCTGAATGACCTCTTAACGAGCTAGCTAGTATTAAGCATGTAAATAGGTATGGTATTATGCTGATACATAGGGTAAAACTGACCTCAGTTTCAGCCAAGTGTTAATGATGTTTTCTTAACTGATGATGTTCAGTTCTTTATGGATCTTACTTGCTAAATATTTGATGCAGCTCTGAATTTTAAGTGAGGCATGGTTAAGTTGGTTTTGGTACAGCGGTCCCTCAACAGCTCTTCTGTGCGGTACTGACTTGTTTGCCGCACAACAACAGACTCAGCTGGCTGCACACTCTTTTGCTGAGTGCGAAAGTCTCCCACCAATTCTCATTCCAGTTGTCATATATGCTAAGCTGTGGGGTTCCACACATTTTACTAAGAGCAATCTCAACTTTAGTCAGCTCACAACAATTTTTAATCCTTCCTCAAGGCTGATCTCTGAATTTGATTAATGACCTCTGCACTTAGACGTGAAATGCTGAATTAAAGACTGGCAAAAAGACTTCTAAGAAAAGGTGAGAACGTGATAAAATGACTTCTCCATCTTCCCTTCTAGAGTAAAACTGTGTTCTGTAACTCCAGGCAACTGGACATACTTGTGTACTCCAGTAAATCTTACCATGGGTTGCAGCCTCAAGCAAACAACAGCAGCCACACAATTGTCATGGTGTCTTCAACTCCTGCCCTCAATGGCCCTGGACAAGGAGATTGCTCAGATTTGCTTCAGACCTCAGAGGACAGACTGGGACCACAGGAATTCAATGTTTAGGAAATGCAGTGAAATGTGAAGGGCAAGAGAGCAAAAAAGTTCAAGAGAAAACCTTGTTCTATATATATGTAATTTATCTTTGAAGACAATAGACATCTTTTTTTTTAATTAGCTAAACACTAGGAAATACTCAGTTTGCATTCTGAAGTAAAATATGCCTCCTGGGTAGTCTGATCACAGCCTTCTCTGGGCTTTTCTGTTCCTGCTTCCATTGGCTAACCCCCAGCAGTATTTGTGTGCAGCAGCCCTTGCAGTTTCAGTCCTGTATACTCTGTTCACTGCTGCTTTTGTGAAGGAATGCATTCTGCTTGTTCCAGAATAAATGTTCTTTATGTTTACATCTCAAAGTCATGACTTTGCTAATAATCATCTCTGATAAAACTGCAGCCATAGAAAGTGCTGTCTCCCCTGTCTGCTCAGCCTGTCACCTGACTAGAGTGGTTTGACTTCCCAGGCTTCAGAAAACCTTAAAGCCAGTTTCCTTACTGTAAACAAAAATCCCCAAACCAATCATAAGGCCATAATTCCTGTTTACAGAGATACGCCTTTATTGTATGCTATTGGAAGCAAATGGGACATGGTTACGGTTTTATATACAGAGAAGTCTGTAGCATTGGGTTACAATCAGTGGCAAATGAACCAAGATTACAGTGCAGATCTAAGTGTTGTGTACAGTTAATAACAGTGGCTGGCATACAAACCACAACACAGAAGCCAAATGAAGCCAAGTGTACAGGGTACAGCATCACAGGAGGAAGCAACTCAATGTACAAAGAGCAACCCATTTACTTTACATTTGCAGGCTTTTTTGGCTAGTGAGTAGATATAGCTCAATTGAAAATTCAGTGTGCAGTTACTTTTCTTCCCATTCAGCTGCTACCAAATTAAGACAATTAGAATGTTCAGGTGACATTTTTAATGCTATAAATAGCTAAGGTTGTTGCCGAATTACTTTATTTGAAGTTGCATTATTTACAGTCCAGTCAGGAGTAGTTTAACGGTCATTGCTCTCTACAGATTAAAACTTGGGAGAAATCTTAAATATTCAGCAAGTAGTCTGTAACTAGACCACAAGGACCTCTTGTACTTCATCTGGAAGTTTAATTCTGGGTAACTTTTTTGGCAAGAGAGATTTATTGGGAAGAAAGATGGAATTGTCCACCAAATTACTCATTTGTGGAATTTGTTCATAGTAGTTAAGGTTTAGATAGTTCAAAGATCACACTTCTTTTTATTCAATGCCATATCCAATCTTAGTGTAAAAATAAACACTCTGTCCTCTGCGGATAAATAAATCCATCTGTTGGCTGCAGGTCAGACCTCTATGAGTGAAGGAGATTTTAGAAAAATAGATCTTTTCTTTAATGTTTACTATGCTGACCCACAAAGGAAAAGTGAAATTCATTCAAGTCTAGAAACAGAAATACAGTACAAGTGATTTATAGAATTGCATTCCTTCCCTCTACAAACTTGCTGAGCATGAAACACTGCCCCAAAGCACTGCCTCTGTCTTCTCCTTGTCTTGTAGAAGTACTTGTCATCAAAAAAGTCCCATTCTGCTGCACTACCACATTTCTTGCCTGCCTTCTGGTGTGCAGGCTCTTAGCAGGGCTCTGCCTCATGAGCATTCTTTGTTTAAGAATTCTTTAGATGGATGGGTGGGGATAGTTTGCGTTATACAAGGGGAATGTTTTAGCCCAAATTAGTAGCAATTGTTTTAATTGATTTTTGACGGTGGAAACTCAACCACTAGGGAAAAAAACCCCAAAAACTTACGAGTTGGACTTGGCAAACACCAGCCTTTCCTCAAAATCTCCACTTCCAAGACTGCTTCCCATAGATGTCCTTCTCATGAAGGGGCTGGTACATTTGGCAGTACAGGTTTCATGCTCAACTTTGTCACTAAGAACTGGACAGGACTTTAAGAAGCATACAGCCCACTGGGACTTGCTCTGCTGTAGTATTTCAGTGCTTTTGACAGTCCCCCCACAGCAGTGTTGCTTTCTTAGAAGTGCAAGTGTCCCAGAATGGCTCTGGGACAGCTAGAGGACAGGTGACATTCTGGAGTGGAAGCAGTAGTTAAGCACCAGTTGCTGGCCCCTGCAGAGGCTTGAGGACAGAATTGCTTCGTAGGGAGTTTGTTGACCTAAAAAGCTTAGTCAGTTTGATCAATGAATATTGACTCAGGGTTACGATCAGAAATAAGACACTGCACTTTGGAACTGGAAGACAGAGTCAGCTTTCTCCCTTTTCCGTCCAAAAGGAGACCAGCTTTGAAACATTTGTCCTTAAGGACCTCTGTGATGGCTGATGTGTAACTCACTAAGCACATATCAATGTACCTGTCCCTTTTTCAGGGAAGAGTAAATGTATGATTGGACAAAGCTTTGAAGCTTTTTTTCTGGTTTGGTTTTTTTTTTTTTAAACATGTGTTCTGTGTTGTGTTGTCCCTGAAGGCATATTTACCCACTCTTAAATGATGCAGCATTGCCCAGAGAATGGCTCTGTAGTTGAATATGTCCTCTGCATTACAGCCTCTGTTTTCTTCCAGTACGTGTATATTTCCACGCAATACATGTTATTAGAAAACTACACTTTTCCTTATCCTGATATTTTGAGCAGGGAACCAGTGATAACACAGGAAATATTCTGTATAGCAAATTAGAATTGTTATAATTCATACAGTCACCAACTTTTCAAAAGCTGTACTGCTCTAAATGCTGTTCTTCAGCCCACCATTACTCTGCTTGGATCAGTATCACTTTCTGTCTGCTTCTAAACACTTTTTTGTGGAAATAAAGAATAATACTCTCCTACACTGACAACATTTTACTTGCTTAGTTTACAGGATGCTCTTACAGAACTACAAGCTTTATTGGGAGTGCAGCAATACATACATTTCCCTATGCATAGATCATGAAATTGTAACAGTGCCAGTAGCAAAACAAAACCTGCCAAGATGTTCTGTTCTTCTTAATTAAGCTTGATTTATATGTGCCTGTTGACTTAAGATGCAGTTAGTGTCCACTGCTGAGATGACACAGTACCCTGAGTAACTTTGTATTGATTATGCTTAAACAAGCTTGTGCTTTTCTAAGAACATAGAAGTGAGCACAAAGAAAATAATTAAGTACATCAGGCTGTTTCCATGGAACACTGTTAATCAACTTATTCATAGCAGCTTTGAAGTATGAAGTTAAAACTTACCTTCTGCTCTACTCCCTTCGAAACAGATGAGTGCTATAATTAACTCTCCTCTAGCTTGAAAAAATAGAAGTGGATAGAATGTCAAAATATGCTTTTCTGGCAAGATGAACCTACTTTGTCATAAGCAGTTACACCAATATTGGTGACCTGAAATATGGACATTACAACATATAGTTGTGGAAGCAGTATCTGCTTTCCCTTGTTATGCTGTTCTGTGTAACATGAAGTTGTCTGGAATACAGTGGGCACTGTAGAAATATGTTACTGGTATTCCTTTAGGGGAAATTGCTATTACTCCTTTTGCTCCTGAAATTCAGTTGCATGCTAAGTGCACTGCCTGGAGCTGTCTCCCTCTTTTGGATAGGGCTGCTTCAGGAAACAGAATTTGGTCACTTGGTTTTTCCCATTCCTCTTTCTGCTCTGGAAAACTTTCCATCCTGGATTCTTTTACTGAACAGAAAAAAAATTGTTAATCACCTGCAGCAACATCAGTAGCAGCTTTTAGCCTGCTATAAGGATATCTTAAACTTCTTATCTAATTTCTTAGAAACTGTTTTAAAGAACAGTACTGTCTCCCCCTGCTCTTAGTATACTAAGGCTCCTGGTTTACCACAGTAGACATACACCTCCTGGTTTTACCACCTACTATTAATGGACAGTGCAGCTTTCCTCCCCGCTTCCTATCTGTGATGCTCAACCTCTAAGACTGGAGAAGGGCATTCTAGCTTCATTTTTGTCTTTTCTCTCTCTCTCTTGCCTCAGTCCATTCTCCCAGGACCAGATGCATTCAGCCAGCCCATGTTCACGTGGAAGCTGCACTACACCTTGGGAACTGCAGAGCAGCATAAGGCACCCGGCGCTTCTAGACCCAGGTAAGAGGCAGGAATGAGGCTTAAGTCCATGTGCTCTTTTGGAATTAGAAATTAATTGCAACTTTTACTCATTCCAACTCCCCTGTACCAATGAATGAAGGATAGCCAATTACATTCAATTAATAGCTTTTAGTATTAGTGTCATTTGTTCTAGTAGAGATAACAGTCCAGAGCTTTTCATAAACACGTGCTTCTGGCTAGGTAGAAAACATTTTGATGTTTACTTACATGGCATAGAAGAGACTGTGCCTTTAATTGCCTTATTGCCACAAACCTTTGAAGTTGGAAATGGGATAAATTCAGTCTCAGTCTGTGGTTAAAATTTTTATATGAGCCTGAAATTCTTGCAACTCTTGTTTATCAATGGATTAATAATTAAACGTGGAAGAGAACTCTCCCACTGAGAACACTGAGAAGGCTTCAGTCTTTGCAACAGGTTCTGTAGACTAGGCTTGATGGGTTCTTCTAAAGTACACTTAACTACCTGTTGTACAGTATATATGACCTTGGATTGTACAGAGTTAAGGCACCAAATACAAAATGAGAAGTTTCTTTAGAATTGCACATCTCTATGTTCCACCTTTGGACATTCAGCTCCTCTTAAACATCAAGGTAGACGTGTGATCTCAATATTTCATGCAGCCACAGGAACTGGAGAAAAAACCACTTCACTGAATTTAGATCTCTTCTGTTAGAAAACTGACACAGCTAGTTTTCATAAGGCATTGCTTTGCCTCCACAGTATCGGACAGGCCTAGCAGAAAAAGCACCCTTTCTCCTAGAAGATCCCAGACTAGAGGGACAGGCTTATGTACCCTACTGATGCTTTTGTGTTGTCTTAAACATCAGTTACAGATGACCAATGGAATCAGTCCCATTTCTATGGGCACAGGGGGGAAAAAAGAGGATGTTGCAGGAGCACTAGAAGACTTGGACATAAATAGGTATGGATTTAGATGAGAGAGATGAAGCAAAGGAGATGTAAGTTCTGAGGTCAAACAATAAACCAACTTTGTGATGACAACATGTCAAATGCTTTATTACTAGCTTAAGGGGTTAATGTTCAAAAGAAAGTCAGGTGAAAACTGCTGACACAGTCCATCAGTATTGGGACTTCAGTGCAGAGTTTCTCCACTGTACTGCTCTAAAATGACTATAATAGAATTTCCACAGTAAGGATGAGATTCACAATAAACTAGATGTGCTAAACCAGAATGAAACCAATGAGCTGTTAGATGAGCCATCTCATATACTATAGGTAGCAGATGCAACTACAGTATCCCTTTGCTTTGCTTGGAACAAGCCAATAAAGTATCTCATTTTTCAATAGATAATTCATCAGGAAGCCTGAGAGGGTCTGTGTCCTGAACATTCAAGCCAAGTTCCTGTTTTCTAAGACAGTCCAGCTCCTCAGTCCAGCTCATTTTCATTTTCATTCTTATGGTGCCAGAGAGGAGAGGTCTTAGTCAGCTTCACAACCAAGAACAACAATCTAAACTTCATTTTCCATATCTCATCATGCATCCAAAAGAATCCAGTGCAGCAGTTCCATGCTGTTTTCCCAGACCCAGCAGAAACAGTAGTTGTTTTTCTAAGCTGCTTCTGTGACTTGGAATTAATCGAAGTTGGGACATACTTTTCCCTTGATTAGGTAACAGGCAACTGTCTACAGAGAATTTAGCTAAAGGCAAGAAGTTCTAGTACTGAATGTTCATATCTCAGCCTACCAGACAGAGGGAAACTTGCAATTTTGACTTTGACTAGAGGATCCCACCTCTAGTCTGCAATGATCTGTGGGCTGTCAGCAGTACAGATGCAGAATTATAAACAAAGCAAGGGACACTCTTTCAGGGCATTGGTGACTGAAAGACAGGGACTGCCAGGCTTGCTTTCTGAGGACATTACTGGGCCTGGATCAGGGATGGTATTTGAAGCTGCTCACATTTATTGCTATCTTTGAGTTTTAGAAGTGCCAAGAGACTGATGTCCTGTGAACAGCTAACAAACAGGAACGTTTATTCTTAGACCATTTGATAAATCTTTGTGCCACTCTTCATTTTCTACTTCCTACTGACATAAGGAACTTGTGGACAGGGAAGCTTTTCGCAATAGTTCAGTGAAAGGAAAAAGCCTCAATAATTTCAGATTTGTGCATTTTTCCCCAATTAAGTTCTCTCAGTGGCTAGAAGGCATAGTCTTTTATTAAGACATACTTTACATCTTTTTTCCTACCAGAAGACAAGCGTACTCAGAGAAAGAATCCTAGTCTCCAGAGATACCAGAGTAGTTTTCAGAGATCTTTGTAAATGAGTAGAAATAATCCCTTGACACATGAATAAGTTGAAATAATTGTAGGAAAACTTGTTTCTATGAAATTCTTCATAAGCTGATTAAAAGTTTTTAAGAATCTAGAAAATTCTATGTAACAATTCCATAATTTGAGAGAATCAGTTATTTACCAGGATGCTAGAAGGTGATCAGAAAACGTGGGGAAGGAGGACGGAAATCCCAGAACCAAAGGTATTTAACTGCAGCGAGAGTCACGACAGCAGGGTTTACAGCACATTAAGTGGGAACCATGACAATTGCTGAATCATCTAATTAACTCACACTGGCTACATGACAGCAAATTAGACAGATTAGGAACCACCTACCCAGGCACTAAATTGCCTTTGTGAGGGTTGGATGGTGTGCTGTGGCCAACAGAAATTGCTTGGGCAACAGAGGCCGCGTGTCACACATTCCTTTCATGAGTTTAGACTGGCCTCCCTCCATCGAAGTGGCACAACGCCCAGGAATAAGGTCACCATGGTCCAACTCCCGAACGTGTGCTTAAGGAAGACAGCAAGCACTGGCAGAGAAAGGGCACGATGGCAGGAAGGATCACGGACCATGCTTTCAGCTAGCCAAGCCCTGCAGACCAGACCAATCTGGTTGCCTTAAAACCTTCTCTAGATGGAAGATTTCTCCGTACCTGGAGAAATGTTGTATGCCTGGCAAAGTAGGATTGAAGTTCTACTTTACTAAATACCCTATTTCTTCAAAACTCACAGTTGAGTATCTGGGAAAATGACAAGCATTCCAGCTGCCACTTCCCCATGAGGAGGAAAAACGCTGAGGTATGGTTAATACACAGTCCTGAAGGGTTCCCAGCTGTAAGGCTGCTGTTTAAAACCATTGCAGCTGGTGAAACAGAGGTGGTGGCTCCTTTCAGAGCTACTTTTGGAGAAGAGCAGCCAGCTAATTTGTATCACATATGTGATAACATCAGGTGTCTCCTGAAGTCATGTGCTGACAAATTCCTAAAGTTCTTTGAAGGGGAGATGGGCGAGAGGGAACTGCTGTCCTGTACAGGCAGATCAGACACCAGTCAGACAACGGACCAGGCTAATTACCTGTACATTTCTGCCTCGTGGTCCCATGAAACCCAAAGAGGTGTAAAAAGGGAAAGCAAGTCCCTGCCTGACCATGGGTACCTATGCAAGAGCAGCTAACAGCAATCAAATGCTGTTGTAACATTGGAACAGCCTGTATGTTATCCCCCCTCTGTTAATAGCCTCACTTCTGTCAGCGTTAATCGAGCAAACCACTGGAGCTCACAGTTGTTTTCCCAAAGTCACTGGTAATGGCATCCACCTCCAGTATAGATACCACGTTAAACAGGTCAATTCTTTACTGTAAAACTCTGGCTTCTTTTAATCCTTTAAGTGCCAGACACCATCTCCCAAAATACACACGATCATCTGGTTAGCTAAAAGTGGAGTTCAGGTGGGTAGTGAGAGGCACAGACTTTCCCTGGTGCCCTAGTAATACACGTACTAACGAAAAAGAACTTTTTCAGAATTCTTTTCCATGAACCAGAAATACAAACTATAACATTTTTGCTTCACTGAAAAGTTACTACAAACCTGGCAATGACACTAGCAGCTGCACAAAGCATATGGGGTGAGGTTTACATATTTGGCCATTGGGTATGTCCAGAAATACAAAGTGAGTAGCTGTAAAATAGACCTTTAGTCTCACAGAACAGGCACTTCAGACCATGCTCCTGTGAGGAGGCTTTTAAAAGGAAACCTGCACATATTATGCAGAAGAAAGGAGTTTCTAGTTCTGCCTTAGCAAAACGGGGCTTATTGCAACATTGATCAAGCAGATGTTACCCAAATTACTCATCAGATAATAGCCTGGCATTTCAGTTAGGTTAAAACCTGCTGTTAGAATTTAACCGCTCTCTCAAATGCCAATTTATTACACACTAAGGAGCCTACATCTGTGACCCTTCAAGAGATGGGATTGTTTTGCTCAAGTTCCACCGTCAGTGGGACAAGTTCCTCGGTGATCTCACACCATCTTATCACTGATTCCAAGTGGCTGCAGAAACCAGCATTTAGGAGTTTTAAATACCCAGTGTATTTTTCAGGGCAGGAAGTGGTGTCTGTCCTGCTGAGAAGGGGCGCAGCAAAGGGACAATTTCAGATACAAGTACTTGCATTACAAACAAAACTGTATTAGAGAAATTTAGTATCTTTTCAGAGAAGAAGATCCAACAGGATGAGAATTAAAAAAAGCAGAAGAGTGGAACGTTTCAGAGTGTAAAGAGTTAAAAGAATAATGACAAAAATACGGACATTAAGTTAAAGCCATTCTGATGGAAACCAATACAGATGGATTAAGCTGCCAAGTACAGGCCACAAAGAAACAGATCAAGTAAGAGTCAGAAAGTCATTTTATTAATCAGTCCTTGAGCTGGACAGTGTTTGTCAGACTGACATCAGTTAAGCCTGGGAAAGGAATACTCAAGAGAAGTTCATTATAATGTACCTCAACATGGCCTTGATGCACATAAAATACTGTCTTTGGAAGCAAAGGGAGCAGCCTGCTGCTCCGCCATCAGCACTGCCTGACAGGCTGAAAGAATGAATTGAATTTTAAGTGAGCTTCAGACCAAGCCCCAGGTTTGCACCTTGAAGATAACAGCAGATGAAAACCTGCAGCCCCGAATGGGAAGGACATTCTGGTGGCTCATCAATTGCACCTGCAAATGTAATCAAATGGTTTTGTGCTTTCATGGGCAGGTCACTGGTAACGTTCCTTAAGTTCATTTCCCCAGGTGCAAATATATAGGCCATTGGCAAGATCAGGTTTGTGCCACCAGTAGCAAAGCTGACAGTATGGAACAGCTGTCTGTCTGTATCAGCCTGTGAATTCTATCCAGACATATCCTGAGTTATGGATAACCTACACATGCACTTACTGAATTTGATGTTTTCAATACTGAAATGAAATATAGATTATTTTTGCTGTTATATTTTGATGCAAAACAACAAGCGGTGGGTCTGATACATCACTACAGATTCCATACCAACCATTCTCCTGTTTTACGTCAGTATAAACTGACCAGTCAGGGGTTTTTATGCTTCCATCTCTGAATTGAGACCCTAAAATGCTAATACGACGTCATCAACTCCCTCCTTTTTTTATATATATTTTTTTTTTACCATTTTTATATAAAAAAGAGTTGTTTCCAGCAACTTCAAGTACTGCAAGTACTGCAATTGTGCAGTACTGTACTATGCAACTTTGCATAACGCAAGGTTATATAAAGGCAAATTAAAAAAAAACCTCTAGTATTTTAAAACTACACATATCATGTGCACCGTATAGGTCATAATCCAAACCCATTTAAATC
The DNA here is from genome assembly GCA_013400055.1 of Nycticryphes semicollaris. Lineage (NCBI taxonomy): Eukaryota > Metazoa > Chordata > Aves > Charadriiformes > Rostratulidae > Nycticryphes > Nycticryphes semicollaris. Next base: position 401,523 of record VXBJ01002747.1, on the reverse strand, counting down.
CACGTGAAATATTTGTTAAAACATTTATTACAGAACTGAAAAGAATTCTTTATGGATGGCTGTATCCTAATTTCTAGCTTCAGAAAACCACAGCTAAGCAAATTATTCATGCAGAGTTAAATCACTGCCTGCCTTCCTCTCCTCCCACTGCTCCCACCACAGGAAAGCAAACCTGGCTGCTTCAGGACTTCACTTGGCCTCATGTAATTTGATCTCTGCAGATTTGAACTGGAATGTCTTTCATTCTTCATTTGGAGTTTAGCTTTAATCGTTCAGGGAAGTAATTTCTCTCTGTATTAGTTAGCTAATATCATACATTGCACTTCTTTTTATTCCACGTACCTATAACCATGGTATGGCTTCAGCGCAGGCCATGGCCGTGGCTTTGGTACCTGCCCAAGTGTTTTCCACAGGTACGCAAGGAATGCGGTGCCTGACACACAGCTTTTTATGCTACACAAGAGAAAAATATTTGAAGGACAACAGTCTGTTGATAAAAGCAAACAGTTCCTTAAAAGTATTAAGTCATATTTCTTTTGTTAACTGAAACGGGAGTATTTGAAGTGGCCTTGAAAAATACAAAGTTGGAATTCAGACCTATGTATTACTTGTTTAAACATTTAGTTAAACAAGACATAATAAAAACGTACCATATACAAGATTGTCACAGGTATATGAGATCTTTAGAAAAAAGCAATAAAAATATTTTTAAGCTGAAAATAAAATCTCTTACCTTTTATATCACGATCTCAGCTTACAGTCACTACATTTCTGCTTATTTTATACAAGTGCATATGGCTATGAAGGTCCGGAGAGAATGAGAATAAAGTGGTATTAACCTGCTGATAACTGCTTAAAAGTCTTAAGCTGCAACATATAGATGTTCCAATACCATTTAAAAAAACATTCACCTTTCAGTTATTGCTGATGCACAATCTCAAGTTATCAACATACAAATATTTAAGAGAAAAAAAAATTTAGTAAATTTAGAGCAGCAAAGTTTTTTGAACTGAACAAATAGTATGTTTTCCTGTCATTTGGTGATGATTTTAAGAGACACAAGAGTAATCCATTTGAAAGTCAAGTTCAGGCCTACCCTTTTTTGTGCCTCATATTAATGGTGTGGGGAAGAGACAGAGAGAGAGAGAGAGAATATTATCATTTAGAGTTTTGGAAAAATATATTCTATTTTTTTCTTCTGCCTTTTGCTACATTTCATGTCTGCTGACATGCACAATGGTACAGAGCACTATGGCTTCAAGAGTGACCATTGCACGTCTTTGTAGCAATTTCTATGGGAAACATGCACATACAGTCATGGTATTAAAATTCTGAAGTACTTAAATAGTGAAAGTAAAGGCAGGATTCACTGCTTAAAGCAGGCACTCTGCTTGGTGGTGGTTCTTGGTTTGGTGTTAGGTTTTCACGCCCCCCAACACACCAGTCTTTCCCTTCTAATGTAAAGAGATAATCAGAAGTATATACACATCTATTGCTATGTACCCAAAGAAAGGACTGTGGCTTGGAGTAAGTATTGCTTTTCATTAAATGGAACAGAGTTCAAGAAGTGAGAAAAACACTTTTTACAAAAAAAAAAAAAAAAAAAAAAAAAAAAGGAAAAAAGCTCAGATTCCATGTCTGAAGTTGAGAAACCTCAAAACGAGCCACGTTTGTTCTTGCTTTTAAGACATGTACAAAATGCCATTTGGAGCCACACAACCTGATGGTTCTAGAAGTCAGAGAAGAAATCTTGAGGGCCCAAGTGAATAATAAAAGGTGCGATGCTGAGAGGCTGGCAATAGGGACTGTCAATGAAAAAACCACCTACAGTGGGAAAAGAGCAGAGAAGCAAAAACTTCATGTTAATTTCAGAGACTGGCTGAAGCTAAAGCTCCATTTAAATTTCTCTGCTCTTTCAGCTGCAAGTGGAATTTTCATTGTAAAACGGGCACTTTTAATTCTTTGAAGGTATTGAAACATCTAACACTTCCAAGGTTACCACTTTCTAAACAAAGAACTGACAGCTCATTCATATTTTCAGTAAAGCAGAGAAATGTAAAATATGCAGCAAGGGGGCAAGTTTACAATGTGGTTAGTAACTCCCAACAAATGACAAAAAAATAAAAAAATGACTTCTATAAATCATCTGAAATGACTGCCATCATGTTGGAAAAGAGCATAGCGCCCTCCTTGTTTTTGAAGTAAGAACAAGTTATTTGGGTTATGAATGCTCATCGTATACAATTGGATTAGAGGATGTTTTGTTTGAAATTTTACAAAGCTGGGGATTCAAAAAAAGGAAAAGAAAAAAAAGAAACTACAAACAGTTGCCAATCAGGGGAACTCCAAAAGGGGAGGGGGGAAGGAAATGTGTGCAGAGGAAAGATTCCTTTAATGAATATTTGATTAACAAAAATGGGCTTTTATCAGCCATGCTTTTTCTGCTCCGTGATGGCTTCCTTTCATCCATAGGCCAGCAAAATGTATCGGTGATTTATGAGACCACTCAATTTGACTGGAGCCCCGGGACCCTGCTCTTCATTTCAGCGCTCCCGCGTGGATGACAACAGCAGCTCACCACTAGTTGTCAATAGGTCTACGGGATTTTTATTAAAGTACCACCAACACCAGACAAAAGCAAGAGCTACTGCAGAAGAAAAACCATTTAAGATATAAACATGTTCCTAAGCACAAATACTTTGCTTAAGAGTAACAGCTGCAGTTAATTCCAAGAAAAGCAGCTTGTCACATAAGCCACCCCTTAATAAGCTTTTCTGATACTTCTTTCCCTGTAACGGGGGGCGTAGGGGAGGAGGAACTTTACATGCTTTAAGCACCATCCGTACACCCGCTCCATACACAGAGCTCCGGCCGCAGCAGCAGGGGCTGGTGGAGAACAGGGTGTATCAAGAAAATCCTTAAAAAAACCAAAAAGCAAGGACTGAAGCGAACCTACTGAAAAGCAATGGGTGAGGCCTGAGCAGTGCAACCAACAACGCTGCTGATTTTGTAGGGTGATACCTTAATAAAGACTGCTCCAGTCCCTCCGCAGAGCCCACAGCAGGTTTTCTGCAGAAGGCTCCAGTGCACAGAGGGGGCCTGGAGCTGGGCAGGGGCAGGCGCTCCCCAGCGGAAGGGGATTCTCTTAGAGAAGTACTGGCCTATGGCTGAAGTGTGTCACTTTCCACAGCAGCACTCAACAAGAACTGGGACAATTAAATAGCAAGTTTTCATGGGGACCTTGTTGCTGCTTTAGATTCTTATAAATGTAAGGGGGAAAAGGAGAACCCGTTGTTTTAATAGAAGATTGACAACTAAAATGCTTTTCTGTAGAAATGGTGGATGGAAAAATCAAGGCTGGGCAGACAATCTTAAAAGTGAAGAAGGCCACAAGAACAAGTGCAATTAATTTTTTCTTTTTTCTTTGTGTTTTTGGGTTGTTTTTTTTTTTTTTTTTTTGTAAAAACAGAAAAGAAAGGAAAACAAGCAGCTTTCTGAGCTCTAAAAACCTGATTGTAACATTATGGTCGTCCTTTCTCTGGGCAATACGGACTTAACTGTGTATCCCTGGAATTGCTTAACGAGAGTGCTTCTGTGGGAACTTCTTGTTTAATACTTATTTCCCAGAATGTAACCTCATACAGAGAGACAGTCTAAGATTAATTCCCTTTGTTTCGTTTGTTTTTCAGTATTTTGTGTAGAAAGTGAAAAGCCTTCTTGGATAATTAAGACTGTCTAAAATCACAGTTAGAGTACGTTGATCTTAGGGATTATAAGGAAACTCAGGTACTGATGCTTAACTATAAAAAATAAGATAAAACAGTATTTTAACCCATATTCTACTAAATTTATTACACACCATAATATTTACAAAGTTAAACGTTAACTGTAATTTTTCTATTGTGTGGGTTTTATTTTTTAAATTTTAAAATTTTAATTTTTTAAAGAACTATGCCCTGCATTTAATAACCCTACAACAAGTACAGGTCATTAGCTGAGTCTGTGTGACTGCATTAGGAAACAGGCAGTACTCTTGTGTTACAACAAAACAGTTTATTTGTGATCAGTGTTTTATATTCTATACATCCTTCACAAATTTAATTTTACATAATCGGATACTTCATTTAAAACGTAAGATTTAAGCTTCTAGTTCTTCCCTATAACAGAAGGCTGGTATAAGTTATTTGAAAATGAGGTAACATTTCACAGAACATTTTTTTCAAGTTTTAGAGAACTAAATTTGCATTTTGTTAAAATCAAAAAGTAGGAAAAAGATGTTTCTTTACAAATGACTTTGCTCAAGTATGTGTTCAAAGGAAACAGGATAAAAAGGCTTTTTTTTCTTCTAACATTCTGTACTGTACTGTGTTGTTCAATCAATAGGAATTAGCTTCTGCCATTTGCTAAAAGAATGAGTAGTGGGGAACAGGATAAGTTGGGAATTTCATAACTGGTAACAGAACCATTCTCTTGGGTAAACCTACAGAGAGAAGAAAGGGAGAGGACTCCAAATAAGTTCAGTGATCCAAGAAAGTCAGTCAGAGCTTACAGTAGTGTTCTCATTAACCTTTTCCAGATCAGTCAGTCCATGGGATTTTAGGGTGCAGAGTCCCACCAACAGTAACACTTTGACACTGTGCACTACTGCAAACAGCTATCTTCAAGTTGGCTTTTATTTTTGTCCCGTTTGGTAAAATTAAAGTTATATTCTCAAAAGCAGAGTGTGTATTTGGATATAAGCTCCACTTCATAATCTTTATGATCATTAACCTCTGCTGTCTCATTCTGTGTTCTGGATTAATTTCACAGGCCAGGTACAGCTGCAGATACTCCAGACCAGCACCGCTGTGCATGAAGGAGAACTCACAGGGAAACTGGTCAGCAGTTTTGATAAGCATCCAGGTAGGTCAGCCAAAAAACCAGGCACCTACAGTAAATTCTGCATTTCCTCTCCTGTATTGAAGTGGCAAATCTGGAAAGATTAATATCTGCCTGATTTCATGATTATTACAGAGTTCTTGTGGCCTCACAAACTTCTGCACAATTAAATGTTTGTTTGGTTTTTTAATCTTGCCTATTTAAATTCTAGTATTTAACCTATGTATCCATTTAGAAATCACAAAGCAGCAACAGCAGGTATTCCAGAGCACCAGATGATCAAAGTGAAGTTTCCCAACATGCAACAGCTTACAAAGGCAAAGAGACATGTTTACCTTACAGCCAAAAAGCATTATCCCAGTACTTCGCATCACAATCATAAGACATTAAAAACAGAAACTCTTTATGTGAAAAATGGGGGCATTCAATTCCACGATGCTTTGAAGTCAGTGATATGTCACATATACACAGCTCAGTAATTAAAATCCAGCTCCCAAAATAGGCATCATGAGAAAAAACAAAAACCAGAAGGAATGAATGAAAAAAGCAAGAAAAGCTGCAAGGAAAGTTGGTAACGATTGTATTCTTTGGTTCAGCAGGGAAAGGACTCCTCCAGTGTCACTGTGTGTCACTGCTTGTACAGACCACTCCTCCTAGTTACAGTCCCAGACTATCATGGGAAAAGAATCAAAAGGATTTTTTAAAAACTCCATACCATGAAGTGAGCCCTAAACTAAATTTCCTTTCATTTTTCCGTGAGAAAACATGTAGCTGTTCCTGGTGTAATGAAACACAAAAGACAAGCCAGAGGACACTCGACGGAACAGTGGTGCTGTCAGCTCCCGCTCACAGCTGGGAAGGTTTGCTGGCCTGTGAGCCCAGTGCCTTCCCACTGCAGCAGTACAGAACAGGACCAACCAACAGCTCTTCATCAAGCAAAGTGAATGTTTTCAATAAAGCAGTGGCGTTCTTCACTGTTTACACCTCATACTGTTACAAGAAAGTAATGAAATCAACATTTCAAAATGTCTCTCTTCTCTAATGCTGTCAGGGGAGTTGGTACTGCCCAGGCTATACAAATTTGAGAGGAGTATTACAGCTGCCACAAAAGCTAAAAAAATTAATAGCAAATTGCAGATTTAGTTTCCCAATGAAAAACTGCAGGCCCTGAAACGTGTTCAGCTTGTCATTCGAGTAGCAGGCTGTCACCCAGTCCCTGGACAGGAGAGGCCAGTGGGACTGGTTCTGGTGGGCTCTCCTCTGTGTGCCAGGACATATCACTGACTCCAAACGGCTTTGCTCCCATTGCCACATAAACCTCATTCAAAGTAACCAAAAGGGCCGGTTAGAGGTGTGCATTGTTAGTCTAGCATCAAAAAAGCCGGAGGGCGGGGAAAAGCTGAGTTAAGGAAAAGCCATTGTAGCTCCCTGATTATTACTTTATTTTACAGTCTTCATAAACCCAGTGCTTTGCCAGCCTAATATCGCTGTGTTTCTTGGTCACCATGTCCTCCCTTCCTTGCAATCTGATTGCTAACGGCATAAGCTACACAGAAACCATTCTGCTTGTCCAGTCAGCACTGGTTTAGCCTGTGGGGGTGTGGGGGAGTGGGTGTCTGTGCACACAGACTTCATAGAGTCGGCAGCGTTAAGGGAGCTTTGTCCACAAGCCACTTACACTTGGGACAAACATTTTGCCAATGTTACTGTATTGCTATTGAGATAATAGTGGTCAGAGGTGCTGAAATAGGCCCTTCGGTAGTCTTTGAATGGAGCACAGATTGGCTGTAAAAAGGAAGAAAACTACTTCAATTGAGTTTCAGTATGAAAGGGAACAGGCAATTAGAACAAGCAGTCCTTCCACAGATCAGGCAAAGCATAGGCAAAAAAGCTACTCCAACCAAAAAAGAACCACAAGGTTATGGCATAGAAGTGTTGTAGTTGTCATGGTTTAAGAGCTTTAATCTCTTTGAATTGCTCCTTGGACTGCCACATTTGGACTGCCACAACAGTTTCTGTATCATTTCTAATTTGCTAATTATCTGGCCATACATACCGTAAGCTGGCGCAGCCGTGCTGTACCCATACGGTGCTCCATACCCTGCAAGATGAACAGATAAGGGGTGGGCGTTATTTCCAACAGCGTTTGCCCACTTACACACAGCGAGGGACCCGTGCTGGCACAGGAAGCAGGACCACAGGAAAAACGAACTCACACTGGTACAATACAAATACTGCTGAAAACACTAAAATCCTTCCACGTGGTGGCTTGAAGAACATGCTACTCAATGACTTTCTTAAGCCTCAGCATCAAAGAGTTAAATTCCCTATTTCATTTCCTTAGTGTTTTCTCTCAGCTGAAGCCCTCAAGCGTGTACTGTCAGAGCACAGAGTTGGCATGGTCCACTCAGACATCCCATACTCCTGTGTGCTTCCTAAAATACAAATACAGTCTAAGGTGGAGAACACTCTTTTTCCTCAGCTTCCATTAGAAAGAGGGGAATGCCAGATGCCCACAGCAGATACCGCATCATCCTCAGTAAAGCTCCTGTGAGTTGTGCTTTCTCTGCCGCTTCCAACAGATGAGACAGTTCCACAAGGACATCTGAACCCCTGGAGGCAAACCCAGAGCAGTGGCTTTTCCTCCAGAGCCAAGTGTGACTCTGGAAGGAGACAAAGAGCAACAGCGCTGACACCAGTCTCAGTACATCTCACTGGGTCATGGAGGCTTTACAGGGCTTTTTTTCTGGTAGGATCACTTGTGTCCATCACAAAAAGCAAGAGATTTCTGAGAAGAACAGGGGGATGAAGAGAAATAATTTGTGAAGGCCAAGGCCAATAAAAGCTTAACAACTACAGGGACTGGGAAATGGAACCTATTTCTGGAGTAATTCCATGCTGGCAAGAAGCATGCCCCTGGCAGGTTAAAGTGTCTCATAAATGACTCCTTAGGCAGAAAGGCAGTTCCAAAAACAATGTTAACAGCCATTAAAAATGAATTACTGTTTTTTAATATTTATAATTACATCAACATACAGGAACAGTGAAGATGACGTGCTGTCAGCTGTGCCAGGAAGCAGGTCTACCAGCCTCCAGATCTGTGCTGCCAGTGCGTGTGAACTGCTGAAGGCTGCAATTAGAGCTCATGCTGTAATCTGAAAACCTAAGCATGAGGAATAAAAGTTTTATTCTTTGGAAACTATTGGATTTGCTTTGACTAAGGAACCCCTAGCATCTCTCTTACAAATTGATTCTTATTCCAAGTGAAAGAAAGGTCTAAATTCCTTTCACGGGTCACCTGCAAGCCTGAGACATAGAGTCCCAAAACCAATGCTCTTAAAGTCAGGGGAATGAGAAAGTGAATTTTTGTTACAATTTTCTTGCAGCCAGGGTATGAATGGAAATGCTTTGTTTTCCTTGGCTACCACAGAAGCTATCATTGGACGCTGCGCTCACACGCACAATTCATTTGGAAGTTTTCTGGGAGCCCAGTGACTCCTGAGCCACCAACTTTTATCTCCATATGGGTTTCCTGGGAAAGCCACTCCTAATGCTAACAGGCACATGATCCAGGAAGTTCTTAGCTAGGAAGAGAGTTCTGGAAATTGTGCCATGGCAGTGAGCTATGTAGAAGACGTGTAATAAAATATTAATGCTAGGAAAGCCATTGTTACCTGTAACTGGGTGCTCTGTGCACGCCAGGCTTCAAGCTGTACACTCATCGAGGGCAGGTACAGCCAGTTTCTCAGCTCTTTGATTTATTTAAAGCCCCATGAATTCTCCCTTCAGCTTCACCTCAGGTGATTAAAGTGGAAGAAACCCCTTGCCCAGGTGACTGACAGACGTGCAAAAGAACACCCGAGCAGATGCAAATGAAACTGCTGACGTCGTGCTTTACCTGGTGTTATGTATCCAGTAGCAGCAGCTGCCCCAACAAATGCCCCTCGTGTTAAAGCGCCTCGTCCTCTGCCTCGCACAGCCTGGACTGCAGCAGAAACAGCCGTATTGACCACCCCTTTAGTCTGCCCAGAAAATAAAAAAAATAGCAAGTCAGAAAGTGACAATACTGAGCTGCTTTAACCTAACTTTACTAGAATGTCACCTTCCTCTTCCTATTGTCACCCCCTACAAGCAAAAGAGTGGCAAGGAGTTACAGAAGCTGCTATTGTTCCCCGCGTCAGAGCCCAGCTTTGCTCTGCTAGATGCCCCAGCTGCCCCCAAAAACAGTAAAATCATGTAAATCCAGGTATTTCAAAGACAATTTTGACAGTTATTGCCACTGTTTAAACTGCTGCAAACAGAACACAAGAATGATAGAAAAATCAGGATTTCGGCACTGCCCGAGTCAGGTCATTTGCAGACTCCTAACCAAGGCCTCAGTGCAATGGAGAGAAGGTGGGTACAGAACAAAAACAAATAAAAGAGTTGACATCTTGTTGACCATCAAGGGTATTTTTTGATACATTCGCCTACAATGTGAAATGACAAGAAAATCCTAATTCTGTCATATTTTCACAACAGAGACACAAACTGTAATCCTTGGGACTCCGTTCAGACCACAGTCCTCTGGAGGAAGAACACTGTTTAGTTTCTGCTCTGTTCAACCTCAGTCTGAATAGATTCAACAGATCATTGCAGTTATTAAACTGAAAGACAAGACTGAGCTTTTTATTACATGAGTCTTCCTCACCAAACAAAATGGCTCATCTGAAAAGGTGCAAAAAAAGGTGCAAAAATCTCAACTTACTCCAGAGTCTAGAAGAGTTAAGGCTTTACCTGGCTATGAATGACTTACCCCCCAAGTCTACCCAGAGCTGTGATAACAGAGTGGTCCAAAAAGCAAACAGCAATTCTTACCTGAGGAAGAATCTTCTTTTTCTTGTTGTTTGCTGCATTAGGCCCAGAAAACAGTTTTTCAAGTGCTGCTAATGCAGCACTTGCTTTTGCTACTTTCTTATTTGGGCCTGCACCTCTGAACTTCTGCCCATCTACTTCTACCTGAAAATTGAGACATGAGGTTATGCCTAGTATTCATCCTTTGCAAAACCACCCTGCACCTGCTCCTCATGGTGTGCCATCCATCCAGAACTTGAAGTAAAAACAAAAAAGAATCCTCAGTGGTTTATGTGACAAATTTCTGTTGCTTCTAGATGATGAAGCTGGTAACACCCAAGTCATCTTGTGAAGCGTTTTATCACCGATACTAGGAATCTGGACCTACAAGTGCAATTCAAAGAGAACCAGTATCTGTTTGATACTGAATTTAGCCAATATGCTTGAGCTTCTCAACACATGAGTGATACCGCTGGGAAATGGGGGGGGTTAGGAATCATTTGAGATTCCCCTCATCTTTATCAATGCTTTATATACCACCATCTTTGCCTACACTATACATGCACTGTTAAACTGGGATGCTGCCTCACAGCACTTCAGAGCCCAGCACTGCTTCAGAGGTAGCACAAATAGATGAAGAGGAGAAATCGAATGAGTTTACTCTCTGCTAAAGTCATTCCAAACAATCCTGACAGGCTGGCAATAGGAGATTCAGATTGTGTCACTGACGTGGGGCTACCAAGTATGTTTGCAAAATTTGCAACTCAGATATTTTTGTCAAGCTGCAGATCTTCTGCTTCCCTCCTCCTCCTCATTTCAAGACATGACGTAGTTTGGAGCTGTCAGAAACCTGTTTTACTTCTCCTTGTGTTTTCCTAAAGCATAAGAGACATCCCTTTTCCCCAGTCTAATCATCACAGCAGCAATAAGAGATACAGAAACCTGAAAACATCACCACCACAGATGTGTGTTGCAAAAATCAAAATGCAAAAACTGTGAACTATAGCAGCAACCACCACCCAAGTGTGAAGCAGTTAATAAAAATCCCTTCCAACTCCCTAAGCCTCACTCACCTCCATCACAAAGCGCTTGTCGTGGCTCCCTCCTGTCTCGGAGATGAGCTCGTACTTCAGACCTCGTCTTTTTTCATTGAGCTCCATCACCGGGTTTTTGCCACTCGCTGTGAGTATGGGACCCTGAGTTCTTACCTAGAGAGAGAGTTATGGTGTGACCTTACGATGGCTCATCAGTACAGCCCAGGGAGCTCACTGCAGAGCTATCGGGCAGACAAATACCCAAATTAAAGCTGATACTCGATCCTTACACAGGATGCTTCTCTAAAATCCTTAGTGGCAATTACTGGTTGAGGAAATGAGGAAGAGAAGGGTGAAAGGGGGGACACCTCAGCATGAGTTTGAAATGTCCTGGTTTCTCAATGGTGAAGCAAATACCAGAAGTATTTTAAGAAAATACTCAATTAATTTACTACAGCCCCATCACAGCTTGATTCCTGGGGACATTCAGCCAAAGTTACTGGAATTTTGTGCTTTGAGGAATACACTATTTCCCACACCTTCAGTGAGAAGCCAAGCACAGCATGCTTCTTGTAGCACCTGACTGCAGCTGCAAGTGCCAAAGTTGAAGAATATTATACTGAAAATGGAACATTTTCTAGTCTATTCAGTATGCATAGGGGTATCAGCTTTTACATTTCTTAACATCTCTCCTAATGAATGTTTGTATTTTATATGGTCTTCATGTGGATCAGTTTAGAACACTCTGTAAGTACCTTTTTGACAAACCCACTATTATGACACAGAAAGTGTGAAATTTGCATTACTAGACCCAAAGGCACCAAACCAGCTGGAGCTGCCCCTACTGTAAGATTGTACCTAAGCTACAAGACAGCACCTGTCCCAAAGGGTTTATGGGTCTGAGGACAAGATGGGGACCCCACCTTAATCTCGAGGAAAGGAGCGGCAAAGATTAGTTATTTGTTGCACAAAGTCTGTGGCAGATCTGAGACTGGAAACCATCTCTTCATTCCTCATCCACCACCCATGTACACTAAAACACCATCCTCTTCGGGGAGAAGGGGAAAAAAAAACCCCAAAGCCCTACCCTCCATCACTTGTACTTTTTAATGCAATACTCACCTCTAGGGTAGCGGAGGTGTCAGCTGTGGAATTTCCAGTATTATTGCTTGAGATTGAAGATATTGTTTCATTTTTACCTTCAGTATCTGATTTTTCATCAGAACTCATACACTCCACATCTGCATCAAAACCAGTTGGATATCCCATCGCTTGCAGAACCTACAACAAAGCCATATGAACTGAATTGTAAAATACATAACAACACAGGAACAAATACAAAGCTGATCACAACACAAAAGAATGCCCACTGTGCACTTAATAAAGGCAGGTTGCTTAGAAATAAGTTTTCTCCTGTGTTGAAATGGAGAAAAACACAATAGCAATGGGGAAAATAGTCCTAGGTTTCCAGAAGTGGAATTAACACAAATAGAATTTTAGCTTCAAAGACAGCAATTACTCATGAGCATCATCCATCATCTGGAGAATTCCTTATGCAATGACAGATCAAGATTCAGAAGTGCATCCACTGCATGACACTGCTTAACAGTATGGTAGAAGGTTACCCTGCACACCATCCCCCCCTCCTCTGTGTATATGGAGGAAGCAAGAGATTGAGTGTGAGGCAAACAAGACAAGTACTCTTGTGAGAGTCAAAGCATTGTTCTTGTTCAAGATGGCACTTCTGGAGTTTCCTAAGGAACCACAGGCAACAGTTGGTGGGTACCCAAGTAGTACCCAGAAGGTAGCCCTTAAGCTGGAGGGCTGGTCCCACCTCCACCACCAGAAGGTAGGTGCTTCCAGAGCAGGCGTACAGGGAGCAAGTCCCTGAACAGAGAGGTGAGGTGAAGGAGCACCCGGTGAGCACAGAACTGACTCTGCAGTGAGCCTGCCTGTTGATCAACCACACCACAGCCCCCAGGCTCTTACAACCAGCAGCTCTACAGCAAAGGACCATCATACTGATTAAGGGGTTCATCAGTTCCTTCAAAAACATCCTCCACTAGCAGAGAAGGCCAACCTCTCTAACCAGCCACCCACCCTCGCTCTGCAGGGGTACCAGACAGGCCCAGAAGAACCTGAAAAGAACCTGAAGCTTCCCTGAAAATTTAGTCCCAAGAACAAAGTTTGCCAAAATCACTGTGTTCCAACACTGAATTGAGAACTCTGTGGGTAACTCCAGGCTCAGCTCCTCATGGTCCATTGGGCTGCATTTTCAGAGCTTCTAGATGTTAAAACATCAGATCTAGAAACTGAAATGAGCACATTGTTCCCTTTCATAAGTGCAGGAAACCAGGGCCCAGATCTGCTTAGGAAAAGAAAGGAAAACAGAGAGGGGGAAGAAAGAGAAAGGCTAGTCTTTACCACACCACCCCTTCTCTCTTGGCTGGAATCGGGGATGTTCTGAAGTGTAACCCAGGATGTGAGTATGGGTAAATTTAGAGAAAACAGAGCTGGGGAGGCACCAGCACAGATCTGGCTGACACAGAGGGGTCCAAGGGCAGAGAACTCACAGTTCTTCAGGGCAAGTTTTGTATTATTTTTTTTTAAATAACTACAGGGAGAGGGGTAAAATAAAAGAATGAAGCAGAAAGTCTGGAAGAACACACACACAGAGAGCGACTCTTCCTGGAGGAACAGCACATTCCTTTAGATACTTCTGGACACTTTGAACTTGAAAGGGCATGGGACAATGAGATTTTCAAAACTGAAATCAAAGGAAAGCAGAAAGTTGCCAGTTGAAGCTTCTAAAAAGGAAATTCTTGTTCAAAACAAAGTGAAGCACAGAATGGCAGATGGGCCTGTTCCTATCACAAGTGCGGTTCTTTTAAAAGAGGTTCTCTTTCACATGAATTGTCTGCAGGAAACTTTCATTTCTTCCCAGAAACCCAGCAGGTTTGGTTCTGCTTTCACAGTCTGAACCGTGCTCGTGCGGTACAAGGACAGTCACATGGGACGTTCCCGTCTATCACTGCTTTACAGAACGGGGGCTTTGTGGAGCACACACAAGCAGCAGCAGCAGCAGCAGGAGGAGGTTGGCCAGTACCTGAATGATACTAATCCCTTACTGAAAAATGGACTGGAGAGCTGTCACTTATCTACATGGCTTATCCCAGACACTGAAGACAGGAAACAACTGTTTCCAGGAGCTCACAACCCAGGAATGGACATGGCAAAGGGGAGAAAGAGGGAGCCACCAACACACCGTTTTCAAACCTAAGGGAGGAAGGAGTAGACCAGAACTGAACCCCTCCAGTCCAGAACTTAAGCACTACATTCAGTCCATTGTCACTTGAGCTGAGCTGCAGAGCTCTCCCTCCCCTCTGCTAGTGTGAAACCAGGGATGCTCTGTGAACCATGTCCAGCAGTGGTTAGAGGATGTAGGAAACTCAGCTTCATCCAGATACTTTCTGGGTTTTTTTTACTTTTGAGGTTGCATATTACTAGTTCTGACCATATTTCATACTCTGTGTTCCAAGATCTGGGGTTAGCAATTACTTCAGGCTGCCTTACCTTCACTGCCACATGGAGCTTGGCTGTTTTCTTAGAAGGTCCTGATGCTTCATATGTCGTACCATCAACATCTACAGACATTGTGAAGACTGGGGCATGGACTGGACCAGACTGTGACAGCAGCTTATACTGAAGCCCTGGCCTGATTTGGTTCAGCCTCATCAGAGCATTCATGAGATCTATTGCTTTACTATCTAGTACTAGTACAAG
>VXBJ01002747.1:348841-386954 GCA_013400055.1 Nycticryphes semicollaris | reverse complement strand
GGGGGGGGAAAGAAAAAAAAAAGAAAAAAAAAGAGGGGAGATGAACAAAACAAGATGAACAGAAAAACGAAACAGTTTGCATTTCAGTGTCTTCTGTCTGTACAAAGGAGCAAAACAAGCCCTCAGCCTCTCAGAGCTCGAGGAGAGCCCTCACACTGTTAAGTCTTAAATAAGCTGTTCTGCTTTTGGGTAACAACTATAATTACCCACTTTCTAATATTGTTAACTCACTCTCTTAGAGCTTGCTGTATGCTTCCTGGCTGCTGTAAAAGGATTAACAAGGTCTATAGGTAGTGAGGAACTAGATCCAGAACTGGCACCCAAGTGGCCCACTGAGAACAGCCCCAGAACTGACTGGATCCCAGCAATGCTGAGAGATGTCCAGTCTGTGTGGATACACATCATCTACGTTTTACAGATTAAGCATTTTATTTTTCTTGTGGGAGGCCTTGAGAGACCAACAAGCTCTAGAAGATAAAAAGGCAAAAAGGCAGATCTTCACACAATAAAGTGACTGCCATATTTTGAAAAAGAAATAAACCCACAGTACAGAGACATTATCAATAAACCACCTCAGCTGCTTGGGCAACTTAAATTTTACTGTAACTCGATGGATAATCCCATTTTAAAATGCAAATCATTCAGTTAGTAAAATATGTCAGGGGAAATTCAGATGCACAGTAAGAGATGTGTTTGACTTTCCAAGTGTGGGGTGATAGAGACAACATTTTTTTTGTTCCAAAGACATTTTCACATGCTATTCCACACCAAGACGGAGCAGCTTTGAAACCAGCTCCCGCTGTACAACACAAGTGGTACACTTACTTTTCCTCAGATTACGCTTCATCTTTTTATTTGGATCCTTATCATCCCCGACACTGTCTTCAAACGGTCTCTTAAGAGCAGATGAACCTGTACCTAGGGTATAAATTTCCTTGTAATATGGATATGCTATTAGAAAAACAAGATTCCATAACAGGAGTCTGATTAGTCCCATGTTGTTCCCTGTGTGTTTATAATGAGAAGAACTCGACCATCAGGCACAGGTTTCTTACTGCTCCACATGAGCCAATACTGGCTTAGCCCTCACTGGACCACCCCATCCATGTGTCTGCTCCCAGTACCGTGGCTGATGGAAGTACTGCCATTCTGCAGTACTGGTTTTTACAGGTTGTCTAACAGTATTGTTTTTGCAAAAAATATACATGGAAATTTATCTTTATTAGATATATATTGTTTTGTAGGAAGAATTCTTGAGTAATGCTTATTATAGACACTCATTATATCCCTTCTGACCAATTTACAGGCTCTCCTTCCCCACTGTAACAATCCAAAATGCTACTTTTACTCTTCAGACCCCAAAGGACTTTGTGCTTAAAGGAAATCATCAGCTATATATATTCTGGCTGTACTGCTGCCCAACTCTTGGGACTTCTAGAAAACAGAACTTGCAGATTTTCTCCTAACAATGAAATTATTTTTTTTAAAAACCACATTTAATACAAAAACCTGCCTTTACTTTGCATTCACAGCATAACTCAGGAATTTCACCCATTCTCCATCAACCCCAGTTTACTGCCCCATTAGTGACTTTTGGAGCAAACAATACCTACCTTCTTTGTCAGTTACCGACCAGGAATATTTCTGAAATGACTTATTTGATGGGAGGGGATCCATTTCCAAAACCTTATAGATCTGACCAAAGGCCGATAATCTGAGGGCATGCTGCAAGGTGACAGCACAAACGCAAGTTACATCTCAGCAATGCTTCTAAGTAAGTTTGTAGACACAGCAGCACTTATAGAGAAGACAGCTCCTACAGCTCTCTTCTGTCACAGCTACAGAAAATGCCAATGTCTAAAAACTCCAATTAATTTCTGTAATACAAAGTGCAGGGCACTTAGACGTGGAGCCTGCTCAAGGGCTCCATGCCCTAACTGGGGATGCACGTGACACACCGACATCAGACTGCCTGTTCTAAGGATTAGACTTCATACTCCTGAACTATCGTTAAAGCTTTCCAGGGTAGCAAACCGGAAGAACACTCAGGACTGCCATGAAAATAAGCTGTCCTGGCAGAGAATAAATTGTACTAATGAGCTGAAATCTTCACCGTTACACTATCAAGCTGCTCAGAAGCAGGAGTTTTCTACCTGAGCACTGTGCGTAATGGCTTCTTTTTGCTGAACTGTCATATAAGACAAAGCATCTGTTGGCTCCCGCTCGCAGGGGTCGTGCAGACCAGGGCCTCCTGGGAGGGAAAGAGGCAAAGCAGATTATTGAGAGTAAACGTGAAGTGATGTGAAAACGGGGACTGACGGTGACTGCGAAGGGCAGCTCCGCCATCAGCAGAGCGGGCAGTGGCCGGGATGCAGACACCAGACAAAGCGAGTTAACCCCCAGACTCTGCTCCCCTGCAGCAACAGCCACAGAACTCAGCAGGGTTAACACTACATGTGTGTTACAGCATGAACTAAAACCCAAATTAATCGTACAGACCTGTAGATTTTAATGGATGTAGAGCAAACAGATGGTCAATAAGTCTATTAATTGTTTGCAACCCCTTACAGAGATTGGGGTTGGGGTTAATTTGTAAACAAACCCAACATTCCCCAGTAACTAATCCTGCATGGGAAGTACTCACTCAAACAGTTACAACCATGCAGCTTCCTTATGTGTTTTTTAATTTTAAACAAGAAACTGATCATTTAGCTCCACTGCATGTTAGGAGTTCAAGCCAGGTGTTTCTCATCTCAGCATACAGCAACAGCAAACTGTTAAAGCTGCCCAGTCAACCTTTTGTGTTCCTGAAGTTAGTTTGGCCCCTTACCAGGAAGCAGAATTCCAGATGCCAAACACTCCATCACTCGTCGCAATGCTTCCCCAGCACCCAAAGGTCTATTGCAAGTACCTATAGATTTTTCACATATAAGCTCGAGTGGCTAGAAGACATTAAATTACGATTAGTACAGACACAAGGGTAACTGTGACCGCAGTTAAAAATGGAGGGGTAGAGGGGAAGAATGCCCACATCCGCTTTGTTCTTAATGCATTACAGGTCTAAGTGACGGAGCCATCCCAGAGGACAGTCCATGGCACACATACTTGTTCCCTGTGCTGAGTCACCTTTTGAGGAAAGCAACTGCTCTCCATGAACTGCCCAGGAGGTCTAAAAGGAGGAGCCTTCTAAAGCCAAGTCATGTGAGTATTTCCCTCCTCTCAAAGGGTTATCAGTTCTATGTTGGAGAACACGCTGCCTCCCCTGACCTACAAAGTTCCTCTCTGGATATGCCGAGCATTTGGCCCTCTCCAAACTCCCGTGAAACGGAATCCTCTGGCAGGAGCAGCAGTGCCATGGCAGCAGGGTGTTTTTGAAAAGCTAAACTTGGAGGAAACAAGTGGGATTCTATTGCAAGCCCGTAAGAATGTGCAAAGCCCCAGCATGTGTGACCTGATCTGGGTGTTCCTGCTCCAGCAGGGGGATTGGACTAGATGATCTTTCAAGATCCCTTCCAATCCCTGATATTCTGTATCTCTACATCTGACAGGCTGAACAAATACTTGCCTTCTCTTTCCTTCCTACAAGCACTTTTCTGCACAGGTAAAAGTTAGTGGGAAGTAAAAGGCAGGGGTTAAGGAGGAGTTCCACACAGTGCACTGCTTTCTCCAATCCAGGCACCTCTACAATTCTCAGGAGATCTGAGAGCTGAGCCTTTGCCCTTCAGCTCCTTCTGTACTTACCCATCCTTTCAGTGGTGCCCATGTGGGGACTCTGTTGCACAAATCCCGCAGAATACGAAGGACAATTACACATGATTTTAGTCCATTTGCCCTGGCCTAAAACAAACAAAATGATTCCAGTACACCTGCAAAAACCTGGCCTTCAATTTTGCTTTTCTTTTTAAATGCACAGAGTCCTGGCATAGATTTTTTAATATTATTTTTACTTTATACTTAATCAGCTTCATGCAAAATAAAAACAGCTATATAAAAGCAGAATACTTCAATTTAGAGAGACACATAAAAGGAAGTAAAATGTCAAGACTGCTTTTGTAGCCTCATGACAACTCTAGACCAGTTGGCTGTCTACCTGCCACGCTTGCCCTGCTACAGTACAGCACTGAATTCGGAGTTCTACACCTTTGCTCTATTAGGGGCTAGTCAGAAATTAAAGAGGCATTAAAATTAAAACTGTCTCAAATTAAAACCTCGTAAGGCTACAATAACAACAAGGTAAGAACAAATAGCCAACCTGAAACCATTTGGCGTGCCGCAGAGACGCCAAGGCTTCCAGGCATTTCTGCCTGTCCAATAAGTCCGGAGGATCTTTCATCGCAACATTATCTACTGGTAAAAATGGGATAAAAAGAGACAGATACAATTTGACCAAGGGGTTTCTGTCACAATACAAAAAGAGCGGCAGCATCTCAATGAGATAATAAGACTCCCAGAATTTAAGTGCACCATGTTATTTAATTTAAACAAGCCATTAAAGGTAGTAAATGTGCACATGTGCAACAGAAGCAAAGGCATTCACTCCTTGTAAAATAATAGTAATAATAAAGATGGCCACTGCTACAGACGATCTGGGATCTTATTAAAAATGTAGAACACATTTCAGGGCAGAAAATAGCTATATAGCACTTTTTTTTTTCCTTAGGTTGTATTGGGCTTTTTTTTTTTTTCCTCCTCTTTTTTATTCTACAAAGGTGGCACAGAATTTCAGAGACAAGTTCCTTTTGATTCTTGGGAGGCATGTAAAAATACTGTAAAAAAACCCATTGAATATTTTTGAAGTATTTTTACATGAACATTTTTCCCGTTTCATTAGTCTTTCATATAACCAGACCATATGAAAGAAGTAAATTCAGTAACCTCCAGATTATTAATGTATTAGAGAGGTAATCTCTCCCCTCATGTAAAATTCTCAACAGCAGCTGAAATCGGGAAACGTGAGGAAGGATTTGAGAGAACAAGACACTGGTATCTTCTGTGTGGGTTTACACTTTTTTCCCTCTTCTCTCTTTTTTTATCCAGCATGGAAACAAACTGCTTTTAGCAGTCACATCCAGTTCTACAGTGAGGGACATTACACATCAGTCCTTTCTTCCCTAAGTGTTCTAGGGATTTTTGGTGTTATCCTGAGGAGTTACCAGCAGCAAGATTCTCTGGAAACTCTGCAAAAGTGACAGACTTTGCAGATCTGTGAAATCAGGTCAAAAAGACTGGATTTTTTAGCTGATGAGGAGCACATCTTGGAAAAACTAAATGAATCCATGTTTCAATTAAAACATTGATTATGTTATTTTCCTGTGGATTCACAAATAGTCTTTATTTCAAAATAAATCATTTGGAAATACAGCCGTTTCATTATCCATAGTGGTCAGTGCTCCAGGTCTTGAGACCTACACAGGTCTGAGGGAAATACAGTATCTGTTCCACACTGCAGCCTGTGCTAGATAAGCACACTCCAGCCAGACTTGTAAAGTAGGAGGACAAGTTCAGAGAAAAAAAGTACCAGCAATTTGCACTGTAATTTATTAGTAACATCTCTGGTACACTTTGTGGGTTACTGTGGATTGTATTGGTTGCAGGTGCATCTTTGGTATTAAAGCTGCTTCACCTCCTGTTCCACCCACTAGGAAGGTTACTCTGGTAAAAGCACATTATGTCAGGATGGATAAAAGAGCCCAAAGCCAAAAAAAAAAAAAAAAAGCCCAGTGTAAAACTGAACAGAACCAGGTACCTTGTCTGACAGCCCAGAGATGCAGCCTGCACCTGCTGGCCGCAGAAGACTGAAGTGCTATAAGCTTATTTTCTAACCCCAGTGAACTTGGCAGCAGATATTTGCATTGTCTCTTATTGCCCTCATCACCATAACAATATTGGATTAATCACTCCTCTTGCCTGTTTTTCAAATAAAAGCTGCAAAGTCTCAAGGCACTTCATTTCTGTGAGCACAAAAGGTCACTTTGGAACACAAGATTTGCGTCTAAATTTCCTTTGCAGTTTCCTTATTCCCAGGAGTGATGTTTTGTGGCACACAATTAGGACATGTACATCTATGTAGTTCTGTAAGAAAACTTTATTGTGGACAATATAAACATCTGCTTAAAGCTCACGTATCATATAAAACAGCTACTGTCAATGAATGATCGGAATCTTATTTTAAAACGTTAGAAATGGCAAAGGTGACTGATTGCAAAATCATTTCATTTCTTGCCGTGAACTGGGTCTTTAAACACCGTGGGATTTGTACTTGGGATTGTACAAGGCTTTGCTAAAGTCTCTTGCAGCCATTGACAAAGGAACTTTTTCCTTTAAACTACAAACCAAAGAGAATACTTGTCATCTGTCATTCCCATGAATGAAAAGACTTTTCTATTCTCATAATGTTTAATTTGTTTCCAACAAGTCAGCCTTAAGCCTGTAGGAAAGAGTCTGTTTCTAAGGTCTAAATTACACGTATCGCAGAGGATTCTGCCAATGACGAGCTCCGCGGTAGTGCCCTGAGCAGGGTCCCAGATGTTGCAGTCAGCCAGCTTTTGGGTGCAAGATTCTATTAAACAGAAAGATGAAGAGAACAGGCAGTGAAGGGGGCGAGCAGCTTTAGCAGGCTCCCTTTGGACACCCTCGGGAGAATGGCATGTTTCTTCATGCTCTGCCAGTCAGGAAAGTGAGACCCAATCAAAATTTTCAAATGCAATTGCAAAGCTTTACTTCTTTCCTTGTGGTTTTAAGAAGGGCAGTGATACAGGGAGTCTAATAATTAATTGCAAAGCCCTGACATTAGCTCACACTATGCAACACAGAACCAATCCTTCAGTGATTCTCTCCCACTTGCTGTATGTATTCTCTTCACAGAGGAGCTGCCAACATCAGTCATTTACAGCCAGCCACACCAGGAGCGTTGTCTTCTCCACAGAGGCAAGGTAAAGCTGGGGCTCGTTGCCCCTTCAGAGCATCACTGGCCATGTCTGCGCAGCGAAGGCAGCGGCAGAGGCAGGTGGTTCTCAAGGAGCAAGGTCGATTTCAGCCCCACTTGGGTAAATCAGTTTGTTATTTCATAAGCTCCTTGTTACTGTGCACTCAGTAGCAACAACTGATCCACAAACTACAAGGTTCTGGTCTGGAAAGCCCAATTTATATTTTATGCAACAATTCAAAAAACTCAGTTTCTTAAGAAGTTCAAATTTTAAACCAATGCAAAATGTGGGAATTTTAGGTGCTTGACTTCTCAAGTCGACATGAGAAAGCAGAGCTTTATGGATAGCCATTTGTGAGAAACACCGAGATGCACACACACACTGGGCCACTATTTATTTTTGCTACCGAGCAGCAAAAACAAATAGGACAAACACCACGTCTTAAACATGAACACTCTTCCAAAGAGGCAGGGACTGAAGAGAAATCCGGGAATGTCTTTGGATACATTCTGACACCAGGGCATGAAGGCACACACAGCATTCCCACAGGACAAGGGGGAGCGCTGGGAGGCGGTTGGGCCCCGCGGAGGGGTTAGAGAGGGGTTAGTGCCGCTCCCACCCACCGAAACCTTGGTCAGTTTCACGCCGCTGCCAACCCATGGCAGCACCCAGTGCCCACAGCCCATCTTACAGCCAGATGAAAGGCAAGTTGGCAAGTGGTTTGAGCTCCTTCATTCAAAAGAATGGATGGAATAAACTCAAAACGTAGGTTTTTTTAAACTGCACAGAAAGTCCACTTCTGTTTGGTTGGTGTTACTGAAAAAATACAGCAGTGCTTTGGAGAGCAAGGTGTTTTCATCAGTTTCTCTGAGTATTTTCTCTTGATATTAGAAACAAAGGTTTTTTGGTCTGAAGCTATGTGATCTATATATGGTTGGAAATATCATGGGAAAAAAATATTCCTTCCCTTTAAATGTACTTGGTGACATCTACATAATGTTTCACATCCCTTTGGAAAGGAATATGTCACTTGTCTCTGTTCACTTTTGATGAACCAATGTCAGAGAAGCTGTGCTTTCAAACAAGATCTGTTACCCTATTAACTGGCCTCATCAGCTGTACCAAACCGATAGCGTAACACCCCTCTTCAGAGAGGCAGCAGAACCTTTTAAAGTTTTTTTTTGAACTAGTACAGCGTTTTAAAAAATATTTTAAGATAACACCTACATTTAAAATATAAGAAAGTGTGAAAATCCAAATCCTTATTCAGTTTGAGATAAATTTTGGAGTCCCTGGAGTTTACTGCCACAACAGCATCACTTTTTACAAGAAAGTACTTGGACAGAAGCCTTTGTGCAAAACTGTATCCCCTTGTGAGACTCGTACAAACCCCTTATCGTTAACATTTGTTCTGCACTTTGTGCTCTTCCTCATGAACACAGATCAGCTGCAACAACTACAGGGCTGATCTCAGCATCTTTGGGGAAGTTGAAGGACAACTGAAGTAATACGCAATTTATTTTTCATGGTATTGCAAAAGAGCATGGTTGCCAATTTGAGACTAGACAGACGTTGCAATTAGGGAATCTTTGCCATTCATCCGTTTTGTAAGACTTTTCTGCATCCAACTGCTGCCAAAGTTAGATTTCATTGGAAAAGGGATCCTTCCTGCCATCGCCTGGAACAAAACCGGAGAGAAACTGACCAACGTTTCTCCCTGTGTCGGTATTTCAGGTGGGAGAAGGGAGGAAGCAGGGGACTGGTGGCAGGTCTAGAAATGGGAAGAGAGCGAGAGGGAGTTCCCCGGCCCAGGCAGGCCCGGCTGCCTCAGGTGTCATGACAGAGAGTGGCCAGTTGGTCAAAGGTCTGACATCGTCCAGTGGCAAAGTTTCTAGGGATAGGTTTGGGAAGCGGAAGCAGAAATTACTGACGAGATTTTAAAAGTAAAACAAAGTATGGCTACATTGCTCTTCTCTATTTCTCTTGGTTTGTTTCCAACCTCGTTGGCGCTACAGTCAACACTCCTCTAGCAAGGGGCACAGGACTACATTGGGTGTCTGGCAGTTAGGGAGAAGGAACAGAAGGAAACTAAGTTACAGTCTTCTACATCTATGTTGCTCTAAGGACATGAGGTACAATGTTCAATTCAGAAGCAAAAATGCTCTTTTATAGCACTGCAACTTCAACTGCATCCCAGGTAGGAAATTCTTAAAGCCAGAAACATACACATACGTATCATCAGTTCATACACACTGAGGGCCAGGATGACATACTTGCAGCTTTGCAGGAGAGGGTTTTTTAATGTAAAAAGAGAGACAATTTTGAGTTTTTCAAGATACTACGAACCAATCCCACTTGACTGACTTAATTTGAAAACAAGACTGTGCAGCACTGGGGTGCTCGATGATGAACTGGCAAGTCTGAGAGAAAGAACTAAGATCTAATCGTATGTCAACGTTAACACTGCAGAAATACTGCTTGCAAATGGAAATATGCACATTTACACTCAAAATTAAGTGACTGTTCTCTTTTTAAAGCACAAAGTAACCCATCACAGCAATAGCCAGTCTATATGGTGTGTGATGCACAATTAGAAACCTACTGCCCAACCAACCCTGTGCTGCACAGTCAGGGCATTTAGATAGAACAGTTGAAAACAAGGTAAAACACTCTGGGTACCTCCTTCCTTCTTCTCTGCTTCATCTCGAATGAGAGGGGATGTAAGTATCACCTTCAAAGTTAGCTTGGGCTCCTTTGTGTTATGAATAATAATAGCTGCCTCATTTACGTGCTCCTCCACGAGATACTTCTCTTCTGTAAGTTTCTGAAAGTCACCAAGAAAGATTTCACAAATCTCTGAACTGAAAAACTGCAGCATCTCTGTATGTGCATGTGCCCCTGCACTAACGGGCAGTGCACAAGACAGTACTTGCCTCCCTCATTATAAACAAACAGAAGAACTCTAGTGACATGCTTCAGAAAAAGGGGTTGCAGCAAGTTTAATGAGAATATTAAGTTCCACTACATTACCACTTTAAAAAAAAAAAGGCAGGAGCTGACTTTCACAGCTGCTACTGTGCAAATACCACCAGCAACTCTTGTTTTTAATAAGCACACGCTTCTCCAGTTAACGCTGCCTCCAAACGTGAAAGCTCTCGGTGCACTTGGGTGACAGGTTCCAGCACAGGAGCCAGACCAGCTCACCCAGTCCACGTACCTGCTGTGAAGTGTGACCAAATACACCTCAGCCATCTCTTGCCAACTCTAAGATACTCTTCAGATGCCCTGGCGACACATTTCACCACCTCTCCAAGTAGCCTGTTCTGATTCTTAGCTGCCGTGTGAGATACTGTTGGTTCCTTTACCAACAGCCATAATGTCTTAAAACTTACACCTGACCAAAGTCTTGACCTTTTCCAAAGCAGATAGTTTTAATTACGTGGTTTTCTAGGTCCTCATTCTCACTCATCTGATTTTCTCTATTTTGGCTGTCCATCTCTCTCACTCCCTTTCCACACAGCACTTGAAACTGGACGCCAAGACAACTTTGTCACCCACTTCATTCATTAATACCAGCCCCAGGAGAGATCTCTGACAATGCCTGGGAAACCTGACCTTCCTCTCTTGAGGGCAAATGCTTTTAAAATTGCTTTCAATAAACTTTCTATTTCTTGCTTAGAATTCTTTTGTAGATAATACTATACTACAACTGCCTTGTTCCCAGGTTGTATCAAGTTATCTCAAGTGATCTGTAGCTGCAGGTATTTCATTAATCCTTTGGGACCTCCTCTCAGGCTCCAAAATGGCAAAGACAACCACGGCTGGTTCCCAATCCTAAAGCTATTCCTTGTGTTTGTGCGTTTGCTTCAGTGAGACCGTAGGCAGGATCCTACCTACTTGTCCCTTTGATTTATTGCAGTCTTCACATCTTCCAGTTAAGTCTTTTCTGCCATGCTCTCTTTTTTTGAAGCATATGCTAACTTTCCTTATCGCTTCCAACCTCATCTCACACCTCATGGAAAAAGAGTAAAATTTACTCTTTACTACTCGATACTTTCTTATCATTTTCAAACAAGTAAAATTTACCCTTTACTACTCAGCAGATCCTTAGCATTTTCAGCTGTGGACAAGGCCACATCTGCAGGCACGTTATCTCATTAAAACATGCCCTTTATGTGAAAAAAACAACAGTGAGAACAAGCAGCTGCCAAGAATGGTAGAACACATACTGTGTATATGGAAATAAACACAAGGCAGAACAGTGGATCAAGCTTGGAGAGAGGCACTGGCAGTGGAATACTTCAGGGCACAGTTTCTCGGCAACAGTGTATGGGAGCTGGATTGATTTTTCAGACTCGGAACTCTGTCAAAAAGATATTGTCCCCAGCTGCATCAGACACCAGTACTGTAGCTCTGAGTGCTGCCTACTGGATGCCAACATGAGAATTAAATAGCCATAAATAAAAAGCATCATGATTAACGTGAGCTGAAGTGAGTGACCACCTAAAGCGGGTTGCTCTCTTTTCAGAAGTACAGAGACATTTTTCACTGAACAGCCCAAGGGAAGCAAAGCAGCTGCAGGGTAGAACTTTGGGTTCAGGCAGGGGACAGGGGACACCGCCACAGACCGACTCACATGTGCAGGGAGGGTTTCTGGGACTGCATTTTAGTTGATGTTAGTGGTTGGAGCAGAGAGCAGAAATCAGCTGGGTTAGTCACCAACCAGAAGAGTGAGCTGCCACCATAGGAAAAGTGACATCCCAAATACAGGTTAGGGAACAACAGCAATAAGATGTTAAATTTTGTGAATAGCTGCTTCATGTCACCACGTTAAACATGTCACACACCCTAGATGTTGTCCTAGATTCAGAGTACGTTTCTTTAATCTACATCACTGGTCTTTCTCCCTGGAACAAATTCCAGCCTTTACCCAAATACACCCTGCAGTGCTATCAGCCAGTGTTAGAGGAGTATCCAAAGGTAACTCACCTGAATTTGGGCTGGGAGGTTGTCTTTAACTGTACATAACAGGGTCTTTGTGGGCTTTTCTTTGCACATGAGAACCAGCTCCAGATCCATATCATCCTTTATCAGCAAGCCCTTTGCAACCAAGCCAATTCTCATAACGCCACACAGCGTCCGACCACCTTGGTCCCTGGAAATTAAACAGGTTGGGAGTAATTACAACGGTGTTTTCACACATTTAAAACACTTGTATTATCCTACCACAGTGAGGAGATAAAGGGATGGGACTGATGACTCTGCTAAAGTGGCGTATGTGGCATCTGGCTGCAAACATGAGAAAACAGAACACCGTTAGATCTGGTGCATAACTAGCATAAAGATACCTTCAGCTATGCATTTTTCTACATCATAATCCTCTTTCACCTCAAAGTCATTCATAAAATATTTTGTCCCAAAGGCGTAAATGCACGAACTAATTTATACGTATAAATAATACACTGATGTTTACAAAATCCGTAACTGTGTCATGGAGCACAAGCATGAAAAACCCTGCACACACACGCTTTTTCCTGAAGAATCCATTCTGCTCCTGTTTCCCCCCCGTCAGGAGACACCCAAAAATGCCTCCAGTAATGCCAGGAAGCTCCCACCAAAGTACACGGCACCCTGCCTATTGGGAACGACTGTTCTACAGCAAAACCCTGAGCTTAAATACCTTCCTTAGGAAGGTGACAGAATTTAATTGTCCAGTTGTGAAGGATCACACCTGACTCCAGAAGTACTCCTGTCTGGAACTGTGAGAGCAGACTGTACTTCCACCATCCCAAAATGGAAACAACTTCACATATACATTGTTTCCCAGGACAATAAAAACTGAAAGAGGCCTCACTTTCGCTGCCATAAAAGGTGTCAGAAAACATAACAAATATATATAAAATAATAGGTGTACTCTTATACACCTGATCAGTTTTAATATCAGAACTTACTGGGCAAAGGCCATGTAGCAGCAGACCTTTATATTCCACGTGTCATTGGAAAGGGAAGGGAAAGAGCCCTTTGCCTCCATCCCTTTGCTGGTTCTGCTGCAGATGCACCAGTCCCAGGAGGCTGGGTGGAGAACTGCTGTATCGCAGGAACTTCGCTAAATGCAACTTCACAACATGACAGGAAAATAAATGAGTAGAGAACAAGTGCTGCCCACATTGGGCTTATTACTATTCCCCACACTTGCTCTATGTGCTCCCCACCTCAGAAAGTCCAAATATATCCGCTTCCTCCTGTGAACACTGGTATGTACCAGACACCAGTAACGCTGCGGCTCTTATTTAGCAGGCGAGGAACCCATTGAGAGCAGCACAGTGACACAGCGTGAGGCTCAGTCACTCACTTGGCATTGCTTTCTGCAGCTTCCTCCTTTGCTTCCACATCACCCTCGCATTTTGTAGACTTGTTCTTTTCATCCATCCAGTCAGAGACATGTTTAAGGGCACATTCTACTGTTGATACCATGTTCTGGACAGCTTCAAGTTCCTCTGGAGATGGATAAATGGTTGAATGTTTCACCATAACATGGCGGTCATCATTAGCAAAAGATCGGATAGATCTCTGTTATGAAGTGGGAAACGGGGGAGAAAAAGAACAAAGTTACTGGATTATCAGTAGAAGGACTTTGCCTGAACGGGAATCCTCCCTGACAGATGCAGGAAAGTGTTTTATGATGACCATTGCTTACAATCATACAGGAGTGATTTCTTACCTTTATTTAAAGAAGTTTAAGAAACAGTAAGAAACCAAATACCAGTGGGGGGGGGAAGAAATCAGCATGAAGCTGGTAAAATATACAATACTGTGGGTGGGTGTTACGGCTTCTAATAGCTGATGCCCAAATTCAAGTCTTCTAGAATCCTGTTACGGGCTACTAGGAGGAGCAGGCACATCTGGAGCACAGTTCATCTTTATGCCTACCAGGCACATCTGGAGCAGAGTTTAAATTTTATGTCTGCTTTAGGAAGAGATAAATTGTGCTGTAGAGGTACGTTTCCCCACCACCCACACACGACTACAGAATTCTACAGTGCTGTATCACATCAGCTGCTACTGACATCTAGAACTCGAGCGAGCTGAATTCCTTCTTCTGTCTGCTGTGTCCACCCTCAGTGGAAGCTGTGACATTGTGTGCGCTTTGCACAAACCGGGAAAAGGGAGAACTTAGAACTAGGACAGGACACATCTCCCTGGTGCCACAAACAGCCACAGGGGACACAAAACAGGGTCGAGACCCTTCCCATGCATTCCTCTGTAGTGGCTAGAAATGGAGTTTCTGCATCTTCTTCTTTCAGATCTTCCCTGCCCCCTCTCCCCCCATTTTCTTTTTTCCCCATTTTCATTGGTTTTCCTCACTTCTCCCTGCCCTCCCCTCCAAGCTTCTCTCTGAGACAAGAGCATGGCCTGGCTGATAAAGGGACAAAAAGGATCTCAAAGGCCCGTTGGTTGAATCCTTGTTAAGGAACTGGTCATGATGTCCCGGTTCATTACATTCCCTTGGTCCCTTCCACCAAAGGTTGATGTGACATCATTCCTTTCCTACATGCTGGGCTCCTACCCAGATGGATAATTAAGGTAGTCAAGAAACCCATCAGTCAGGGTCTGGTATTGTCCCCAGTACTTTCATAGGCTGCAAAATGCTTCCAGTAGGTCCCTCTTGTGGCTTATCCACAACACGGATACAGAAAGAAGCTGCAGTTGAGTTCAGCAGTGAAAACTGACAAACTGGATTTACTAATTCAGCCCCACTGTCTCTTATCTCATGAAATATCAATTAGGAAAAACAGCCAAACAGGAACAAATTAGTAACTCATCAATTAAAGGACATTTGTTTTCTTTTCTAGTGAAGAGGAAGTGATAAGATTAATTCTTCATTACAATTTAGGCCAAAAACAATAGCAAAATGGGACACTGTTCAAAATACAATATATTGTTGCTTTGTTAAGTGTTGCTCCTCCCGTTGTGCTCTGCAAGGGGTAAACATCTTGTTTTAGGTCTTTTTTTAAAAAAAACAAATATAAACACAGAGCCTATCAGCAGCAATCAGCTACACAAATGTTAGAGGACTGTATGTAAAATTTATTGCATTTATTCTCATTTCCATTCTCTCAGTAGTAACCCTTAGAGGACTTAAAAAATACACAAATGTGCTTAAACTGCTCTCCCCAGATTTTTTCAGAACCTGGGTAGGCTTATAGCCTTTTTGTGAGCACACCTCCCCAATCTCACCACCACAGATACTTGCACAGCTGTACAAGTTTAACATCTCGGTCATTCCCAATTTGCAACCAACACCAGGCAAATCAGAAGCGGCTCCTCGCTTAAACGATCCACACCAAGTACATTTGGCTACACACATCGATGCCATTAACAGAGTGTGCACAGAACCCCAATCAATCAGCTCTTCACACACACAAATATGAAGAATCAACACTGGCTTTTGTGAGGAAGAGGTGGAAGGGCAGTACCAGTGTTTGGTGACGCCATCTGCAAGTTCAAGGTCACCAGTGCTGTTTGCTGCATCTCACTAATACCAGTTTCATTAGAAAACCTTATGGGCATCCCCTTCCTTCATATTTAATAATTCATGTAATGCAGGCTCACAAGACACAACTCTCTTGTTTTACGAGACTGACAATATCTAACCTCATTTGCTCTGCTCCAAGCATGCAGTACTGTCCCTCATTTCGTGCAAGGTCAGAAAATCCCCTTACTCTGGTTTCATCAGGCCCCCCCACAAGACTGTCAGCAGAGAGTATTTTTAATGCAATCCCATGAAAGATGACAAATACCTACCATGGTTTGTTAGTGTTTCAGCTTCTCTCCCTCCCTTTCTCCTTTTCCCTCCTCCTTGGGGTCTTTGCTAAGCACTGTTTTGCCTGACAGAACCTCTTCATAAGACCCTCGGTCCCGTGACAGCCCAAGAGTTCATACAGCCAAGATGCTCCAGGAGTCGCTTTCTGTAATTCAATTCACCTGCCAAAAGAGGAACAACTTAAAACCAGAAGAAAGGGCACGTTAATCCCAGTAAGCGTTCAATGCAGCACATTAAGTCAAACTACTGATGAAAGCAAGCAGGCTTCAGCATGGGGAGGCAGGCACTGAACCATTTATTCCTGAACAACAAGCAGATGTCACTGGAGAAAGCAACTTTTTGTGATGTGCCCACACGTATGTGACGACTTTCCTGTGCCAGTTAGAGCTTATCTCAGTGTGGTTTGTCAGCCACCTGGCAATCCGAGTTCCTGAAACAACCAGGATGGGAAATCCAACATTTCAAATATGTTCTGTGTGAAAACAGCTCAAGAAGTTTCTATTTTCATGTCACACGTGCCTTAGGAATCAAATACACTATATTTAATTATCAGAAAGTAATTATCTGTTGAAATCCCCAGAGCAGCTCTTGATCCTGAATGAGCCAGATGCTGAACAACAAGAACCAAGACTTCAGGTGGCAACAACTGTAAGTTGTCATTTAAAAAAAGGACAAGCACATAGTAACAAACTGAAGACACAAGACTTGTGAGAAATCACAATTCAGGTGAAATCACCCACACCCCTCCCTGCCCTTCACAACACACAACTTTTAGAAGATCCTGCATGAGCAGCTGGTACCAAAGTAGGAAACAGCAGCACTGGCAGCAGGAGGGACTGCAAATCAAGGCTCAGTAAGACAAGAGCAGAGCAGAGTAACAGGGCAGGTCACGGGAGAGAAGAAAGTGTAAGCTCATGGCAGAGCAAGACACTAGTCCTTGCAGAAAATTCCTGTTTTCCTTTTACTGCACATATTGTTGCATCAGTTTTCAGCAACGTTCTGAAGCAACTGGAAACTCAGTAGATTTCTGCAGACTGATACACACACACTCAAATGTTTTCCTTCTCTCCTGTATGTCGATCCTCCTTCCCTAGCAATATGTTGCATATTGTCTGTCAGAGAATCCCAACATTGTTAGAGATTAAAAGCATGTTTGGCAACAGCAGAGGGACAGGCAAGATGATTTGGAAGCTGGGTGGCTGCTTAAACCTCAGCGGCATGACAGGGAATAATTAAAACCTTGCATCCTGTAGAGATTTGAACATGCTGGGGAAAGGCAACAGCAAATCCCACTTCACTATTTTCCTAGCTAAGAAGAAACGAAGCAGGTTTACAGGACCACCAGCTTTGGCAGCAAGTGCTTAATAATTGTTTGTTTCTATCTCAAACCACTGCATTTAGGATGTAGAATTGGGTAAAACAAAAAGCAGCCAAAGAACACTGAGCAGGGGCCTGTCTGCTCCAGCAGCTAAGGATTGCCAAGGAAGAAACCCCAAGAGAGTTAAACGCAGTCATACTAAAAATACTTGGAAAAGCAAGCTTTTCCCTGAAGGACTTCACTTCTTGCCACAAAGGCTACATACCCTACCGAGGTACATTAACACTCTACCAAATTGCTTCCCAGAATTGAACAAGGAAGGGGACGTTCTTTCATAGGATCAGATTCTTTGCTGAAGAGATCCTGGAAGCTGAGCAGGGGCAGCTGGGAGGAAAATAAGGAAAGATTACTGCTCTGGCACTATTTATTCCATGAGCTAGTCAAAAAACTCTTCCACACTTAATAACCTTTCACCACCTGCAGAAGCAACCAGACTCTTTATGAGCTCTTTTTGTTTTGCTTTTCTACAATAATAATATGCTTTTTGAGTCAGTAGATGGCAAGCTAGAGAGACTTTTATGAGACACGTTTCCAGATCATCTATCTATTTCAAATTAGTTCTCTCTGCAACCTAAATTGCAGCTATCTTCACATGCTCTTCTTCCCCACAACTCCTACATTTCACATTTTCAGTTTGCTATCTTCTCTGGTAACTGTAACTTGGCAATTCCAGGAAGAGAGAAGGGCACTGGAATGTGTTGCTGACTCCAGCATGTGCCCAGCACCGTCTCTGGACTCCAGTAAACGCTCCAGCCTGGCCTCCCTCCGAAGGCTCCGGCGAGCTCTAGTGCATCAGCTTGTCCAGCACGCTGAGAGCAGAGGGGCAGGGAGAGCTGGCTGAGCAGATTCTCCTGCTTCAGTAAATTGCTGAGCAGACTCCTGTCTGGAGAGCGAGTCTGCAAACAGACATACCTCAGGGTGCAATTTGGGATGTGCCAAGTGCTTTACAGTCTTCTTTGCAAATCTGAAACAGACCGAAAATAAGTGTTTCACAGCTACAATGAGGGTTAGTCTTCTACTGAATAGATGAAGCAAAAACCACCAACACTTCTCAATACCCTGCCTTAAGAGAGCAGTAACCATCTTGTTTTCAAGACAAGTTCAAGTTTCAGTGACAAGTAAAAGCTGTTGGACGATGTTATTTACAGGTTTGATTTTACCTGCCCTTTTTCCCAGCCCTGAATGGCTGAGGTCAGGCATGCACAGCTGTGTTGAGAAGGGAGCTTTATTATAAAGCTCAGAAAGCTGGAAAAAACCCCAGCCCTTGAAGCTGAGTTGAGGCTGATATATGGTATCTTTCAAGTCATTACCATCCTAAGAATATTTCACAGAAACGCACAGGAGTGAAAACCTAATATAATTCAGACTTTGAGCGAAAATTTTCAACAAAAGCACTAAACAGGAGGGAGTTTACTATAAAAGTGCAGACACAATATACAGAACAAAGTACGTTTGACAGCATGCAGAATTAAATTAAGGAAAACTAAAATCAAATCTGCTCCCACCATATGGGCTAAGGCAGCAGAACACAGCTCAGCACCAAACACATCAGAAAGCACCATGTGAAGTGAGCAACAGTTCCGTAACTCCAACAGCCTCATCTCACTACCAGGCTACAGCAGGGTGTTTGTCCCTGCATCCTTGGCGAAGTAAGAGCTGATGCCCAGACTGAAAAGCACAATACTCAGACCCACGGTTGTCTTACCCAGGGGCTGCCACCCACACTTGCAAGATAATTTCTAGGAAAAGCTACTGCATTACCAAGGCCTTGGTGACCTTGAGAAAGTCACTTCACCTCTGCATCATGTGGCGCTAAAGCATAAACCAAGAGTAAGTAACCTGCTGTCTCCAAACCAGGTCACAGAGGAGCGGAGAAGAGTCTGTATGTGGTTTACAGTCACTGTGGATTTGACACCTTAGAAATGTTATTAAAACACCCTGACAGTCTAACAATGTTTCCATTAAACATCCCATCCTTCACAGCGGAAGTTTATGCTTTGGCACAAGACAAACAAGGAAAAGAATTTGAGAGGAGGCCTTTGTAGTAGGATATATCCCTGCATCTGGCGGTTGTGTTCCCAAGGGACAGACATGTAAACAGCCAGAAGTGATGAATATGCTCAGCTGCCTTTGAGTGCTTGTGAACAGAGAAGTGAAAAAGCAGGAGGAACAGGCGATTGCACTCCATGGGGACTGAAACCAGAATTGGGAGCTGTAAGGTCCTAGAAAGGAGACACAAACTGCATTTAGCATCCTGGTATCCCCTCACAGCACAGGGCGGAACCACGCACGGAGGTGTTACTGGTGCAAGAGAGAAGAGGAAACCAGGGCTCCAAACCCTCACTTCGGTGAGCTGCTCTTCAGGGACCTAGCCAGGCCAAGTGGAATATCAAGAAAATTGGTCTAAAATGCTATATCAAGGCAGCACACACCAACAATAGTCAGCTGAAGGATTAAAAAACACCCTCCACCCTCCTAATCTACCCTTACATTAGTATCTGCCCATAAGAAATATGGTTTGCAGCGTGAACCACCCTAAGATCCCCCAAAGTTTATGTTAGCAGAGCAGCAAGGAAGCAGGACTAAGGTTGCTAATAACAAAGCAGTATCTAACAGCCTGAGGTCTATGGGACACAGTAAGAGCAAAGAACTGGAATTCATGCAGTAGGGGTGAATGCCATTTATATCCTCTTTTTGTTACTTTTAGAACTCAGAATAAGAGGCTTACAACTTTAAACGGCAAGTTTATTTTGACTTCTGCTTTGCATTCAGCAGACAGGTAATTTTTCGTCACGCCACACAAAGTGCTGCTGAAAATACGTTGTGTTTTTCTGCAGTATAATTTTATTGCTGGCCTTCTGCCAGGAGGCTTTCTGGCAGCATCTCCCGCTGTTGGAAACTGTGTATCTGGGTCAGAAAAGACAAGCCGCTTTTCAGAACAGCTCAATACATTTGGCAGAGATGCTGATATTATAATTGAACTCTCTCACCAACTCTTTTTATGATGTACCCAGACACCAAACAAAACAAGATCTGCAATGTTGATTAACGTCAAAATAACTGACAGAGAAATATCAAAATAGTTTTCCCTCATGTTAAAAGTATCAACAAACCGAGGAGAACTGGTAAGAAATACAGTTCATGAGGACTCAGTGAGGCACGTGGGGCAGAGAAATCTGCAAAGTATGACCAACCTTCCACTTGTGCAGATATTTACTGTTTGAAATCAGAGCTCCCTGTACACTCTACAGAACTGGTTTCTTCATTCTCCACCAGACGAAGAGGAATCCTTGTCACTCGCAACCACATAAGCATTCTGTAAAGAAGCCCCACTGTAACACTGGGATATGTATTTAATGAGAGTCACACTGCTTCCGACAATATGCTCAGTGTCCAGTCTCACCTGGAGACTGTATATTCGTAGGGGTTTTATTCTTTTCCAAGTAATGCAATTCCTGGCAAAGTTGCATTTGGGTCAGCCTTTAGAAACCTGGATTTTTCCAGCCAAATGAATAATTACAAAGCAACACTACAGTTAAAAGTTGGAAAGGTACTTTCTCTGGCAAATTCTTACACTTCATACTACAAATACCCAAGTCTAGTATTATTCCTGCTGGTTCAGTTCTCACATTGCAAGAAAAGCCTCCTGTATTCAGATACCTCTTAGGAGTAGCCTTTGCCAGGCAGCCCCAACACAAAGCTCTACCAAGGGCCAAGGAGAGGGTAGGCACATACTTGATGAACAGATCTGGAATCATGGCACCTGCAATCACCAGAACAGAGAAGCCAAAGTCATCTTCCAGGGTGCAGAGCTCTGCCAGCGCTGACAGGGCGAGGAGAGCAGCAGCCCACTCCTCAGCAAGCAGGAAACTACTGAGAGAGTTCAGCTCTGCAAGGACAGGCAGGGACAGAGAACTCGGGGACCCGTCCTTCAAAAATGCAACTGAAAATGGGTGAGCACACGGATTCCCCTCCAGGTGGGAGGGCCAGTAATGAAAAACCAGCCAAAATAAATCACATTGGTAAAGGCGTTGAAAAATTAAAGCCAAACAATCAGTGAATGTGGATTCACACATGAGGGTAAAAGCAAACAGGGATGTGCAGAGCAGAGCTTGTATTTTTAGCTCCTGAGAAGAGGGTGAAGAAAAGATGGTCTAAAGAGAAATCATCACCAGCCTAACAAGAAGGTTAAAAAAGCAACACAGAGGCACAGTGTGAACATATATACAATCATTTGAAGAAAATGGTGTATTTTATAGAGAACCACACCATCCAATCTCAGAAAGATGTATACATTAGTAGAAATAACTGCAGATAGCAAATTATAATGAAGAAACACAGTTTTGGAAGGAATAAAAATCCTTCTCCTTTAGGATTTAAGCTACTATTCACTAGTGAGGACAGGAAGACACACCACCAAACTCACTATGTGGTCTTCAGAGCAGCACAACCAGTTGCAATTATCAAGGTATTTCTTACATATCTCTCTCTCCAGATTTTTACGGCCTCGCGCCCCATGGCACGATACCCAGTGCATCGGCCACAGCCACTGCTACAGAGCGTCTCTGATGAAATCATT
Organism: Nycticryphes semicollaris; assembly: GCA_013400055.1. Classification (NCBI taxonomy): domain Eukaryota; kingdom Metazoa; phylum Chordata; class Aves; order Charadriiformes; family Rostratulidae; genus Nycticryphes; species Nycticryphes semicollaris. Next base: position 365,247 of record VXBJ01002747.1, on the reverse strand, counting down.
TTGAAAATGCCTTCATCTTTTGGTATGGGTGTCAAGATGCAACACTGAGCAGACAGACCAAGTGCAAAAAAGAATTACAAATTGGCTGTTGACACTTAAATAACAAATCAACACATGAGTATTAATAGTTTAATGTATTTCCTGCTCAACCGGTCAGAAACATCCAAAACAGAATTGCCTGTAAAACTGAGCACTACAAAAACTAAAACCTCTCCAAGGGAGCACTTCTTGGCAACTGTCTTAAAAAAATCACAGATTAGAGAGTACAAAAATAATTAATAGCAAAGTATTCATTTGAGACAAGGCAGAAACCACCACTGGATTCTCAATGCCTGTGAAATGTTAAAGTGATTTCTGACTCCCAACAGCCCAATGTAGCCATTCCTGCTCTTCTGGCTCAACTGGACAGTGGAAACACAACGCTGCTTTGCTGTACACTCTCATTTGTGAAGCAGCCATAATTTGACATCCACATTCAAAGTCATCTGAAATTCGTAACACAAACTACATTCAATTACAGTTAAAGAATTAACTAAGTTAATAAAAAGGATTACTTTATGCTGAAATGACACTCACCATCTGCAATGTCATTTTTCCAGAGCCAGAGCTGGTTTAAGCAGAATTCTGGATCTATGCCTGAAATTACATCACATTCTCCAAAAGAGAATCACAGCTCTACCTCCTCCACCACGCAGCGCAGTTTAGCACCGTGCTGGGCTTCCCACCACCCAAGCCTTGTCCTGCACTCACATCCCAACACTAATCATCTTCAAACTTCTTGATAATTTCCATGCCACAAATGATGTGTCCCCTTCCTCACCTGCCAGGCTTTCTGTGCTGCAGAACCACGGTGGGAAGCAGCCACGATGTTTAAGAGATTAGGAACAGGGACATTCCTTCCCGAGCACCCTTCAGCTTAACCAAAATAGCTGCAGTGCCCCAGTTTCTTCCCTGCTGTGATTCCTACCCCATGGACTGCAGGTGCATACATGGAAAAGGCTTGAAATCATGGCATTCCCTCCCTCTGTTGGTAATAAATAAAATAGAATTTATTTTAAAAAGAGACTTGAGACTGGAGAACAAGCTGTCCTACAGTAAAACTAGTTCTGCTTGTTGCAGGGGATTGCACTTCTCCTCAGTGCCGTGAGGCAACAGCAAAACTAATTTGCTTTACTAATTGTTCTCTGTTCTGCATCTAAAGTTAATACATATCTCAGTAATTAGTAAGATGAAAGAGAAAAGCAACATGGATCCTAAACCTCTGTGTTGTAAACAAAACCAATCTGGTAATTCTTTCATACAAATAACACAACATAAATACTATATATTTAGATTCACATTTTTCTAATGTTTACATAGAAGTTTCCGTTTTAAAGTATTAAGATATTTTAAGAATAAATGCCATCTTTCTGGCAAAAATTTCTGTAACCCTCAATGGGTTAAAGGAACAGTTTCTCCCCCAGAATTTCTTCCCTGATGTCAGTATGTAAAGAAGCTGGCATTTTCAGTATTGCAAACCCACAGCAGCTACTGTGCACATCTGCCTTTCAGCCAGTTTAAACATTCATGACTCTCCACATCTCCACTTAAATGCATTTTCTAGTATGTCAGTCTTGCTGCTTCAGTGACTGTATTCTTCTTTAATTTAAAGACAGAAGATTTAAAAGAATTTGGAAGAGATGACCACTAGACTCTAAGTTTTGTGCAGAGCTCTTGTGCTCTCAGTGAATACACATCCTTCATCAGACTTTTACTATGTTTTAGCTCCAGTGACTACTACACAAATTCAGGTTAATTTTTTACCTTCCTAAATGGCTACTTTGTCAAAGAACATCTTGTCAATGGTTCTAGGTGACTAAAAGCCTCTTTTTTTTTCTCGCCATCTCTCGTCCATCCAACCCTCTTATTTTCAGTTTCTTTTATTCTCCCAAGTCTTAGATTATTATTTCCAGGGAAGTCTGAAGCTCAATGTCACGACACGTAACACCACAGAAGATCTGAAACAAAATTTGTAACTATGATCTTAGGCTGTTTTGGAAACAAAAAGCTTCTTCTTTTGAAACACTCCTCCTTCCCGATGGGTCAGACACGACCCGCAGTGTCTCTGCCCAGCCCAGGGCAGCAGAACCCTCCTGGGGTCTGCAGTCCCCCCATAGGCACAGCACCCTCCCTACACCACCACCCAACCCACCCTCTAGTTAATGAATTGCTTCCACGCGACTGACTTGAAATTCATTTTGAGTCATTCACACAAAAAACAGAGGAGAAAGGATTTTTAGGAGAATTGTTGCTGAAAATCACATGCTCAAAAAAAAAAAAAAAAACCAAACCCAAAACCCAAAGCAGTGTTCAAATCAATGAATCAGTGTTAGTAACGGAAGAGTTAGGAGCCAGAAGAATTGAAGAAATACCATCCCACCAGGCAGAAGGTACCGAATTTGATACATAATATAGTGCAAGAACCCCAACAGCAGAAGCAAAGGGGATAACCCTCTAGGGAAGAGTACTTTGGCTGTCATTGATTTTTCAGCCTCTGAATGCAGTTATTTACTTCAAATGAACAGTAACACTCTACCAAAAGATTCAAATTAGTTTATTTAGGTATGAAAACTAGCAATGATTCCCATAATGAAAGTAAAAAGCAATGTCACACCAACACATCAGGTGGCAGAGACAGAACTGTCAGTCTGACATCAGTGACTTAAGCCTGCTATTCGCCTCAAACAAGATTGTGTAGTAGGAAGTCCAGGCTTGGCTCAGAGGAAGAAAGAGCATCACAAACAAATTTAGAGACTTACAAAACTAATATAAAAACGAAAAAAAGCTATTTCCCTGGAAAACCATGAGTCTAAAAATATTTTAAATTGGCTTAATCCAGCATCTTCTTGCCTCAGCAGATCTAAGCTCCGTGCATGTGCTGTCAGATCTGCCAACTTCAGTTGCAAAACTCATCTATTATTCTTCTCTCCAGTCAGCACAGCACAGCCATGGAAAGGGAAAAAAAAGACAGCTTTAGCAGGGACCATCAGTGGTGGCGACGCTCTGTAGGAAGACCACAAGCTAGGTTGCAAAACTAATTTCTCAGTCTCATCCTTAGGAATTCCCTTCCTGAGATGAGTAATGAATTCCACAGCATTTAGGGTTTGTCTTTTTTTTTTTTTTTAAACATACTGAAATTTTAGAAGTTAGCAAAACTACAGTTAATAAAAAAAATTTAGCCAAATACAGTCTGTAGCACCAGATTCTCCAGTGTCTTTGGAGAATGCAACCGGGTAATTGATCTTGAACTTGAGAAGTGACATTCCATCTTTTCTTTACCTCTGAACATCAAATAAAATGAGGGCGGGGGAAGCTGTGGGTATAAATCTGCTGGTCCCACCTACATCTCATTTTTAATAACGTGGAAACAACTTTGTTGGTTTGGTCTCTTTTCTTTAAATTTCATACAAGGCTGTGAATTAGTTTTATGTCTCTTCACAGAAAATGATGTCATCTCTCATGTGCCACTTACTCTCAACAGCACGAGACACTTTTAGTTCTTAATTTGTTAACAGAAGGCTCCCTCAGGCTTTGCTATTCACTTTTCTGTAGATCAAGTAACTACCATCATATCTGGCTCTCCCTGTCCATACTAAGCCAGAACACACCTCAGAACAGCACAATACAGTGCCGTGATCAACATCAGTGTCTTGGAGGCAGCAGAGGTGCCACATGCCACAGGAACCCAAGTTTTAGTGAGTTTGTGGAGGCTGATAACGTGACACCCAGGTTAGGAAGGAGAAGCAGGTGACAACAAGCTGTAGAGGGTACACACCCGTTTTTCTCCAAGGGAAGGAAACAGACTGGGCAATCAATAGCAGCATTCAAACAGGGATCGATTTACAACAAAACTACCTCCCCAAAGCTCACTTCATACACTATAGCTGCTAAAAGTAACACTTGAAATAACTACCGGGGGAAAAACTAGAGAAGAAACAATCTAAGTTAGTTTATTTCGGGCCATTAACTGTGTTTAGTATCTAGCCACTTCAGATTCCCTGATAACAGCAAACCTACTGTTCCTAAAAGCAACATTGATGGGATTTATTTTAGTTTTCAAAAGGAGGTGCACTTGGAGAGCCACAACCTGTCAGGGTAGGAGAGGGCACAGTTCACGATACAGGACAGGATCAAAACCAGAACTCTGTAAATTGATGGGATTCTCCAGAGCTTGGCAATATAAAACCTTTCATCCCTCAGTGAGAAGTTAGGAGGAAACTAGATTAGAGGCTGAACAGTTTTATTGCTTCACCACCTGTGTAAATCCACGTCCATGTCACACCATCATGGTTATTCCAGGGTACCACAGCAAGGGACATGAACATCAAACTCTGCTCCTCAGCACAAAAAACCCTGCTTGGTTTTCAGAGTCTAAAACTATACTTTTAGTGGTAAAAGATTGTCAGATTATAATGCCATCAATCCAGCTTATTCCACAGTTCAAACGAAATTCACCTTTAAAGACTGAAGCTTTTGTGTTAATGAGAAAAAAGCACATAGATTTGTTGCTTTGTGCACTGAAAGAGCACTTGCTTCTGTTTTTCAGAGGAGTTCTGTCCACTTTGCTTGGATCCTCTATTGTGGGAACAAAAGTCTCTGTGTGGGGCCTTGTCAGTGATATTTGGGAACTCCTGCACTTACTGCAGCAGCCTACTCAGAGGCCAAGAGAACCATTTTTAAAAGTTAGTTCATCATTAATTAACTGCAGAAATGTGTTAAATAAACAATAACAGGGTGAAAGAACATTCTTCCAAAGGCTTTTTGCTTGTTTTGAGAGACACATAAAAGAAGCCAACACTTTCTCACTTTGCTTTTTTGCTCTAAATTTAAAGCATTTAGAACTGATTTGCTGCAGGACCAGGCAAATAATGCCAGAACCACCAGTGCAGAACTCTCAACACAAGAAAGTGTTGTCCCTGAAATTCAGTGGACAAAACTACGAGATAGTTTCATGCTTTACTGAGACAAAATCCACAAGTTAAATTTAGAATGATGATTTCTGCAGGCACTCAGATGTTTCTGTTTAAAATTTTCTAGAAATTGCAAATTAGAACTTGGCAGACTTTAAACTGACCCAGCATGTGTCTTCTGTAATCCAAATCATATTCTGTGCTATTACACTGTAAAACTGTTAGGGAAAAAAAAAATCATGCCTTTCAACACATGGTTTCAGACAAGCAACAGAGATGTTCCCTTTATCTCTGTGCTAAGAGCAAAACTTAAGTAATGGGTTTTCCTCTTAGAATATCACAGTGAAAATTAAAAGCTACTACAGGAATCAAAGTTATTTCCACTGGACAACAGGCACAGTTTGCTGAATAACACTACCTACATAACTGTATTCATTCAAAGCGGCTGCAGTGATTTTTTTTATCATTTGCCATGGGGAGAATATATTGCCTCCTTAAATACTATAACTAGGTACTCACCAAAGCACGCAGCTGTCACCGGGCTGTTTTGTGGAACCAACTGGCAGTCCCTACAAATTCACCTACATTGTCTCTGCAGCTACTCAAGAGTTTAAGGTTTTTTGCAACACAATGAAATGAAACAGCTCAGAGGTTACAAACCAAAGAAATCGGGGAAACTACTTCTCCATCTACCGGTAAACAGCCAGTACTACCCAGTGCTCAACCGTGAACCTGTGGGAGGTGGCAATCTTCAGGCAGAGACTGAAACACATTACTCTGCCTCTTCCATTTTGATTGCAGTATCAAGCTTCAACGTGCTTTTATTAGGAAAAAAGAAATAAATCAGACCTCAGCTACACACACAAGAATTTCATAACACTTCATAAACAGTTCTCCAATTGCTGTAATAATAGCAGTAAATGTTATGCTGTTTGCACTCAGAAGAGACCTCATTTCCCAAAGGTTTAAGTGACTTGCCCAATGCTGTGGCAAACTGGTGGTAGAACTTGGAAGAGTAATTAGTTTTTCATTTATCATACACACTAGGCTTTGGAGCACACTCTCTCCCTCTCTCTATCCTTTGCCATGGCTTCTTTAGCTTAATTTGAACAGATGCCACATTGCTGGCTGATTTTCCTGTTCAATCTCTCCCTCGCAGGACCCCAGCCACCCCTCACCAGCCAGCTTGGCTGAGGGTCATAGGAAACGCCTGACAACAATTACCTGTGGATTCATGAGATATAAAATTAGCAACTCAATATCTGAATGTAGTGTGATTAAACTCAGGAATCTACTTCAGAATGCCTTCTATTTTCAGGCATCAAATTTTTTTGATTACTCTACACTTTTGAAAGTCAAACTGACGTGGACTCAGGAACCTTATGTGTCTTTTTCAAGAGGACAATGGAGTCCCTCCTTTGTTTGGCAGAAGGACACACACAGTCTGTTCTCGGGAAGAACAGAAGCCAGAAAGATGGGAACATTTCAGGACACTAGCAAGGGACCCGAGCCATTCTGCAAGATAAGGGACAGCTGCACAGCCCCACTCTACAAAGCTCTTCAGCATCGAGCATCTCTGGACATCAAATTCCAGCACATTGTCTGGTTTTGCAGAAAAAAAACGAAGGCAGTCGGCTTTGCTACTTGGCATTTCTGAAGCTCTAAGGTGGCACAGGAGCAGGCTATGGAGGATAAGGGAGCTCATCCTTCTCTCTTCAAAAACAACCTCATGACAAACTTAGAAAATACTTTTCTTTCTCGATAAGGGTAGCCAAAAAATATATTTCAATCTTTTCTACACAAACAGCCTTCTTTCTACACAATTCCAAGAATGCTACAGTTTTACAGTAAAAAAAATGGTCAAGTTTTCTGATCTGTTCCAATATTCTGAAAACTTAAGACTATATTTTGTGCGTGTGTATTATCAAATTACTGTCCAATCTATCAACACAAATGCACAGTCTTTTCAGGAAGATATTTCACATTTTGTTAGAATATTTTCAGTTGGAAGGGACCTGCAAACAGCCATCTAGTCCAACTGCAACACAAGAGGAGCACTAGTAATGGAAGCGGAGCAAGGAAGAGAGGGGGAAGTACAGCAAATCCCTGTTCTCCTCAGCTCACAGCCAAAATTCAGCCTCCTGTGGATAAGCCTTGCTACTGTGGTTTGTGATGGGGGTAAAGAGAACTCATTGAGACAAGGTGCACCTGCTAAAACTGGCAGTAAAACCAGTCGACTACTGGAAATCAGTAGTGCTCAGCGCAAACAGAAAGCAAGTCTTTGTTCTGGCACAAGAGAACTACTTTCCTGTGAGCACCACATACAGATCAAACATTTGCAGGCAAAAGAAAAGAAGCTAGCCAAGGAATGTATATTAAAATAAAGATTACAGATCGCAGTGTGAAAGGGAACAATAAGTGTACCACTGAGCCCCATGCCCAGACAAGCTCTCCTCGAGCAGTTCTTCCTCTGAAGGAGAGCTGCAAGGAGACAGCCCAAGCCAACAGTTTCTACAGCAACTGCAGAAGCACCAGTACAACGATATTCAAACCCTGCAGAAACTGCAGAAGCATCAGTAAATGGATACTCCAGATACTGAAGGAACATTTGACAGTTTCACCTGGACTCTCTTCCCTTGTTAGGCAATTCATTGATCCCACTCAACTTGCTCAACCCTGAATTCGCCTGTTTTTCTGAGAGCTCCTCCGAATCCTCTTCCCTCTTGATATTCTTTCAGAACACTTGTTTCCCTCTAAAATGACATGGAACTCGACACAGCCATCACAGAAAGGTCACACGGGACTGGAAGGATGAGCGACGTTGTCCTGTAAGGGAGAGACCAAGTGCATCTTCGTATGGTGCTGCTGCAACTTCTCACTCTGGCTGGAATGCTGTTATGACAATGGCACTATGCTTATGTTGCATTACTAAAAGCACACTTGGAAGCATCTCAACGGGAACCAAAACAGAGGTATGTTACTACCCAACTACACAGAAAAAGCAGATCCATTTGTAATAAGGTGGTTATTTTAACACTAATGCAGAATCCATATTAAGGAACACAAAATACTGCACCTATGCACTCGCTGAATTTTTCAACTAAGGACTGGAATTTATTGAAGAATGGTTAAGACAGGCCATATCTCATTTCCTTCTGAAAAATCTGCTTTAATAAGTCACAGTGCCTCAGCAGTCGTGGCTTTATCAGTAGTTCCATGTAAGCACTCTTTGCAGGAGTCTTTTTCTAAACTCTGCAGTCTTACTTTGTTTCACCCTGGAACTTGGCATAAAGCTCATGCTCCTGACCCATAGCAAGAAGTTAAACAACATTGCTCGTTTGTTTTTAAAAGGGTCAGGAAGTCTCCAGTTTCAGGTTCTTCAGCATTCAGGGTGGAGGGGAGCAATATATACAGTCACAATCCAGGAACATTCAGTATCGAGACCAGCACAGGGGTTAACCAGAGAACTGGCAAAGATGTACTTTGAAAAACCACTCTTATTATTGGTTTATTACATGAGGCCACAGCCACAAAACCAGATTTTTGGTCAAGAGTTCACTACTGACATAATGCTGACTCCCAGCTACCTGCTTAAACACTATGCTTTGTCTCACAGGCTAACAAAAGGAAAATGACTGAATTCCCACAAAAGATAAAGCAGACTGTATGGAAATAACCAACCTGCAAAACCAACCTTACTCCCACAGTAATGTTAGCAGAAAAGAAACAAAGATGAAAATACTTTGTTTTTATTTTTGTGCTTTTTGCCATGATTGATTGAAATAGTTCCATCACTATTCAGACAGTGGCAGTTGTTCTTCCCAAAATGTGAAGTACTATGAAATCTCAAGTGGAAAAGTATTCTATAAGTTGTTAAAGCATAAGCGTACAAAGACAACTTCTAGATCAAATGCATTCCTTAGCAGGCTAGTTTTGAAGGAATGAAGAGTAGTTTCAGCCAACCATCTTTTAATGCAAAGTAATATAAAAATCTATTTACCAGCTACAAACAGTGTCAGGTTTTGCATATTTTGCCAAGGCTGAAAATTCAACCAAATTAAAAAAATTGTTGAAAATACCCCAGTTACAGGAGGTTCTTGTTCAGCTCCAAGGTGGGAGTCATGATTCTTTTCTCTTACACAAATTTAGACAACTGTGTTCTCTCTTCAGCCTCCTGGCCATCTGTAGAGATGAGGAGGTGTGTACAGATGTGGGCTCAGAGCAGAACAAGCTACTTCTCTGTGCTCGTATTTTTGGCAGTCACCAATTTCACCCTCACCCACCAGAAGCAAAGAAGTTATCAGCCTTGTTTCCCCCCCAACTTCCCAGTATTTGCCTTTCTTCCTGACTTTTCTAGAAAACTAGTCACCACATCTACCCTACCAGCGTACATTTGTTACTGGTTTTCAAGTAACAGGTTTTGTAGGAAAGGGAAGCATTTCAGGTCTTTATAGGGGATCTTCAGACACGAAGAAATGAAATTGTGTGGTAAATCAGTGGTAAAACCTGAAAAGGGGCCAAATACACCCCTAATCAATACTGTCAGTCTAACCACCAGACCTCCTCTGCTGTATCAGTGTTGCTCTGTGTCTGGTATTAAAGAGTTTACCCACTGGGCTTTTTACCAGCTTCCAGTTTTAGAAGGAATGCTCACAATTATTGGGGCTTGGCTGTGATGCACACAACAGAACATCCCCAGTTACCACATGTAAGAAACACCACATTTCAAGTCTACAGAGGCCCAGGGAGACACCCCATCCCAGAAAGGTCATGCAAATGGCATAGCTGATTACTGTAAAGAAACAAATTCAGTCTCTATATGATTAGACTTGGACAGCATAACCGGGTAACCAAAGCAGCTCTAATCTAGTTGTTAAGTCCAATTATCTAGACATCAAATCAAGAGATCATGAAGCATTAGGACACCGAAGAGCTGCTTACTAAACACATTTAGCTCTCTGTAAAGACAGTCACTAAGAACCTGTGACATGGAAAAGGCTTTCTTCAAATCGGAGATGGGGAGAAACCAGTTCTTGGGCATTTATGTTTTCCTCATCTTCTGCAGAGCTAAACCAGCTGTCAGAGTAAAGAGAAAGAGATTAGGATGGAAAGTGGAAGAGAAGAAGAAATCCAAGTGTTCCAAGTCTCTGTGCCATGTGCATTTACAAAATAATTTGAGCAGATATCTGAGATCTCATTTCTCAGTCTAGAAATGTCAAAAGTCTTTGTGAGGCAAATAAGATGAGCCCAAGCTCCTTCACTTTAGTTAGAGGCCAGCTGCCAGCTCCAATATGTTCTCAGGTAGGATTTCTGTTTAATATACTTGAGGTAAAAAAAAAGTTAAAAATTCCAGTTCTCACTGCACTTACTGTTCAGGAAAGGCAATGAGGCCATACAGTACTTTTTTCCTCTTTGCATCAGGGTAAGGAGTTCTATAACATTCATCTAAATTATTACATTATCAGAAGACCCTTAAGCACACTTTTAATGTCTATATATCAAAAGTTTAAAAAAAAAACAAACCCAGACAGAATTCTAGAATACACCTCCATAGCAAAGTACAACCCAACCTGAAATTTCTCTGATCTCCTCTGAAGTCAGCCCAGGCTTGGCTCTGGGGTGCACAGCCACCACAATATGTGATATTACAGGGCTAAACACTTCCCAGATTTTTCTGGGTACCTTCCAATCCACAGTTTTCTCTGCAAGCACTTTACATAGTCTTACGGTTTTATAGACTTCCATATTGTCTTTTATGGATTCCTTGCAACCCCTTCCTTTCAGCTATCTTACTCGAAGCTCCATGTTCCCTGCTGGTCCCATCGTACCTCAGCTTTCCCGTGGCTGCACATATTCTCTGGTACTTCACCCCCTGGAGACACGCACTGTACAGCTGCTGCTCCCCCCCCTTCTATTCCAGGGTCTTTTCCATTAAAGCAAATACTCAAAACTGATGTATTGTACATATGGAAGTCAAGCAAGTTAGGCAAGGAAACCAGAAAAGTCCTAATCGTGTGGAGGCTCAGAAAGTAAATTACAGCACCCCATAACCACAGAAAAAGAGCCAGTTGCCATACTCAAAGAGCTGCTGCTTCAGCACAGAAGTATCAAAAAATAGGAATAAATAACTAATTTTTCATCTTGCCTTCATACTGGAAAACTGAGGTCTTCACCCAGATTCAGCATCAGTTACACAGCTATCAGAACATCACACCTCGCAGCAGCGCTGGAAAAACCAGCCACGCAGGTTGTGCAGGCTCAGCACTGGGGGAGCAGTCCCTGGCCATGCCCAGGACCGCGTAATTAACACCATAAATAGCTGTTATTCTAATTCAACTCCAAAATTGATCAAATGTTAACACACATTAGTCAGCACTTTGAGATCCTCTGATAATCATAGAAACAAACAACATGTTAACAAAACCATCCACAACGCAATCCCAGTCACCTCATCCACAAAAGGTTACACAGTGGGAGCCTCTATGACCACACTGCACACAGAACAGGAAGGGTACAGCTTCACTCCACAGCTGACTCCCATCTAACAGAGAACTCAAATGCCTTTCCCCCCCCCACTCCTTTTAATACAAGCTGTAATTTGTTTTTTAAATGAACTGATTTGTACTGTCTTAACTGTAGGCTTTCAGCCAGTCTCCATGTGATATGTTTAGTAAGCCATTCAGCGCTTGGATAAGCAGGCTGTAAAAAGACCATTTAAGTTAAATACCTTCTTTATTCAGGTATATATACCAGCTAGCAATTTTAAGACTGTCGCTTATTTCGACAACAGCAACTAAATTCAGTGGGGTGCAGCATGCCGCCTTGTTTCTTTGCTGAATTTTATACAATCTTTTTAAAGACCAAATATGAGGACATTCAAAAGAGATTTCATGTTTATAGAAAGAGGCTCTTGGTAACAATGCTTTGGCTGCTACACCATAACAAATATCAGAGCCACCCAATGCCCTGCAACAAGTAAGGAAATTTTTTATGCCTCCCTCCAATATGAACTAGGACTTACCATAATCCACTCTTCCAGGACCCAGCCTACCCCCTTTAGGATATAGAATAAAAAAGGCGTATCAGTTTCACAACATCATTGCCACTAGGCTAAACCATGTTGTGACAAAATCTCACTGGAGGAAATGAGCAGGGTTGCACATCCTGCTCCCGAGCCTCACATCTCCCCAGCCTCTCCAGTGACTGTTCTGCCAAAGCTCATCTCTAGAAGCGCGCAATACCCGTTTCCAAGCCAGCTTCAAAGAGGCTCTGAGCACACCTGCAGCTCTGCTTATGCTTTTCCAGGAAGGCAGGTACTGCCACTGAGAAGTGGGATTAAAGGAAGGTTCTGTTCAGAGTCACAATCAACTGAATTAATCCAATAGCTTGGGAGAAACATTTTCACATGTAAGATCACACCTGTGTCTCAGAACTCTAAAGACACGTCAAGGCCCAATCCTACGCTGAGTATATGCTAACACTCAAATCTGCTGTATTACAAGTCAAACAAGAAATGTGTTTAGTGAAAGCATCTCCTCCCAAGAATCAGAGGAAATAGAGAAGGCCTCTAAAAATCAACTTGCCCTTTCCTGCTCCTATTATGGGGCAATTTCTAAGAGGCAACATCAGTCTCTCACCGCTGAGCTCACTGTCAAGCCAAATGCCAAGTTCTGTTTCAATCATCATTTTACTTCTTCAGCACTAACTACATGAAAGCTTAAAATCTAAAATCTTAATCGATTCTGTTCTCTAAGATTTCTTCGAGTTCTGTGACATCTCGTGAGTACCCACTAGTAAGAGTGTTCTCTTCCCAACCAGAAAGTCAAACATTTAATTTTTCAATAAAGTCAATTTAAAGTAAATACGCAAAAAGAACAAGCAGCAGCAATATTTAGTGTTCTGTGCCAGCCAGACACACCCCATTTTTATTTTATTTTTAAGCATACAATTAAGAGTCATTTAATTCCCCTATGTAGGCATTACAGGAAAGAGAAACATTACTCCAAGAAGAGCTTAGTACTACTGGTACACAAACCTTACGACAGATAAATTAGAGCCTACTATAACAGCATATAATTTACATTTTGTTATGTCAATCACAAGTAGCATCTTGAGGCTCTTAAACAGTACACCAAACCACAACATAAGAGAACTAGTTTAAATCAACCCTTGTGGCAGGATCAGTTAAGTTTCCACAAGCCAAGAGATCCCAAAAAATGAGTTCGCAACTGGATTTCATAAGATTATTCCTCTCCAACATCCCTTTACACTTTAATATACCAGCATGTTATGAAAATATTTTACTACAAAAGAGTTACAAAGTTTTGCATAGTTATATTAAAAAAATCAATGAAGTAAAACAACAAGAGTGTGGGTTTTAATAATCTGTGGCCTTTACTACCTGAGAAGCCGATCACCAAACGTGCAGGTGGCCCAGTAACAGAGCGGCCCCGCTCAGCTGCGTGGAAAATCCACCCATTGGATTAGTCCTGGAGTTCCTGGCTTTAGCCAGCAAGGGAGAAGGGACAGAGCAGCCCCATACCATGCTTTACATACCTTTCAGTAACAGCACAACAAATGACATACCCTGAATTTTTTCTTAGGCTTCTCCTATATCCAGCACCTTGTCTACATTCCTGTGCCACACAGGACAGTATGTACGTTGCCCAGCAGAAGCAGGAATACGAGGCAACACATCAACACCGGGTCCAACAACTCCTCCTCCATGTTTAGAGGAAGAGGACCAGAAACATAAGGCAATTATCTACAAAAGAAGGAAAAACTACCCAAATGCCAAGAAGTGAAGTAGTACAACTGAAAAAAACATCATCTCTTGTCTTGTAGCTTGTATCAAGTATCTTCTTTATTTTAAATATATGTAAATACTTTCAGGTAGGGCAGTCAAGCTTCTGTTTTCTTAAATATGAAGTACAAAGTTTGTTTGTCAAATCACGCTGCAAGTACAACAAATGTACTCAAACTATGGTTTCTACAGAAATGTTTGAGACTGCGTTTTTCTGCTATTTAAATCTGTAACTGTTTTTCATGTTGCTTGAAACAGGAATTTTCCTTTAGATTTCATCACTGCAGCATATACAGCAGTAAAGCAATCTTTACTTGCCAATATTGCTCAGTTTATAGCAAATCCAGGATGCTGCATCAGCCAAGTACTCCTCATGTGTATGTTGTTAGAACAGAAAAGTCTTCCCTCCCCCAAACCTCAACACAAAGTAAGTTACAGAAATCAAAATGCTGAGGTCCTCTGTTGGCACGGCTGGACTTGCCATAAATCCTTCCTTGCCAAGAGCTGGAAGTTACCCTGGTGAGGTGTAGATGGAACCTCTTCATCCTCACTCGCCTAGCGATGACCAACACATCCCGGGGTACTTTCCTCTCAACTGCCCCAACTCCTCCCCCTCACCCAGCCCAGTCTATAGAAACACACAAACTGCCACTGGTTTGTTTCATATTTACACTTAGACACATTGGCCACTTCTAGGTGTACGTTTATCACCACATCCAAGGATAAGACTGCCCATTTCTCTTCTATGTTTTGACAGATATTTCAACAAGCGTGCCCACAGTGGCTCTTTACACACTCAAAAGCTTGCTAACCAGCCAGGGCATTTCTCTCTCCCCCTCTTTCCAGCCATGGACTTGCTCTTCAAAGAGCTCTATTTACATGCCAAGTTACAAAGTTCAGCTGCTTCCAAAGCAACATAGAAAAAGTGCAGCTTTTATGATTCTACAGTGAGGTTTTTCACAACATGAAGCAGCTTCTCAGACTACTTTTTAAATTATTTTTTTTTTTTATTTCCAAACAGGATTTCAGAGTTCAAAAAAAAAATATTTATCTCAGTTCACCCACAGGCCTTTGAGGAATATTAACTGAGGAGCTTCAAAAGAAGAGAGCTCTCTTACTGAGTGAACATCCATAGAGAAAACTGCTTACAAGTCACAAACAAGGTCACTAAATCTGCATATCCACCTGAGTTTAAACTCCTCCTCTCTCATGTTTAGTCATGGAATGCTTTTTGCTGCCCTCCCTTACATCTTTCCATTTCTTCACTCTTTCTTCCCAATCGCTTCTGAACCTTTGGTTTAAAATCACGTCTGAAATTCCTTCTTCTAGGACAAACCACAAGCCTGGATTTGGTCACTTCTTCACCAACATTCATACCCGTTATCATCTAGGGCTCCCCTCAGCCCCAAATACATGAGAATTTATAGAGAGGTTCTACCTCCAGTTCCCTAAGAAATTAAGTCCTAGATTTCTACCTTGCATTTAGCCTGTCAACCACCTGGAGAGAGAATTGGCACTCGATCAACATCTTCTTTGTGGAGAGATGACAATATTGTCAATACTGTTCAATAACAATGATGTTTGGGTTAACAGCCTATGCAAATAAAACCCCTTTATAAAAAGAGGAATAAACACTAGCAAGGGCTAAAGATTCTACTAGAAATACCAAAGCAGCACTAGACTTGCATCATCAATGACAAGATTCTGAGAAACAAAAAGCATCAAAACCCTACTATTAGCAATCCTTACCCACTTTTTTTTTTTTTATCTCTACCTTCGTTCTACACCAACATGAAGCAGAGGAAAATGGTTCGAAAGTTCCAGAGGGAAGAAAGTGACTCATGCCAAGAAGTTCTAGAGGCAAGTCCAGCTTCCTAAAAACAACCAGGAATTCAGTAGAAGCTACATCCAGCCACAGCTGGCTGACATGCATTTCTTTTTCCTCTCTCCGCTGGCAGGAAATAACTACAAACCTGCTTTCACAAATTTCTCATCTAAGAGGTGGGCTATTTAAATTCTTGGAAAACACTTTTGCTTTTCAGACACTATGAGCAAGGACCTCGTACAAATAAAGGAATACAGCAATACACCCTCCACAGAGACACTGCCAGGCCTTCCTCCCTCCCCATTCAAAGTTTTGTTTCTAAAGCCTCCCCTCCAAGTACAGGCAGCACTTTTCCATCTTCCTTCCTTCCTTCCTGCAAACACTAGGCCCTCTCTGCCTCCACAGTTACTTCCTTTGGGTCTCTCAAAAATGGTTACCATATCTTTAAAAATTAAATACAAGACCAAGTTATGCAAACAGTTCTCCCTTCTCCATTCTTTCCAAGGATGTTGAATTATTCTGCATGAATGAAGGAAATTATTTTAATTTTATGTCTTTACCCTAGAAGGCCAGGTTTCAAATGCTCACTGGAACACACAGCTATTTTAATTTAAGTTAAACAGCCCAGCTATTTTAATTTAAGTTAAAGTTGCGCAAAGATTTTTTTGGAACTGGGGATCTGAAATGCCTTATGTTCTAACAATGGCCAGTTACAGCTTTCTTTACTTTAGCCACATTTAGAATGTCTAAGCTTTCAGGACAAAGTATGATAACTTTTAAAAAATGTTAACAAACTATAGTATATAGCTAAAGAAAAAAAAAAAAAAAA
>VXBJ01002747.1:63075-348835 GCA_013400055.1 Nycticryphes semicollaris | reverse complement strand
AAAAAAAAACAAACAACAACAAATTCAGACATGTCCAGGAGCCCTCTCCTATAATTTTGTGAAACTCCTGTATTCCATGCAGGAGCTATTTGGAACGTGCACTCTCTGGAGCGGGGCATTTTCTTGTTTCTTTCTGTAAATCACACGGCACCACTTTCAGACCCACGTAAATAAATAATAAGACATTTAGCTAGGCAATGCATATTTCTACGTTGATTCAAAACTCAAGTTTTGCTCTTCTCAGGACCCTGCATGTGACCCCCCGGTTATCCCTTTTAACTTCTCACTCCCAGAAAAACGAGCGGGTTAACGATTAACAAAATCCGGCGCAAAGCAAACGCAGAATGAAAGAGACGAAGAAAACAAAACAAACCCAAACCACGAACCAAACCCGCCGATGCCGTTTCCCTCAGGCGCAGGAAGCCCGTGACGGTACCAGAGGGACGGGGGGCTCCGGAGCGCGGCGCCGAGGCCGGTTACCGGGAACGCCGCCGGTGGAAGGAGGAACGGGCCGAGCCATGCGCCGCCACGGCCCGGCTGGAGCAAACTTTGGCGGGGGAGCCATGGCTACCGCGGCAGCTCACCCGCCGAGCCCTCCCCTCACGGCACCTGGGCGGGCGGGCGATGGCGGGCTGTCAGGGATGGGACCGCTGGCCCTGCCCGGCGGGGAGAACCACCGCGCACAGCGGCCGTGTGCCCCTCTCTCCACACACACCCCCGCGCTCTGACCCGCTCGCAGCCACCTGCGCGCCCGCGGACAGGTACGCGCCGCGCAGCCGGCGGAAGGGCAGAGCAGCCGGCTGCGCGCCCCGCGNCCCCCCACCCCACCTTCCCCTCACGCACCGCCTCCCGAGCCGTGTCCTGCCCTTGCCTCCTGCCCGCAGTGCCCGGTGCAGTGGGAGGAGCGGTGCCCGGCGCCCGCCTCCCCTCAGGGGCGCGCAGGGAGGGCCGCCCGCCGCCCGCCACCCCTTCCCGCCGCCAAGCCCCACCGCTCGCCCGTCTCCCCCCGCTCGCCGCCGGCCCCGGCGCAGCCCCCCCGGCCCCGGCCCGGCTCCGTGGCCCCGTCCGGCTCCTCCGGCTCCGCAGCGGCGAGCGGGGCTGTGGCACGTGACAGCGCCCAGCGCCCCCATAGGCTGGGGCTGCCGGGCAACGTGAGCCCGCCCCTTCCCTGCACCTGAGAGAGAGCCTTACGCCAACTGCGTAGGGGGATGCCGGACCGCCGCGCCAATTCCGTAACGGCGCGGAACCAGCCCTTTCCTCCCTCCTCGCGGCCAGGCCAGCGCAGCCTTACGGAATTGA
Organism: Nycticryphes semicollaris; assembly: GCA_013400055.1. Lineage (NCBI taxonomy): Eukaryota > Metazoa > Chordata > Aves > Charadriiformes > Rostratulidae > Nycticryphes > Nycticryphes semicollaris. The sequence continues at coordinate 347,536 of VXBJ01002747.1, read as the reverse complement.
CGTAAAGCTGCTGGGCTCGGTCGAGCCGGTCGGTTTCCTACCTGGGGCCGCTACTTCTTGCGTAAACTGCGTAATCCCGCCCGTCGCCCGGGCTCTCTGCAGTTCAGAGAGTTCCTGCAGCTACTTGGGTTAGGAACGGCCAAGCCTGCTCCTAGGAACGCCACTTACGTAAAGCCCCTCAAAGAGGTTAGTGTTTCTTACGAATTCTCCGTAATGTCGTCAACGCGGACGCTGCACCTGAGAGGACTCCCGTTGCGCAAATGCCGTAGGTAGTAGCGTATCAGGCGCAGATTTCGTTAGCGGCGCGGTAGGGTCCTCCCCATCTGAGGGGAGGCTGGGCCCGGCGGTGCCGCGGGAGGCAGGTGTGTGTGTGGAGGATCGTCCCTTCCCCGTCCTCGCTCAGGGGGGCGAGGAGCCGCCACCCCCGCGCCGGGGCACCTCAGCGGAGAGGGGGCGTGTGGTTTCACCGTCAGCCGGCCCCGCTCGCAGCGGCCCGTGGCCGTGAGTGTGAATGCTCACCGCAGGCAGACCCGGCCCCGCCGCTGAAGGGGCAGGCGGCGGCGGGCGCTGGCAGGGCCTCTGGGCCAGAGGGAGGGATGGGAGGGGTCGGAGGCGGGGGTGAGATGTGAGGTAGGGCCCTAACACCCCTCACCCCGGCGGGGCACGTCCTCCCTGAGTTTTATATCCCAGAGCGAAATCTGAAGAGAGCAGTTTCCTAAACTGAGCTGGGAAGTGGTGTTTCCATGTGGACAGTTACTCTCCATATGGCATCCTCGGTGGTTGGGGACGTTAAAATGCAGGCAGCTCTGAGGTGCGTTTAGGCAGGTCGGGCTTCACAAGGTGTAGAGCGTTCACTGGTCTCCGTCTTCCTCTCAAGACAAAAGGGTCCAAGTTAGTTTTCAGCTGCCCTGCGGTCATTCTTCCTAATCCTAGACATCTGACTGTCCTGGAGCAGATGGGCACTGCGGTGAAGTTGAAGAAAAAGCTCTAAGTACTGTTTTTCAGCAATCTCTTCAGAGAAGTGCTAGCATGCTGAAACCTTTTGGTGTGAGGAGGGAGGGTTGAGGTGGTGGGTTTTTTTCTTCTTTGCCTTTCATATAACCATTATGGGTTTGCTTCAACATTCAAATGGCCAACGGCTTCACATGCGTGCTTCAACATTTCTGCCAGGTTTCTACATTAAGTGACTTTTCAAACTCGACTTTCAACGTACAAGTCCATGGCAATCATATTTAATACCACTTTTTACACTTTTCAAAACTAATTTTATACAGGCTGTGAAGATGAAAAAGTGTTGACTGGGCAGCTCTATGCCAAAATAATCAGAACACAACGTGCTGTGCTGAAGTGGCCTGTGAGGGAACTTTGGCGAAAGGCAGTTGGATCAGGAGATTTGCAGTGCTGAAGTGAAACAGTAACTTTCATTCAAAAGAGCGATTTGAAGCATTAGAGTGGAAGTGGAAAACACGTGTGCCTGAGTAACTGCTTGTAGTGAGAGGTCCAGCTTGTTCAAATTAAATTTAAATTTTGTATACTTCTGTGGTTAAAGCGTCACTCTAGTTCTGAACAGTCAGACATAGTTCTACATTCGTAACAAACTTTTATCTCATTATTTTTAAGTAATGAAAGGAGAAACAAATGAGAAATCTCAATTACTGCTTTCAAGTCTAGAATCAAGAGGTTTCAAAGCGATGAATGAGTTTGGCTAAATCTCCCGTGTGGCCTAAAAATATTAGTATAGGCTTTGAGAAGGGGCGAGAAGATAATAGCTAGAAAATCAAGGACTGGTCCAAGGACTTAATGTGAGAACATTTTTATTTGAAACGGATTACAGCAAATAGAGACACAGTACAGCCAGAGGCTGCTGGAAGAGGTAGTGGAATAGAAAGGGGCAGCTGTGAAAATTAGTGGCTGTGTAGTGAAGCTGGAAGTGCAGTAAGGAGAGAAAAATCTGTGAGAGATGGCATCTCAGATAGTGAGACTTTTGCAGAGGCAGAAGAAAGATATTTTCAGCTGTGGTCTGAGTGAAATCTTGAATTTTTCTGTTGAGTTCTCCCTTGGGCTAATGATTTGCCAAGGGCAGAAACACAGAGGAAAGGGGATTGATGGATTAATTTAGAATACAGGGGATTGGAAGAGCTTTGGTGCTGCAATACAAGGATATAAATTTAACAAGGAAAAGAACATCTGAGGTTTGGAAAAAAAGTTAACATCTGTCTTTAGGCTTCATGGAATACAAATAAAATTGAATTTATATCTCTATACGCAATAAGAGATGGGGACTTGAATTGTGTCAAAAGCAATCTGGAATTAGATTTACCTTGATGATAGTTAAAGTAATTAAAAATAATTATGCTCTTTCCTGGCACAAAATACTGGCAGAGAAAGATTTTTTTAAAAAAAAAATACACAACTATGATGGAAATAATATGTGTTTCCTGCAGATCTTTTCATAGAAATATTTAAGACGTTGTCATGTATTCTTGAATGTTGCCCCTAGAGAACTGAGGGAATCACAAAGGCTGTAGAGATGCAGAGACTGAGTTAGGTGAGACACTTTGTCGAGGTCACACTCACAACAAGTAGCAGAGTCTGGATTAGAATTCCAAGTCTGGTGCTCATTCCAGTAGGCTGTCCTGAGTCGTGAGCAAATCTAAAGGGCAATATGAAGTAATTGTTGTTGAAAATATGAAGTGTATGTTGTCAGTGTGTAACTTGATTATTTATTTATTTATTGCCAAAGAGGTTGACAGTCTAATTTGTTTTGGCAAATTCAAACTTTCTAGGAAAAATGAGTGTGGAAAAGGGAACTCATCGTTAACTCCTGATTACTGCAGAGTGGCTTGTCCAGTCTCTTTGTATCTCCTAACTGGCCAGCTCAAGTTGGATGGTCTGTTTTTAAGTACTGTGTAGGTTTTTGGCTGTAACAAGTGTATATAATGGAATAAACCCAATCATAGGAGAAAAGAATACAGATCTGAGCTGCTAATGCAGAGAACAGTCACAGTGACTGACGTCTTCTAAGACTCTTTCACTGATGGTTACTGACACAGTAAACATAGAGTTGTTTGTAAAAAAAAAGAAGAAAAAAAAATCTCTGTTCTGGACTGATTTTCCTGCTTGTAGATCTCATACCTGAGTATGCCATATTCTATTAATGTGATAAAGACATTTTATTACCAGTATTAAATAAAAAATGGAGGCAAGGTAGGAGCTAGTATATATGACCAGCATGTAAAAGCATTTTCACTGGGGACCAAAAAACCCAGAAAAACAGAGGGACTCTCTACAAACAGTTGTTGATAGCTGCTGGGTTTAAGCTTGGAGTGAACCAGACACTGATATCTGCAGCAAGGCAGCCCCACAGGCTGGTGGACTTGCATGATGTAGCATCAGCTACAAGTAAATACTCCATTTAAGGACTAAACAGCTATTAGCTGTAGTAAAGGGGAAAATCTTAAGTGAGCAAGGATGAAATGTAACCTATCAAATTTCAAGTGGTTGGTATTGTTTACAGACAAATGGCAATGTTCTCTTAGTGCCTGAGGGAAGAGGTATTTTTCTCTTGTTATAACTTAGAAAAGAAATCTCTGTTTGAGACTCACCATTGTCCAGTGACCCAGTTCTTTATGGGTTTCAAATTCTGCCTTTAGACATGCACTAAAGTTAATGGGATTTGTGCAAAGATATCTGGACAGAATCTAAATTGGGAAAAAATAACTCTGAGGAGTGTATTTTTAAAATCTCCATAGAAAAAGCTACCTTTACATGTGAAATTAGTCTCATAAGCTTCACAAGAACTTAAAATAACAGAAAGCTGGAAAATTTGAAAAGGAACTTGTTTGACTTTACATCTTTTTAGCCTGTAAAAACAAATAATTACATGTGCTTAACTTTAATTTCAGCGTGACTAATCACACATTTAATGTGGCTGTTTGTATGCTTTGAAGTTGGACAGTGTTTGAATGCTTTCCACACAGGAGGCTTGGATTTGGAAAGGTGATAAACTAAGAAGATGACTTGTGAATGGGAAGTGTTTTGAAGAAAATCTTGATGTTTGAAAAAGCAACTCATCTTTAATGACAAGAATGAAGCTGGAAACAATTCCATGCAACATAAAACAGTGTCCAGAGCCCCTCTTCTCTCTTTCTGTATTTGCTTTAGTGGAGAGAACTCATGAGAAAAGAGGGCAGATAGAATGCCAAAGGATACAGAAAACAAAGTGGAAAGTAATGATGTCATCTGGCTTCTACAAACAGCCCCAACAACATAGAGAGCAGAAGGTGAAAGTTAAAAGGTTATAAAATAAGCAGCATAAAAATAGATGTTGAGCGGATTAAAGCTGCATTCAGAAAGGGTAAATGTTTTTATTTTACATCCACTAGCTCTAGAGGGCAACTGTGCAAGTATTAAAACCCAGAGTCGATAAAAATATTTCTGCAAATCTGCATTAAAATCGAAGGCTAAATACCTGAGTAGTCAATTGCTGGCAGGGGTCTGGGGGTGCAGGAAGGGAAATCAGCTGTGAAAACTTGGCAGGTTTTAATTGAATCTGTTTCTCTGCAGGATGTGGGCAGAAGATTCACAGTGGGGGAAAAGGAACGTGAGATGGTATCAGTGCTAGCGTTTTCTTTGCTGGGGTAGATAAGCATTGCTGTGGTATGTGTAACTGTGGGGGTACAGAGCTCTTGAAAGCACGTCCAAGTCTCATGGTGTTTATGGTGGGACACAAGTCTGGGTTCTCACCACGTTGCTGGGAGCACGAGCGCTGTTGGGGTTTGCCTTAAGGTGGGCTCAGTGTGTCTGTTGCCTGGTGAGATCCCACAAAAGTTGATTAACTGAGTTCATGTTTGTAGTTCTCAAAAGCCATCTCACAGCTCCTTGATCATCCCACGTTGTTCCTTGGTGTCAGGACTTACTTTGTTTTGCATGTACTTGATCCCACCTCATGCCATTCTGCCTTCCTTTCTGTTTGGCCCACAGCTGCTCGGTGGTTAATCTGTGACATGATGTTGCAAAGAGTTTTATTCTGAAAACTGCTTACAAGGTCTGTATTTGTTTTTTAGAAAAAAGTCTCTGTCAAGCATAAAAGGGAGAGAATCAAGCAGATGACTATCCGGTGTAGAGGGTACTTAAAAATCTAGAATCTGTTCTGCAAAATAGAAGATTACATGCATAAATCTGGCAGTTCTTTGTGTGTCTCACTCATTATTAAGAGCGTTGCAGGGTACTTGCTTATATCTGGTGCAATCCTGAATGGTAGTTGTTTGACTTGGGGCTGGAGCAAAGGAGATAAAATGGTGCTGGAGAAAAATTAGGCACTAGAAGAGGAGGAATCAAACCGTGAAATGCACCACAGTGCTCCTCAAGTCCCAGAGCAAGCTCTGTGGGGTAACATTTCAGAGATCTTTTTAGCGATAGGGATGAGGATCAGCTTGAAAAGCAAGCAAAACTGGAACCAAGTAAGTGGGAGATACTTTCAGGTCATGACTAATGCAATTATTAGAGAGGCTACTGCATGCACTGTGGTGGATTTCACTTCAAATAGGAACAGAAGTTATGCTGTGTCTGATTGATTCCAGGTTGGGTTACAATTTAGAAATGCAATTAGTGAGTCATTTGCTACTTTATATCAATTATTAAAAACAACAAAGGTCTAGGTTAAAAAAAAAAAAAGAAGAAAGAGTGCATATCTCAATATGTGCTGCTCTACTTGTTAATCTTCTGATTTCCCACTTTTGTTTGATGTGTCTGTGCTGAGTCTCACCGTACAGGCTGTTCCTTACCGCTACCGAGTGAGTTGCAGTTTGCTGTACGGCGCTCGGTGTCACGGGCCCTTTGGTCCCTGCACTGCCTCCTTCCTTACTTTGTTTGGGCAGAACCAGCCCAAGTGAAGTTGTTTGTAGCGAAACTGCAAATCAGCTGCCTCCTGAACCATTTGTAAACAGACGTGCTTTAATTGTATTTCTATAGGTGGTGTTTCGGGTGCAGTGCAAGGCAGCCAGCCTCGGCCATCCTGACATCTATGTTGTTTTGTAGGCTGTGCCGTCTTCAGCCCACTAGTGGTGTTCCCACCCCCATCTCACAACTGCTGAATCTATAATTAAAACTTTTCCACCAGTGGCCATGACAAAACCCATAGCAGTAAACAGTCTGTGCATGTGCCGACAGGTTTTCTGCTGGGATTATTTCATTGTGGCATGTGTCCCAGCAGTGTTTCCTGAGAAATTAAAACTTTGTAGTAAGTTTAATGTTGGTTTGCTTTTTGTTTTGTTTTCCCAAATACAAATTGCATGGTTCAAATGGAAAGAGAATGAACTCTTTCAAAGGACTGCTGCCATATTGCTCACTGCTGACGTAGGAGAGGGGGGCACATGATTACTCCTGTCAGCGTGGAGGAAGAAAAAAGTTATTTTAATTCCTGTCTCAAGGTGTTTCTGAGCTTGGTGCAGAACAAACTCTTGTTGATGGTACTATCTCAGTCATTTCAGAAAGGGGAGTGAGACAGAACAGCAGTTACTGACTTGGTACCCTCTAACATCACTGATAGAACCATTCCAGACCCTGGGGAAAAGCAGAGAGAACAGGCCATGGGAAGTGACCAGGCTCACGGCCTTTCTCCACGTGGAATCTCCCATTGCTGTTTTCAGAGACACAACACCAGGCTACACAGGAGCATTAAGCTGACCCAATAAAGCAGTCCTTATGCAATAGGAAGGCCTGGATTGCATGTAATTAAAATTTCTAATAAAGGTGGGGCCCTAAGTGATGATCTGAAGTCGTCTGCTCCTTAACATCTCTCCAGTGGGAAATGGCGTGTTGGTAAATTATCTGGCCTTTAACATTTTGCTTTCCCTTTGAATGGAAGTGCTTTTACCTGTTGTGCACATGGGAAAGTGGGGTGAGTGCTGCTGGTTACAGGGTGTCTCTGCCTGTATGGCCTGTCCAAGGGAAGGTGACAGAAAGAAGGTTCTACAGTGTGTTGTAGCTGAGTACGTGGGATTGGCAGTTTCTCATAGCAATTTGGTGGCACGAAGTGCCAAAGATTGACTGTTGATCTGCACCTCTCCTCTCCAGAGAAGCCTGGACTGTGTGGACAAACATGCAAAGTAGGACTGAACTTCACAGAGGTGCCCACAGTTTTCAGTCTTACTACTTTATAATACACATTTGAGATTTCATCTCATGATTGCTTAATTCTCATGATGATTGCGGTTGATGTGGTTAGTGCTTACACGTTACTGGGATTGGAGACATGATGAACCAATGTGGAAATCACTGGTTTTTCCATTGTGTGGGTAGATATGATGCACGTTTATCTCATATCAATATGAGCTCACTATTTTCACAAATATCAGTGGCAAGTAGATAAATATTTGGGGGAATATGTACCTCTAGAAAAACCATGATATAGTTTTAAGGGTTATTGTTTTAGAGAAGAGTGTGATTGGACCAGATAAGGGAAGATGGGAGTTTAGTTGAGGTCCTTTGACAGATATATTAGGTGTCCTTTTTTCCTTTTTCTTTGTAGTTTAGGACTGAAAACCTGCCATCACTCCAAAGTAGAAACAACTTGGGTGGCCTTTTTATCACTAATAGGCAGAGTAACTAGGCAGGACTGTGACTCCACTGAAAAGAGGCTCTGTCATACAAGAGGTTTTCCAGGTCAAGATTAAAAGCAAAATATCTCTCATCACATGAGCCTTTGTACTGCGCCCATATTTTCTAAATGCTTTTGGCTTATCTTTAATGTTTATGCTGCTATCAAAAATAAACCCTGCTTCCTTCTCTGCGGGTGTTGTATTTAACATCAACAGTGAATAGGCTTTTTCATTCCTAAATGCTAATTTTCTTTCTGTTTGCAATCTGTTTCTGGTACAAAAAGTTTTTGTTTTCAGTGGTGTGGATTTTTTCTCTCTTTTATTTAATTTTTTTCTAACTGCATGTTTTCTCCTTCCCATATCTGTTTTTGTCTATGGCGACCTATATTTTTTTGATGGAAGCAATAGTTGAGTGTAGTGATGACCCTGAAGCCTAGAAACTGAATCAGAGTTTGTCTGAGCACATCTGACAGTACAGTCATAATAATAATAATTTAGAAAAGCTTTACAAAGATGCATTTTCATTATCAGAAAGTGGAAAACTCTTAGGAATAATAGAAATTGTTAGAAATAAAATGCTTTGAACTGCAGTCAGAAATTGGGTCTAAAAATCTTGGTATAATAAGAAATTTGGTTATAATGAAGTAATTTTATAACTTCATTAAAATTTTTGGGAGACTACAGCCAGAATTCAATGGCATTTAGAAATGGTTGATAAGCTGTACCCTTGGGATCAAGTACTGACCTGGGTGAAGCTGCTGTGAGTGTTTCCTGAAGGTACTGGGACCCAGACCCAGGATCAGCAGTTGGGGTCAGAGCAGTTTGTAATTCTGACATCTGTTATCTGGAAGTTGAAGTTCTAGAGCAAACAGATATGGTCGAGCACACAAAAACCTAGATCTGACAAACGGGTGTTGGCACCTCCCTCGCACCAGAACCACGGGTCTGCAACAGATACGGGTCACAGTCCATATTATATACATTTTCTTGTGTTCAGTGTAACACATCTGTGAGTGTAGAAATCCCCGTTCTGTGGGTTGTCTTTGCTTCATGCCTTAGATTAGAAAGTGCCCTTGGAATTTTTGGTCTAAATTCACTTGCATTATGAATAGGAAGTTGAATGTTGATGTATCTTGTTGGGGTTTGGTTTTTGTTGTGTTGGTTTGGTTTTTTTTTTGTGTTTTTTTTGTTTTTTTTTTTTAATTAACCCACCAAATAATTTTAATGCAGGTATGTATTGTTATTCTACTTTGCTTTCCTATAATAGATGCTCTTGAGCTCTTCTGCCCCTTACGCTTTGGTGTATAACCTTCCCATCATATAACTCAACAAAGAAATGTAAAAGTTCTACTAAATACAGGTGTTCATGGAGCTATGACTCTTTATTTATTCCACTTGCTATTTGATGACCTAAATGATTTCAGCTCTTCTAATTACTTATTTAAGGGCTATTGATCTCTCAGGTTTCTTCTGGGAGGTCTTACAGAGTAGTATATCACACAAATAGTATATCACACAAATTTGCCTGCAAATTAAGGCAAGCAGACAGACTGTTGTAACATTGTAGTAAGCTGGCAGGTGGCTTATTTTAGGCTTATTTTAGTTATATGTGAAAAAATTATGTACTGATTTAAATACTAAAGAGCTGAAGTTCTTGCAGTACTGTGAGTACAGCTATATGTCACTCAGCAGTTGGATCTTCCTAGTAGAAAGCCCCACATTTATGTTCTAAAGGTGTTCAGCAGGTAAAGCCCTTTGCTGGGAACCACAGAGGTCTGAGTCACTGCATTCAGCTTCCCATTCCTGGAGTGCTGGTGTAGTCACAGGGGAGAGATAACAAGACTCTGAGATACAGAAGTGTTGTAGCATTGGGAATTAGCATGCGATTGTCATCATTGTTTCCTGATGACTTTTTCAGGATAGTATTTAAAATGCTCATGTTTAAAATTAAGAAGACCTAATATATATGCTTCTGTAGGGCTGATCTTTGACATTTTCCTGCTCCATGTCCCAAAATATTCTGTGTTTTATGTCATCAGTCATCTCTCGCAGACAGTGCTATGTGACCCCTGTCAAGTCTCTAATAAGGTGCTGTGAAACAGTTTTACTGAGAGCTGGGATGTTCCTGCTGACTTGCAAATAGGTCCTCTTTGCCTGGCAAGAGGCAAGTGGCTAATTTGAGTTGTTCCTGAATGCCAGGAGGGCCACTGGAAATGGGGACTGCAACATGTAAATAAATGCTCCTGATGTCTCATGGGGAGAAACCTTCTTCTGAAGTTCTGTTTACATCGTGTGATCCAATTGAAAAGTTAAGTTGGAATTTACAAGTTTGATAGTTTTATTATTCAAGTCACTGCTGTGTGGTCCAGGTAATCTGTACTGCAGGGTGAGAGACTGAGACCAGTAACTAATAATTTAGTCAAGATCTGGGGGAGATGAGATCTCATTGCATGGGCTAAACAATTCCAGTATTCTCCCCAAATATCAACTACTATTTTGCTTTTCAAAGGTCTGTTGAAAATGGCCAGTGTTTTGGTCATGCTTAAACATTACTGATGATGTTTCTCTTCCCTTGCTATTAAAACCAGGAAACATTTTCTGAGATTCAGTAAAGGTTTCTTTAAGTTTATTTTGCATATTCCCAATTAATCTTTAAAGACAAACTTTTCCTGACTTTGATAAGTGGTTAAATGGGAGTTGTGAAGAGTATGCAGTATTTTTAAAGGGTAGTTTTCTGTGGGGCACAGAAAGGTGTATTTGCTGTACATATCATTTAGTGTAATAAGGTTTCATTGTGTGCAAAATTCAAATGTTTTTAATTTACTGGAAAATTTTAAATGTGGAAGTCGAAGGAAAAAGGAGGTTTTGCTGTTTCCTTTCACTGCTGCATTGTGCATCTGGCAGTTAGTAACCAACCTGCGTATCAGCACTCCCACCGGATAACAATCTTCCAGGCTTATGCTGCCTGTACCCTGAAGCGCAGCTGCTCTTCCCAAGGGAGGGCAGGATGCAGGCAGCGCTGCTTCTCTATTCTCTGCTCTCTAATTGATCTCTGGCTTGGTGACTTCCAGCAAGGTCACAGGATTGGCAGCTACAAAAACAATGTTCCCTGAAAAATTTAAAGGGGAAGAGGAGAAGTACCTGGTATGGGATGGGTTCGGTTTTTGTTTCTTTGGGGTTTTGTTTTTGTTTTTAATTAATAAATATTTTTATTTGATTACTCTTCTGTTTTGCTTCTGCAGAAGTCTAAAACTTGGAAATGATTGATACCAGAAGTTTGTCCATCGTGACCTGTTCCTTCAGTTAGTGAGTAATGCCCTGTCTTGAAAATTGTTCTCTTTTTGTAATTCTACTTCCGTCTCTACTCTAGCAGGGCATCACCATTCTAATTATAGTGCAGATCCTGTAAAGGCAAAATGATTTCTATGCAAATGTAGTGTGATCTTCTCCAATTTCTTTCTTTGCAGAAGACTTGTGCTGGTCTTGAAAGGCATCCACGTGTGGCTTTTGCAAAAGGGCTTGAAATCTTGTATACTGCCTTCTCAGATCTGACGCTCAGATTAATTAGGCACTTTATTATTTGAAAGGTGATAGAAATTCGGTGTTAAAAAACCCAAACACCAAACAAACCTAAACTGTCAGTCCCCAAATGCCATGGTCTGTGTTGCTCATTAAACACTATGCAAGTAGCACTCACTGTCTTTGTCATTGTTACAGTAATGCCCTTTTTATAATGCTCTGAATGCCGGCGGCTGCGCTCAGCAGGTAGTGTTACAATGAGCACGGCTTCTGGTCCAGGGCCACATGCTGTCTGGTACCCTGTCCTCGTTGAGCCATTCTAAGGATATGTACATGTGGTTTTTAAAGCTGTGTAGCATGCTGCATGTGTCTAGCCTAGCAAAAGCATGTGAGAACTGCAAATAAGAAGATGCATTATAAAGCTTAAGGGCTTACATACTTGAAAAGCAGAAGAGTCCACAGGCTTTGAATAAAGGAAATGGTTCAAGTGCATGAATGTGAGACTGGAACACCGAGGGCAGAATTAAACTGTACTCCATTGTAAGGGGTTGCAGGAATGGCATGGCAGAGACTGGTGGTTGCCCTGGTAAGACTCGTGTGATCTAAAAATCCAGGGATCATCCCAAAATTTTGTGAAGATATTGATCTGTTTTATGACAAAGCTGTAGCAACTGATAAAGAAAGATTGACAGATGGCCAGTTTTTCTGGATCTGTGGATGGATGCAGAGGTCAATGCTGTTGTCATAGTTACTTAAGAACCTGGATACCCTGATGCCGAGAGCCATAAAAATAGTTAATAAACATTATAAATCACTTGCTTCCCATGAAGTCCTGCATGCAAATTTCTGTTTTTACCTGAACTTTTCCAAAAGAAGGATTTTCAGGACTTTGACAAATCCCAGGTTTATCACATCAAGTTTATACATTTCTCTTATTCCAGGCCTTGTGCCCAATAATGACGCAAGAGAGAAAGGTGCACTTTCCAACTAGCTTGTGCAGCACTTGAGCACCAAATACACAATATACAATTCTAGAACTGGACATGTTTCAGAAAGTAGAGGAGTACACATATGGAATAGGAAACTCACATATAAATAAATCTAGGAATAATAGAGGGATACCAGTTATGGTAGCTCCTCACCTATGCTGAAAAAAGATGCAAATGGAGATTTCACAATTCTAGCAGCTGTGACTTAGGTTTGGAAAATATTAGGATGAAAAATATTTGAAGTGACAGTTCTGAATTAATGGAAGTTTGATAGATATTCCATATATTCAGTCTCTGCGGTAACTACTTCTGTTGAGATTTTGTAAATTACATTAAATAGTTGGTTTCTCTCTTTCACCTACACAGTTACTGCCTGCTCTGATTTTAACCCATATTTGTTTCTTCATGGAAAGTCAACAAATCTGCAGGAGCAGTAATAATTATTCTAGATCCTGAAAGTTACCACTGCTAAACCAGCCTGGTGTATTTATGCTTACTCTCGGTCTTCATTTGGAGTGTCAGAAGAGGCCCACAATATTTGGATAAATGCATACTTTGTAAATAGAGCTCTCCTATCTGATGAAGTGCAGCTGCTGTACATAGAGCCATCTTGGCTAACCTGGGAAATTGGCTAGACAAATTTTAGTTAATTGAAGTTTTATTCAATGGTTTACACTAAGATGATGTTTAATTTTATCAGTGTTTCTAGTTTAAACTGAGTCGTCTTGTGTGGACAAAACAGTTGTTATTATTAGGTAAAATTATCATTATTGGGAGGTTTGTGATATTTAATTCTGAGGTTAAATGCCCATGGTTTATAAACTCTGTCCTGAACTTCAGCTTGTACAGGCTGTCCAAAGTTTCCTGTCAGAAAAAACACAGCTGATAAAAGTTCCTTGTCCTTAAAGAGCCTTTTTCCTAATCCCACTTTACTAACTATTGTATAATTGGGAGCATTCTGGCTTGGAGCATGTCAGCAGTGACGTTCTGCCACTGTGTGTGTAATTTACTCTGAGGGGGATTATGGAGCTGGAGACTTGGGTGAAGAGGAGTAAAGGCTCCGACCAAATTCCTAGGGAGCTCAAAGAATCCATATGCCCAAGGTTACACATAAACTTAGCTCCTGGTGCCCAGCTCAATTCATCTGTAAAAGTCTGGCAAATGTGAAATTGTCAGTTCCTTTTTGTTTATGGATCAAATGAATAGTTATTGCTGTATGTATTTATGAGGTTCAGAGTGTCATGCATGTTCTGTAAAGGCTGTGAAACAAGAAGTAGAGTGCATAGATGCAGTTTGTGAACAGCCCCTTTGTTTGGCTTAAATGAGTTTTCTTGTGGCTGGACCTTGCAGTTTGTTCCTGTGTGGGGCAAAGCTGATGACGGGAGGTTGTGGCCATAGAATCAGAGCTGTTGCAGCATCTTTAAGGAATAAGATATGCAGCTTCCTCAGGAGCAGAATGATAAGCAATGTCTCATAAGGTAGACATCCTGAAATGTCCGTTTGTAGCATATTGTTTATTCATGTTGAGAACCAAATCACAGTGAGTAACATATACTGTGTTTATAGTTGCTCTCAATAAGCAATAGTAATTGAATTACCAGCTAAAGACTGAAAGATTAGACACGACTTCTTTGGAAGAGGGGTGTAGAAGCAAGGCTAATTTGATTATTGCAGCAAATCCATTTTCTGTTCATTGTGAGTTGCAACAAATAGTTTGATGGTTCAGAACTTCTTATGCTCTTTGTTGCAAAGATAGCTGGCAGTGTTTGATGGTTTAACTCTTGTGTGAGACATGATACCACAGAGAGCAAACAGAAAATTAATGTGTTAAATTGTCACAAACCCCTGAGCTAATGAATTGATTTGATGCTGTTTATTCTACTAGAACTCACAGTGATTAATTGAACAAATGCTTGAGTCTCTAATTTGTCTATAAATATGTATAGTAATTCATGAGGAGGCAAGAAATAATCTTGAGAGTCACCATGGGCAGAGAATAAACATGCAGGATGCATTCTTGGGAACCAGAAATGTAATTATGGTATCTAACCTCTGCCACCAAGTGGCAGTTGGATTTCACTGCCTGTCATTGCCCCATGCAGAGGAGGTCTGGCTGCAGAGCTGCGCTGCTCATCCACAGGCCACCATCGTCAAGTGATTCAAGAGAAGGGCATTGTGCCTAAGGGAAAGACAAAAGCACAAATATTTCTATGCAAAATTAGACCTGGAGTTTCGGAATTTTTCCCAGCACGAAACAAATATCAGCTGCATGTGTGACTGCATCTGAAGTTGAGAGTGCTGTCTTCTGCTCTATACTATATGTCTGTATAATATCTATACAGGATTCCATTCCATTAAACTGGAGTGAACCTCTTGTAGAGCATGTTCATGTCTTATCCTGGATGAGTAAATACTGTTGCACAGTGCTGCTTCTTTCCACCAGAATTCCTGTATGTCCTCTGTTCCATACATAATGCAGGTGCAATACATAATTAAAGGACTATAAAGCCACATTCACTTTCATGTATTTAAATTACTGGGTGAGCCAGAGATAGTGTTTGCCTTCCCTATGCTTTTGCTTTGCCTTTTTTCTATAGTTTCTTGAAACGGTGGGGACTGCACCCTGGTGAGTCAGATGCTATTGAGAACCACTAGTGAAATGGTCATCAGTGCTGATTGTCAGGATTAGTACTATACTACTAAAAGGTATTACTATCCAATAAAGTCCAATTAATATGCAGTTGACACTGGAAAATATCAGTGCGTTCTGCAGATACTCACTTCTTGTTAGTGATGTCTTTGTAAAGTGTAGCCTTTTCAAAAAGCCTTTTCAAAACCTTGTTTTCCTCTTGGAGGATATGGATCTCACAGCAACGGTAAGAAAACCTGCACTGAATTGCCCAGGCTGTCACACTTCCTAGGAATAGTACCTGTGGAGCAAATGTGGGTGTATAACTTCTGTTTTCTCATACAGGCCTGCAGCAAAGACTGGCTTACACAGGGAATAAAAACGAGGAAAAAAAGTAGTCTTACATCTTGAACTTTCTCCCTGTTCACTTCTGTTCGGAATTTCTTCTCTTTAGAGCAATAGTTTGTGACTGGATCACACGGTAGTATTTCCAGTACTTCCAGTGCTATAAATGAACTCTACATGGAAAGCATTTCTTAGGTGCCCTGGCCCTTTTTGTTTCAAACACTGGACATAAAATATTTTATATGTTTAATCACCATCAAGCAGAGCGTTTGGATACAGCTATTTAGAGCGACTGACTGTGCTGTTGCAACCCACTCAGGGCCCAGAGGGAGGCTGAGGAACAGAAAGAAGTCTCAGATTTCTTTAAGCAATTCAAGATTGCCAAATACTTTGGTTTGTTATGGCTGCTGGGCTATGGGATGGAGGAGTGTTGGGAAGATCTGTTCAGAGAAGGTTGTGTTAAAAAAGATCTGTTTAGAGATTCAGGAAAGTATTCAGGAAATTGCTGCTGCTTCTCTCTGCTCTGAGCACCAGAACTGTGAAGAAAACATGACTTATGTTGAGTATGTGGGGGGTAGAAATCAATACCTGAAACATCCTTCAAAACCAGAATTGAAAACTAACATCCTTTTCCAGCTCATGGCAAAAAAAACCCTCCTCTTTAGTTGAACAAGGTACCATTTAAAGTAATTTTAATAAAGGACCTTATGGCAAAAAGATGAAATTGTAACATTTCCAAACCTTTGTATAGATAAAACAGTGTGTCTCTCAAAATGCACGCTGCTCAGTGAAACCTTGCTGGCATGTTTTGTGGTGGGTTTACATAGTCTTTGGTAGTCCACATTAAGCCTTTTCCATTATATGTTAATAATATTTAGTTCATTCCACTTACAGAATGTTTTCTATTCCGTACTTATCATCTTTTTTCCCCCCTGCTTTCAGGTGGAAACAAACAACCCACAGCATTACTGTGTCACTTCACACTTCTCGGGAGCTCTACTATTCGGAATTTGTATGAATACCCCTGAAAAGAGTCTCCTGGGGCTGGTGCTCAGCCCACTCTCTTACTCCAGGCACTGGCCTGCCCAGTTCTGGGACCTGCCTTGCTTCATGGTGGGGGGGACGACCAGTCCCCATCCATCCTTAGGGACCTTCTGTCGCTGAGGTCAAGTACCTGAGCTTATCTCACTGCTTATCCCAACCTGTAGTAATTGAGGCATTTTTCTGACAGGTCATTACAAACAGGATTTCACAGCGTGATAATCTCCAGCAGAGGGACTCTCATGATTCTTTTTTTCTCCTTTTTCACACTTCATTTATGACACCTCCATCTGTTTGCTGTTCTGTGCTTGTATCATTGCTGTGAAAAAATAAAATGCAGCCCCATCTCTTCTTATTTCTAAAGGCAGAACAGATGACATAAAAGTTGCCTCAAAGCTTGCGTTGGTCTATTGTTCTTAACTCATTGGACGGATGTTATTCAGAACTTACTCCCTCTCTCCATAGTTTTTCTGACCTTTGGCAATCTCCTGGCCATCACAATCTGCTCCAGTGTGGAAGGGCTGAGCTTTCTAGCAGCGTGCTCTCTGTGGGTCTGAACCAAAGCTTACTGTAATTGCTGGCTGTCTTTAATTGCTTCACTGGGCTTTGAGTCAGATGGTAAGTGTAACACATACATAGTTACTACCAATCTCACTGCTGGCACTTTGTCTTCTACCTGTTGTCCCATGAATATATCAAAATTTCTCTGTTAATTTTCTTTTAATCTTCCCATTTTAGTATCTTTGCTTTATGTTCCACAAGCAAAAGCTGCAGAAACCTCTTTGATATGATTTTCTGTGCGCCCCTACCCTTTCTCTTGCTCTCCACAGAAATTCTGTCTCCCCCGGGCTCCGTGCAGAATGTGAGCACAGGAGATCCTGGCTGGGCTTGGAACTTGGGGAGCTCACTTCTCGGTGCTGAAATTACAGGTTTGTACACTCTGAATGGAAGAGTAACTGCTTTGGCCTCCTCACACACATAAATAAGTAACATATCTAACTGTATGGAATCCCAAGCCTGCTTTTGACTGGTTTCTTTTGTTCCCACTTCTTTTTTGCCTTTTCTCCCTCTTTATGGGGAAACCAAATTGTAGCCTTTATCCTGATACCGCATCAGGGAGCTGGGGAGGAAGAGTGCCATGCTTCCATGATTCCCCCTGCCCTCTAAATGGGAGCTGCTATGGTATTGCTTTTCAGGCAAGGAAACCAGTATTGCCCAGCCTTTGAACTGGGATGAATTCATCTGCTTCTCTACTCCCTCATTGTATTTGTGCATGAATTGATATTGGCATGTGACAATACCAACATTGTATAATGCAGTAAAAGCCTGGAATTGGGAAAATGTGGAATCTGGCAAGAAAGTGTAAGCCTCCTCTGCCTCTGCTTTAGGAACAGTTGTCCTGTAGAGGAGCCGGCTGGGTAGCACTGAGAAGATGGACAGGCCAAGTGCTTCTCTTCTGTCAGCAGGTTAGTTTTCTCTTAAATGTTTAGTTTACCTTTTTTACTTTTACTGTTACTTTTCATGTTTGTTTTAAAGAAGACCACTTGCAGATGAAAGGTACAGAGTTCTGAAACTGAGAGACTGAAGAACATAGAGAAAAAGCCCTTTTTCCATGAATTTGTACTACCTTTCCCTGTGTCTCAGTTCTTCAGCAGCGGAGGCTGGTCTTCTCCATTTTGCACTGATGGAGAATGTAGAGCATGTACTCTGTTTTCCAAAGAGGATCCTTAAAGAGTGTGTTGTGGGTTGTGGAATGTTTTAACTTTTCATGTAGCTGTGTGTAATTGTTCTTGAGCTGCCTTTTACCTAAGCAATTCACATCAGCTTAAGCACTTGCAATTGCCGAGTTAATATTCTTGATCATGTTAACAACATCTGTTTGGGGAGTTATTGCATTTGCAGTTCTGCCTGCAAAGCAGAGAGGGAGTGCTCTCTGGTGGAACTGCTGATGAGTAATTGGGGAGCAGCAGAAACCTCTCAACCCTGTGGAAATGCAGCCACGACAGCGTACCTGGTCACGTACTCATCTAAGGGAGTCTGGGTGACATGAGCGAAGGGATTGCGGGGAGGGACGGGCATTTCTGTTATGTTTAGCACAGAGCAGTCTGCATACTCCTTCTCACCACTTTAGATTGCAAAAACTGTAAGTTTTTCCTGACATAATTTCTTTTGTGCCTTATTAACTGTGATTCTCTGTGTGAGTAGCCACAATGACTGTTCTCTGTTGTGCTCAACGTTACCTGTGTTTTGGGTTGTTTTTCAGGATATGAACATATTTTCTTTTCCATGTGATGGTGCTATAGTGGGCCACAAAGGGGAGGGGTCATTTAGGGCTGAGTCAGTATATCTTTTAGCATAAATTGCTACCCAGTTACTTGTGCTATAGTGCCTATTTCATCAGCCAGTCCTGAAGCAGGGTCTTCTGGAAGGGCACAGTGTTAGGAGAGGAGGTGCCATGTTTTCTCTCTGTATTACCTTGAAAGGAGTATGTTGCTATTATATTGTTGTAGAGCAGCGTAATTCAGAGCATTATATGAAAAGTGTAATGGTCAGAGGAGACACAATAACAGCCCCATCAAATATTGATGAAGTAGGATTATTAATTTGTGCAGGGGTGTAGGATTAAAGTGTCCCTTGAGTTTCACTCCCATTTGATGTGAGAGTGCGGTTTTGCGGTCAGAGAGTGGGAAGCTCAGGACAACTGGAATCTTTTCTCATCTCTTCAATGTGTTTGCTTAATGCCCTCAGTGGTTCAGTGGATATATAATACTATTGACCAGAGTTCATAGGAACATGATAGTCTCCTATGGTGGTACTGCTGAGAGTGAACTTCACAATGATGTTTCTGTTAGTGTGGCTGAGTCTGATTTGTACCTCCAGGAAAAAGAAAACCACTTCTGAACGAGCTGATGATTTGCAGTCCTGTTGCCCTGGAGTCTTGTCCTCTTTCAAAGAGCTACGTGCTTTTGTGAGATGGTGAAACCACTGGGTCAGTACCAGGGAGCAGAGAGCGTGTGCCATTGGGCCACTTGGCCCTCCAGTGTGGAGTAGGGGATGATATTTGACAGTGTTGTATAGTCCTGAACTAAATAGATATAGAAGTAAATAGAATTAATTGAATTTTACACACAGCCCTTGTTTTAAAAGAGCTTTCAAGTGCGACACATTTGAAAAAGACACTGCAGGTTAGAAATGAGATTTGCTTGTAGAGCAAAGCCCTGATCTGCATTACTAATAACAGTTGTGGTCATTAAAATAGAGAGAATTTCCCTTTGAATTTCTTTTGAACAGTATCTGCATTCTCTGCGTCACTGGTGTTAGCTTTTCTTTTCCCACAGTTTTGATCCACCAGAATAACGCAGTAAGAATTTGTTTCCTCTTTAGATTCTTCTTAGTTCTAATATTCTACGTAGCAGAAGTCTTTTAGACCTGTTACAATCATACAAGTTCTCTAAATTAATTCTTCCATTCTTATGCACAAAGTGCACATTCTTGGCATCTCTCAGTATGTGTCTGTGTGCGCAGCAGCATTTTAACATTCCCTCTGTGTCCCAAGGCTTTTTTAACTGATAAAACTCTCCAGTCTAAAGCATCTTCTCCTTTTCTCCCCCTCCCCCTCTTTTTTTAGTGTTTCCCTTCTCTCTCTAGAGCCATTAGATGTTCTGACTCTGCACTTCAGGAGATCAATATGCTTTTGGTATTTAGAGGCATTATCATTCTGAGGCTGTACGACTAGTACGTATTCACCCTATTAACATCTGCTCAAAATTCCCAACATCCCACCAGCTCACAGAGAATGACCGTTTTGTCCTTGGTCAGGCTCTGTGGATGGGGTGCCTGACACCTGGGTTGTTGTCGGACACATTCCATTTCACTCTTTACTTTCTTTTGACCTTATTTCACCTCTGGAAACTCAGTTTCAGCTGAAGATGGATGAATGAATTGAGAAGCATTGTGTCTGTTGCTGCTGTGGCAATTCTGGTGTATTACTGCCCAAGTAAGTTACTTAGTTCCTAAAGTGTAGGAACCTATTCTGACCTAAGTGTGGGATTCTATCAGCCCACAAGGATGTGCTCATAATTGAAATACCATTTCTGTAAAGCAATAAAAGAAGACAAGAGATTGAGTCCTCTGCTGGGCAGAATCAGCAAATCACTGTCCTTACTAGCTAATTTAATGGAGGATTATGAGCTTTAAAGTCATAGAAAGAGGATGAACTGTGGCTTTGACTTCAGTGTTAACTCCTGGGGATATTTGGTGGTGGGAATACAAAGCGTCAGCTTTATTATTCTAACGGAAATTGCCAATAGGGTTAAGGTACTGAGAGGAAATAAGACAACTGGAGTTAAGTACATATCAGTGTTGAAGTTAACAGCCAGGAGAGGATTCACTGTTTTAAAATCATGTCCAATGGACATAACCTCTTACTGACTGGGATGAAACTGTTTCAAGGTAAAAAAAAAAAACAGTGGGTTGACATTCCTGGCTTTCTCCAGTGCATTTTGGTTGCTTTGGTTTTCTCATTCCTGTGTTCCAGGGAGTTGGTTGCTATAGTAAGAGGTGCTGGATCATTCACATTACTGTGCAGTCTTCAAGACTACTTAGGGTTAACTTTGACTAACAAAGAAAAATTCAAAGTAATCATTATTTCATTCAAGATTTCAGGGCAATGGCTGCACGATTCCCCAAGTTCTAAGAGGAAATGTTGTAACAGCCCATACAGCTGATGGTATTGCAAGTTGACCTTTTACCTTTCTAAGTGCAATGAAGCTGTGAAATCTCAGAAATACCGGCTGCTGTGTGGTGATCAATCTCCATGCTACGGTGTCTGGCCTGGATCAAAGGAAATGGAGAAGCAAAGGGAACCTATGTTTCAACACGCTTTACAGAGAAGTAGAAATGGAATTGAAGACATTTTCATTTAGTCTCATGTAGTACAAGTGACAGTGATTTGTCATTTTCTCAGAACACACAACGTCTGAAGAGATTTTCTCCTTACTTCTTGGATTCCATTTTTCTCTTAAGTGGTTGCCCTACTGACCTTCTGGGAAGTGAGACTAGCAGCAATATGCAAAGTCCCTTGGTTCAGAGTCATGTATTAAAAAGGCTTGAAGATCAAATGGAGTTTTAATCTTCAGTCACACATATATATAAAATATAAAAGATATTATATTATATTTTATATATATATATATATATGAAAGCATTGATGGCCTCTCATGAAACACCTGTGACTCACTGAACCTACAAGTTAGCAAAGCTAAAGATCCAGAGATAGGTTCATACACCATGGCTTGAAATTAAATTTCTGCAGCAGTTCTAGTATTACAGGTTTCATAGTTTGGCTTGCCTGCTGGTCACGGATAGAGGCAAGGAAATTTCTCTGAAGTCATGTCCTGTAAGAGAAAGAGGAGAAGCTAAAGCTGAGTTGGAGCAGAAAGTTTCATCATTTGCCCAGACAGCATAGCAGGGCTGGCACATGCAGTCACTCTCTAAGCAAATGAGAATTAAATTGTCAGGTTTGTGACTTCTGTCTCATAAAGCATTCAGGCATAATAAATGATGCTGACAAACTGACCTTGGCATAGTAAACTTCTTTAAAAATGCAAGATACTGCTTCTTGATGGGATATAGGAGTGACTTAGGTGCAATGGAATTTCTCTGGGATAAATGGATAGTGTTCCAATAAGCTGTCAATTACTGTGTTTCTTTCCAGAAATGATACAAAAAATTGGTGAATGGCAAGGCTGAATTGGCATTAGACATCTGATTTAAAGTATTAGAATTCTTTCCATTTTTCTTCCCAGCGTTCTTGAGATGTTTCTAGACCCATCCACTTGAATATTTTGTATACCGTCTCCTAAGAAGCCTTATATGTCTCCCATCAGACAGACAGGCTTTGATGCTTATTCTTGCTCTTACTGAAACAATTGTAATCCTCCTGATGAAGCTTTTACCAGGATTGAGCAGTGCTCTATTCCCATGATTGTGTTCAGCAGTAGGCTGGAAAGGTGTAGAGCAGTTCCCCGTGTGTAAGTTTTTGAGTGGTCGTGTGAATATGGACTGTTCTGCTTCAGACTTTGCTGCTGCTGCTTCCCCCTCCTGCACCTGAGGCCTTTGGCAGCCACAGGACTGATTGTTCTTGAATTCCAACATAACTGACAGAGGCCCTTGGCTTAAAAATGTTTGCTGTGGTAAAGTAAGTGCCCAGTCAGACACTCAGTACTGCTCCATTCCCACTTGTTCAGTGTGTTGTCCTCACAGCTGATGTAATGCACGGCCAGACTTGGGTATCACATCTCCTTTTGCCCCTTGCAGCAAGAAAGCCCTATGGACCTAGTGCAATGTGATGTATTGTGTATATGAAAGTTGATGATATCAGAGTTGGACTTCTTGATTGTAATTAAAGATTATAGACTGCATTTTAATTCAGCATGCTATAAAAGCATCATTTCTCTTTTTTTCAGAGGCCATCGAGCAGATTTTGTTTCAGACACATTGATGAACTCCCGTGCACATTCAGCACACCAGTTAGCAGAGCTAAAGATTCAAACACTTGTGCTGCAGATCAATATCACCTTTTGGAGAAGCTCAGCAGGAGCTTGGTTTGCCTGCTGTTGCAAGACATGAAGTAGAAAATGTGCATCAACCACGCTCCCTAAGAGAAGAAGAACAAACTAGAACTTCCCTCAGGGCAGAGAGAAGCCCTGAAGCCCTAAAACCCTCCACCTACCCCCAGTCCTGGGTCCTGTTATGCAGTTGGAAGCAAATAAGGATATTTTTCAGCAGACGTGAGGGATTAGGTCTGATTTAAGTCTGCAAGGATCATAGAATTAAGGTGGGCATATCTTTTGGGTATGTTTTTTTACCACATCTTTGAAATAAAATGATTTAGGATTACTTACATCTTAAGACTCATAATTGGTCACTCATAAACCTTCACTGTTCTGAAGGTGGTAAAATGCTTAATGTATTGGTACAATTCACCTGTTGTATTTATCATAACTGATATTAAGCTGTATTTGGCAGAGAATGTATATTTCCATAACATCAAATTATGTAGGTCTCTATCCCTTCATTTCAGTTTGCAGTAGCAGTCCTAATAGCAAAAGAGAGCATTAACTAAAAGTGGGATTGTCTCTCGGCTCAGATTGTTCTGGTCTGACATTTGTGCTGCACGTAGTTGGTAATTACCAAAACCTTTCTATGCCAGAAGGAAACAGTTGGAAGTACAACTATATATGCTTATTAGGTTAAATTTGCTGACTTACATGATATTTTATTTTCCTAAAGAGGGGTCTACACATGAAGAGCAGGTCTAGAAGAATTTTTGCCAGTGCAGTGACAAGTTAATTATTCAAATCCTAATTATGAAACAAATTTAGTGTTATTGACACTGGGATGAAGCACTATTTGAAGACCATTAAAGCAAGCTTGAATGCCATTAACAGTTATGTAAAGATCTGTATTTGTCATTCTTAAAGGTCTGGATTTATCATCTCAGCGAAATGAAGGATCTGTCTATATGCCAGTGTGTGCTGCTGGCATCCTTGCATTGCTGCCCGACTCTTACCCAAGTGACAGCAGACCAGCAGCTTCTGCACACCCAGTTTAGGTAAGGCCATTCTTCTGAGGCATTTGTAAAGAAGAAACAATTTACTCACAAGGGAGCTTCAGCCTATGAAATATTCTTAGAAGAGAAGCCAACTTCAGAGTTGTTTGCTGCTCTGTGGTTACGCTAATATTGATGAGACATGGACTAGAATGTCCTGAGTGTGCAAACCTGAGACACTGAAAGTAGCTGGGCACTATCCCCAGCTGGTGAGTCAGGAAATTGAACATGGGGCTATTTCTGTACAGTTGTTCCTTCTCTTCATGTTGGCAGGTGTGTCTGTTTAGTCACCTGGAGCAGATTTGGAGGTGGTAACAGCACTTCTTGAATGGACAGACTTCATTAAGGTACAAATGCACAGTAGCAAGCCCTGCATCTTTGGGTTCTTGGAGGAGATTATTCATTCCCCAGTATTTGGCACATCCTCAGGCTGCATCCATTTTACTTCCTGCCACCTACTGTGTAAGAATGTCCAGTTTTTCCTGGAGGCCTCATTACAGAGCAGACCGCTCAGGGAGACTGTGAGAGGCAAACGAGATTACATCTGGAAGGAAAATGAGGCAGAGCTTGCTGATTTATGCAGCATTCAAAGGCGACAATTCTGTGGCAGAGATAGGTATCATATACAGCACTTTGAGGCTAGACTCTGCCTCGGAACACACAGCTCACACGGTGCAGCTGGATGTGTTTGTTTTTCAGGTCCAGCTGGGGACTTTTCCAGATTTCCCTTTTCCTCACCCCCATCGTTTGGCCTTCACACAGAGCAAACTTTTGCATTACGAGGTTCCTTTCACCCAGGCCCTGCTGCGGGGCATAGCTCCTTTGCTTTGGCTCTGGTTGCAGGTTCCTTTGGTTCTGGCTGAGCATTTAGCCTTTCCCTCCCCCGAAGGCTGCTGAGAGCCCTGGGCATCAACATGACTCCAGGGTTGCCAGTTATGCAGACATTTGCAACGAACATATGCTAATGTAGAACGTTGCCTTTCAAAGCTGTTTTTAGGCTGGTAGATCAGCAAACTGCCCAGCACTGCCCTTCTGTGGCTGGAGACCCTTCCTCTCAGCAGGGGTGGTCGTAGGGAAATAGGATATTTACATGTTGGATCATTTTGATCAAAACAGCAGCGAAAAGGCCTCTCAATAGTCAGCACATCTTCAAAACGCTCTTAGATCCAGGCACTGTATTGGACACGTCCCTCTTCCTGCTGTCACATTTTACTGCAGAAAATCTTACACCATTAACTGCTTCCTGTGGGTGATCAACGTTCTCATTTTCCCAACTGCTGAACGAGGCTCCTTGGCAGGATTCACCTCCACCGAGGCAGCTGTAAGCAGTGGAAGAGGATCAAAGGGGCTTAAAGTTGACCTGCAGCACTTCAGCAGGGCCTCACATAGATCAAAGGCTACAGCCATAGTCAGAGCCCAACTTCTGTAACTTCCTTTAGAGATAGCTTGGCAGAAGTATGGCCCTGTCTCTCCTAGGCCCCAGTCTGCATATGTAGTGGTGGGCTCATACATTGGAGAGCAAGCCATAGGTGCTGTGTGTGTGTTGGTTTCTTGCGGTTCTTACAATTTGCTTTTTTGGAATGAGGTTTGTAACACAGATCTCTGCACAACCAGTCAATTTAGCAAGGCAGAGTAGGTGCTTTCAGACTTCAGGCAAGTCGTCTTCAGTTTTGTTCCCAGAGATCCTAACCCAAGGTCTCCCAAAGCCTGCATACCAGTACGGGAGTTGTCCAAGAAACTGCTGGTGATACTGATTAGAAAAAGTTCTGGTTAAGATGTAACTTCTCTGTAGAAGTGATAGTCTTTTAAGAGGACCTAGTATCCCAGTTTCTCGGTTAAGGCAGGATTTCACTGAGGTTTTGTTGGCTGTTGGTAGCTGTACAACTGACGTAAATTATACGTTCGAGGCCAGTCCCTGGTGTAAGAGTGAGAGTCTGTTGCCACAGGATGGCGCCTGACGGCCAGGCTTTCAGGGCTGCATCTGTGGGAAGAGTCAGACCCCAAACCTGTGTGGATGGGATATGTATGTTCCCTTCCAGTCTTAAACCACAGAGGTATTTGCTATGGAATTATCAGAAATAAATGTTCATTGTCCTACTGGAGTGCCAACCCTCCTCTTCCTCAATATTACAGTTTTATCTGAAATAGGTACTTTTTCTCCAGGAAAGTGAGATGGGGTCAGAACTCTGACTGTATGTTACCTTGCTCTGTTGAGCTACTGCATGGCAGGCAATAGCAACCATTCAGCTATTTCTTGTCACGGTGGTTGTTTCATTGCCATGACCTAGGACTGACCAGTGCCATGTGCCCAATGCTCTCATCAGCGAGCGTGATTTACTTGCCAGCAGTTCTGATTAGCAATGAAACTAAAAATCACTGCGTCTAAAACATGCAGTTGGGATGTCTTGCGACTGGAAATTATGTGTGAGTTTTGCCAAGTTTTAATAGCAACTTTAAGGTTTTGACTCACAAACAAAACGGTTCCTTGGCTCTTCTGCCGTGTGGATGTTGCAGTTGGTTGAGAGTGTTCTGTGCGCAGCTTGGCACAGTCCTGCAGCGTTTCAGGATGGGTCCAGGTGCCTTCCTCAGGCGGTACACTCATTTCTTTAACTCCTGTTTGCACACAGGGGGCTTTGCTTGAATTTGCGCGGTGCAGAAGGGACATCTAGTGGCCAGATGGAAAAGTTGTGACAATGCATTTTGAGGGCAATAACTTTGGTTATTTCGGGAAACAGCAAATTTCGAATTAGAGATTGGATCCCAGAGAACCCTCAAGTGTTATTGGCATCAAACTGTATGAGAACTTTTAAGTTTACAGAATTGCCTTGTGATTCCATAGGCTTGAAATTCCAAAACTTGAATTTTTAGAAGATATACCTGGCACTTTTCAGCAGTGATTGAGAGCAGGAGAGTGTGCTGAAGCAGTCATTTTTTGCACACTGTTTTCGAGTGGAACTGGAAGTTTGTTTCTTAACTAGCTCAACTTCCCAGGTTCTAACTCTGCAGCCACTGTTCGTATGGGGCTCCTTTGTTTATGGTTGTGCCTAATAACCCTGAGAGGACAAATCCAAGGAAAAAATCAGAAGATTTTGATGTGCTGTTGGCTTGCATTGCTCAGTTCAGAAAAGTCGATTTGTATTCAGTGGTGGGGTTCCAGAGCTGTAAGGAGGGAAGGTGAGACTCCTCTCTGAGGAAGGTACAATATGTGCACATGAGAGGAGATAGGAACGCCTTTATTCTTCCCAGCTTCTCTCTGTGATAATGGCTGTGAGATCACACATCTAAGCTCTAGTATCCTGTCTGTAATATTGGGATTATTTTAAGCCCTGTGTAAGGAAAGATTGTGAAACTCATGCAAGCGTACATTGTTCTTTGAATGGAAAGCACAGCCTGGTTTTCTTTGGCACTCTGCTGTGCAGTTCATTGGGAACTGTTTGTAGAAAAATGTATAGAATTGTTTTGTGAAAAGCATACCAAAAAGTATAGAGTAAGGGGACAGAAAGGCTCTGCTGAGTATCCCAGACCTGTTTTCTCCCTTGTCTCTTAATCCATCTTGCCTACTGCTGCCCCATTTTCATGGCATGTGTTTCCGGCTTGCAAAGTTTCCTGCCTCCCAGCTGAGAATAGAAGCCTCGCTGTTACGCTGTCCTTAAGTCTGCTGTAATGAGTGTTACACAGAGGAAAGCAGCTGTGTCCTTTGGCTCTAGTTTTAATGCCATGTTAAAGAGCAGATTATACTGACGCTGGACTGCAGCGATGTGGAGGTAGCACAAACCGTGGCCGGTTTGGGGAAGGCTTTAGCAAGGATGACTGAGGACTTGGAGCTTATGCTTTAGATAACAAATCCACCCAGTTGTGCTCCTTCTTTGGCAATGTAGTCAAGCCTGACAAATCAGGGCCTTCACAGAGTTGCATTAGGGTCCTTTAATTGGACTAAGCTGGTTAATACCCACATTGGCTTTTGTATGCCCAAGGGTCCAGCACAGAAATGGTCTGTCATTTGCGCTGGCAAAATCTCATAGAATTGCAACCATAAATGCTGGGAAAATTAAATTCTAATATCCTCACAGGTAGACACTGGATTAAGGTATTAAGGTTATTACAAGGAAGTCAGATGTCTTAACTTATGCAGGCTTTGTTAGCGTGGGTTTTGAGTGACGCTGAATGAGCCTTATGTCCCTGCAGACCACTTGAGTATGCTGGCAGTTAACAGTGGTCAGAGAGAACAAATGAGCACTTTTTTCTAAAAGGATCATCCCTTGTAACCTGCTTCAGCCCCAGAACTCAAAGTATCTGTGTCCTGGCTGCAGAACAGGCATGAGAGTCGCCGCTCTCTGTGGAACATTTTGGCTGAGAACCATGTACTGCTGCCATGTCCCAGGTCGCTCGAGTCCAAAGCGTCAAAGAGGTACCACTCACAGAATTCCTGCCTGTGTAACTTTACTGACATAGTGGCTGTGTTAGCAGTGCAGTTCCAACCTGTCAGCATTGACACAAAGATCAGATGGAGACTCTGGAGTAAAACTCAGTCACTGGCACAAGAAGCTGCTGCTCGAGGCATTGTCTCAAATGTACCGAGACACCAAGAATGTTCCTCTCTGGAGCTTCTTCATTGTTCAGCCTCTGATAAGTTCTTTTGCTCCGAGTCCAGCTCGTGTGTAACGAGCCTTTCGTGGCCGATGGCTCTGTCGGGGTGTGAGGTGCCACAGGCCACACAGCACAGCAGCAGCGGAGCTGCACGAGACCTAGGTCTCTGGGGGAGGACCTCCACAGGGTGGGGATTTGTTACACTAATTCTGGTTTATGAAAGCTGAGCGTGTCCTTCAGACAGACATATGAGGCATAAATTAGTATGGGTAGATTTACTCCCCAAGTGCTGTGAAATATTGCACTACTGGGCTTACAGAGCTGGCTGTGTTCAGTCGAGGAAGAATGGCAGTTTCTTGCAGTGTTAATTATGCAATGGATTCATATGTGTTTGCTTTGACTTAGAAAAGGTGAGTTGTTGGGGGGATAATTCACACAGGTAAGGCAAAAAATTTCTAAGCAGAAAGGTTCTGCACATGTCAGTGCTTGGTTAATCCCATGACAGCAAGATGAGCGTCTAGGGAGGGAGAAATGAGTTCCAGATGGTTGTGGTAACGGACAAGAAACTAATACTGAGCCTGATCTTGAGAAAACAGACTGAAGACATCAGAGATGAAAGTGGGGGCAGGGTGGTCCAGATAAGGTTGATAACACAAGATATATCATCTTTGGAGAGTTCCAAGGCAGGAATAGCGAGATGAGCCGTTTGTTCTTAAATGGCGGTGTTTTGGTGGTGAAAACACTGTTGTGTGTTGTGCACTGAAGGTACCAGCAGTAAATACCCCAATCCCTGCACATGGCCTGTCAGCCTCTGTGTCTGCCCGGCCGGGATGCTGAAATAATCAAAATTACTCATTGTGGGATTGTGGTTGTTTCCATCGTGTGCAGCCCAGGTCTGCCTACACCAATTCCCTGCTGGTTTGCGTATGTCTTGTTTAAACCAGGAATTTGTATGGCATCTTACCTGCCTCCTGTTTTTAGTTGTCATGGAAGGGTGAGGCAATCTACGTAATTCTCGTTACAGTTAGTGTAATCCTATTGTGATGTGGACTTAGAGGTACTAAGTAGGTCTCAGCTGAGTGTGTGCTCTGTCTTTTTCCAGTTGCTCCCATTAAACAATGGACACCGATCATTTTGTCCACTTCTAAAACTAAACACGTGCATCTAAAGGTGGTGCTGTGGTTTGGTGCTTGTGTTATGCAGACACTTCTCCCGTTGATCTCTAGAACTGTTCCTTAATTGGGAAGAGAGGGTTCGTGTACATTTTGTGGGTTTCTATGTCTTCTGGGTTCGCACGGCTCATGATGTGTGAGAGGGAGCAGCGCAGCCTGACGGGGACTAACTCTGCTCTTTGGGATTAACAGGTGCCTTTTGTGTCTTTTGCCTTATTTCCTCTTTGAACAAAGCAGCCTCTATCAGAAAATTGGGATGGATCCTCGTTGGGAATCTGTGTATAAGTATGAGCTGATGCAGAAGCCTGCACCCTGGCAGTGACCCTCGGCCACCTCAGTCCCCAAACTGGTTTTTGAGCTCCTGGTGCAGCTACGGAGGAGACACCAGGTTTTTCTTCATTGTATGTATAGGGGGAGCTCAAAAAGCAAAAAAAAAAACCCCACACAGGGTCCTTTTTCCTTCGTACCCTGAACCTCCCAGTTCTCCAGCTCCCCACCACCTCTGACAGCCCGAGCGTTTTCAGAGCCGGCCTGGGAGCTCTGCCTGGAAATGCGGGCTGTGCCCAGCGCGGTTCAGTCCGTGCGCTCCGGGCCGCGTTTTCCCTCCGTCCCGGCAGGGTGCGGGGCGCGGGGAGCGGCAGGACTCTGTCCACGGTGTCAGTGCTGGTCCCGGGGCTGCGGGAGAGGGGCCGCCGCCGGCCGGGATGCGGGCAGAGCCGGTGCTTGCCAGTCCCCAGCTCCTCTGTTTCCCCAGAGGTTTTTAGAACGGCCACTCTTAGACTTGTCATGGAATTAAAGAGAGCTACATCCAGGGCGTACAAGGCTGCTCTCCTGCTGCCACTTTTATTCTGGGGTAAGTTTTTTGTCTTCTCTGCCTGATCCTTACCCAGCTCCTATGCAGTAACTGTGGATCAAATCAGTGACCTGCCCTCCCACTGCAAAGGTAACTGAACAAAATGTCATTCTCACTGTTAGATACAAAGCGTGAAAAACTTCTTGTCTGGAAGATAAACGGGCATTTCATTCTGGATACATTTTTCCTTCTATTTATTTCTTGTCTCCTTTTCTCTTTCTTCATAGCATATAATATCCGTATGCATTTATTCACGAAAGCCAAGTCTGCACTTCCATGTAACAGAGTATTCAGCTCTAATAATAACCAGTTCCTCCATTGAAAAGTTCTGAATTTTACGGTTGTGCTCATACAGAAGAAACACAGAACTTTATGTCCATTCTATCTGTTTTAGAAATACATCTAGGCAAAAGAGGAGTGCACCTAGGGCAGTATGCTAACACATTGAAGTGCCAGTTACCCCTGGTACAAAATGTGGAGGAAGAAGTGAGTATTCTCACTTAGAGATTTTGAAGAAGGCAGAACCATCCTGAAAGTGTAAGAGAGTCTATTCCACTGATAGGGGAGTTATTTTGTTTTGTTGTTTTCCACACTGAAAACTTATTTTGTAGCCAAAGAATATACTTGAGTGCACTGGGATTCTTCAAGTTCACACGAACATGGTTTTGGGCTCCAAAAGTCACCCTTGTATACAATTTCTTATGCCCCCTCAAAAACAGATTTGTCTGTTTCTTCTGGAATGGGTGCCTGGAGACCTGCTGGGCCTAGACATCTGTTTTAGTTATCTAGGGATTATAAGGTCATGTCAGGAACATGTCCAACCTTTTACTGGAAAGTATGATTTGGATTGAACCAGCCCCCTTATGCTCTCCTCAGCGATGCTAGGCCAGTGTCTGTATGTAAAAGTCCTGAGGTAGGACAGGAGTCACCAATGATAAGTCAAGGTAAAATATGGAGAACATGCAGAAAATACACTCAGAGTGTCTTTTTTCTGCTGAACACTGCATTTGGCATTTTCTCACAGTAATGGGTGATATTTATGTACTTTTTGAGAGTTGGAGAAAGTTTTTTGATTCCCCAACAGTCTTTTTTTTTTCCTCTTCTGAAGCCTCCCTAAGTCTCCTTAGCTTTGATCACCTCAGACTATGAATGTGAAAGTCAAAATATGTTTTCATTTTTGTCTGATTTTCTTTTTTCTCTCTCTTCTTTGTACCACCTTCTTTGTCTGGTGCTTTCACTCCAAGTGCTTGGAATTCCTCTGGCCACGGGGAAGCAGCAGGACTGTCCTTTGTATCTCGTAACCATAGCTACTGGTTTGGAGTGTGAAGCAATTGTGGTGGCTTTGTGTTGTGCAGAAGGAAGGCCCATTGCATATGGGGTGTTGCTCAGTGCGGTGCTGCCAGAGAGCTGGCATGTTTCTGGGGATTTGTGCCGTTTGACCGTTGCACTGATAGCTTTGCAGTCTTGGATAAAGCTCTTTTCTGGAACAGTGATTTACTGAGAAGGTTGTTTTCTCTTGGAGTGCAGGTGGATGACACATCTTGATACAGCCAGCAAAGCTCAAGGGAAGCACTAATTTCCATAGTCTTTCCACCTGCTCCTATTTTGCAAGGGGAAAACTGTAGTGAATAATGGTATTTATGTAGCACTTGTAGAACTTTAAGGCCATAAGGAAATGCCTTTTCTTGCCCTTTTGTGGCATATGACTATTTTTTTAATTTTATTTCTAATTGACTAAGTCTAAATGTCATTGAAGCACAAAGTGGTTATGTCTTTGAAATTTTTGAGAAAATTCCGATTATCCAGATGACCTGTTGTAAGTGGTAACCACAAGACCATCCTTCAGCCAGATCCACACTATCTCCAGTTGTTTAAAATAAACTCCAGAGGGACAGTGGTGCAGGCTCCACATGTGACTCCAGTTTTACTGCTGCTGTCTGTGCAATGGGCAGAACAGCTCTCAGCTGGTGTTCCAGAGGAGATTCTGGAGGGCAGAATGAGTATTTCTGTTCCCACAACTGTAGCCAGCAATGAGCACAGTAATTCACTTACCTTTGGTCTGGGAAATGCCTTGGACACCTATTGAGAGCGAACATGTGCAGACAAACCTTTTTCTGGCACTTTGCTATCTGCTCTAATGCAAGCTCTTGAGATTAGCTGGGACACACATACAGCTGAGATCTTACTTCAAAAGGCGGAAACAAATAAATGCAATCTTTTCAGCTGTTTTGGTGATTGTCAGCGTATTTAAATAAGAATTGGAAATTAAAGCTTTGTGACTCAGTCTGGTTAACTGAATACACAGGAGAAACAACCCCCCTGTCCCAGTGTTTGATCTGTGGAAATGGCTGAGAGATCAGAGAATGTGTAAACCATGAAGGTCAGCTCAGAAGAGTGTTTATTAAGGGAAAATACTGGGGTGTCATAAGCACTGGAGATCAAAGAGTTACTGTGGCAATATATGCAATGCTGTCATAAAACATGGATTTATAGCTCCTGTCTTTCTCAAGTTTTAGAAGCATGATAATAGGAGTTTCCTCTCCAAATCTGCATTAAAACACTGAACAGATAATGAAAACAAGCCAGCTGGCTGCTTGCTCTGTGTTAAGGGTAAGTGTAATTCCCTGAAGTGGTATTGCTGATTAATGCTATTAATGCCTCTCACCATTGTATTGGCACTGCTCAGCCCTGTGAATTACTGCCCACCATTCCTCACCATGCAGCAGTTCACTGGGCAAACTGGGTGGGAGAGCACCAGGAATCAGCATCCTGCTTCTTTGAGAGGGTAAATATTCTGCATATCTCACAAAGGGAAACTGAGCCACATCTTCTTACAGTTAATGAAAATCTATGTCTTATGGTCTTAATGAAAGTCTGGTGGTCTAGGCCTTTATAAGTTCTTTATAAATATTTTACACTAGTAGACTGAGTACGTGTCTCTGTCACATCAAAAAGTTAACATGCAAATGTCAGGGTCTGGAAATTGTTGGTCTCCAGTAACAAAGAAAAACAACATAAGTAGGCTGGGAAGTGATGAAAACAATACCCATCTAAAACTTTGGATGGGAAAAACTGCAATCTGAACTGTGAGCAGGGACTTCACTAGAGGTTTTTCAATTAGTATCCATGGTAATTGGCTAAGAGATTGGGCTTGTGTGCTTCATCTACCAAAACTTTACAGGACATATCAAAGTCATGAATGGTAAAGTTCTTTTAAAAATGACTCGTCTAAGATACTGTAGGCATTGCTAGGATGGCTAGTGTCTTGCTGGGCTGTTTATACAGTATTGTGTTAGAGGTGCTACCTACTGATTGCAAACATTGCTTTTTTATTATCTAATCTTATTTTTTTTGTCATAGTGTCATGTCTTGCTTTACAGAGATTGCCAGATCTGATAAGCTATTAACCTGAGATGATAATGGTGATGTTTAGATTCATCCACCAGATTGTGTCTCAGCCTGCCTTTTCACTGAAGTATTCTTTCTCCTTTATATACTGTTTGCACAACAATACAAACAAATAAATAGTTGCTCTGGGGAAATTGAGAGGAAAGACCTGAGTCTGGGCAACAGGATCTTGAGGGTAATTGAATGTACCTGATCCTAATGGTGACAGTAGTTTCAGAGAATTTCAGGGCCTTGTCTTCTGTTTCTGGTATTACTTGGAGCAGGTGCTTTGGTCAGGTCTGGGATGAAAGGGTTAAAGCTCTGTGTCAAGAAGGAAATGGGGCTTGTAAATCCCTAGGATACCTACAGCCACCTAAAAAGGCCTTGTATGTTCCCTGGAAAAGTAACTGCAGGTACTTCTTTAGAAGGATTTGATTTCCTTGTGCCATAGCCTTCCATAGCAGCTATCTATCCTTCCAAACTTAGCAGTAGTGGGGAAAAGAGAGGGTGAACAGCATGAAAGCCCCTTTTCAGGCCTGCCCTGTGTTGCTTCCTGGTGTGTGGATCTGGGGACAGGCCACGGCGGGTACCCTCTCACTAATCCTATGTAGTGACCAGGATAGGGAAAGATCAGCAGAGGTCAGCAGGGATTTACTAATATAAGCACATGCCTTCCTGTTGTCATGGAGACATAACTCTTTCCATTCCTTTATTCGGAGTTTATTTAGTAGTTGTGCTACTCTGATACTCGAGGTGGAGGGGTTCCCTTCCTACCCTGGGCCTCAGTATCTTTCTCTAGCGGGTGATGTGCTGGGTGATCAGCAGGAGCACAGCCTGACTGGTGAGAATGGCATCAACAGCATCAGGCAGGGGTTTCTCACAGTTTAGGGACTTGGAGATTCCTCTGGCTCAATTATTACTGGTGAGGCTGGAGGCTGATAACCCCAATGCTGCCGCTTCCCTCTTGGAATTTTAAGTGACCATTAAGAGCACTTTTAAGGTAGTTTTCAGTGAAGCACTGAGCATCTCCCACAAGGTCAGGTGTGTCCCCAGCTTGAGGACACCCATCCTCCATTGTAGTTTCCCAAGGCTTTGAAAAAGCAAACTTGAGAAAAACAAACCCAAAACCCAGAAGCCAATGTTAAAGCAGCATCTCACAGGTGGTGAGGCAATAAAATGCCTGAAGCTCCTTGTCCTGTGTATTGTTTTAGCATCTCATAACTGGTGTCTAATAAACCCTTCTGCCGGCAGCACTAACATGTCAAGATGGAGAGGGGAGGCTGTGAAAGAAGTTACTTCCATGTGACTCATGTTGGGGGGTGAATTACCACTGAGATTTCACAACCTCTGGGAGATAATGGAAGACAGACAAAACTGAGGGGGTTTGTTTGTTTTTTAAAGAAAAGGACAGAGACCTTGCTACAGCTCTTTGAGAACCTCTTCCTCCTGTGCTGGCTTATATCAGTTCCCACAGCTTGCTCTGCCGGTGCCGTGCAACAGCTTGTCCTGCTTTACCGAAGAGATTCCTCAGGACTCCCTGGGAGAGAGACCACAAATTACTACCTGGGGGATCTCAGGTTGACCACTATCTCATTAATTCATGAATTCTCTTTTTACGGCTAGAAAATGTGCTGTTGCAACTGCCCTTTTACAAGATCATTTAGTAAAGGAATAAAGGATAAAATTATTAAAGCCAGTTATTAAAACAAAGCCTGGTAATGTGGCTTGTTTGTCTTAAAGTGATATAAAAGGTCACAAACCTAATCTTTTAGGGAAAATCTGTGTCAGCTACCATTAAAGTGTAAAACCAGACCTGTCCTGACAGAGCTCAACGAATGCTTTATATGGGATTCTGTTGGCCTTTGAAGTTCCTCCGAACCCACCCCTAAATGCCTGGAACATATTCTTCAAAGAAACTGTAGTCGTCTTCAGTTTCATTTCAGAGGAGGGTTGAAGGATGGGATGACTGTAATATAAGTTTAATGGTTTTTTTCACTTACATCATTGATTCATGTTTTTCTTGTGAAATGTTAAGGAAAAATCCTGAATGTCATTTTAATCCAGCAATAACTACTTTTGTGGAAAACTATAAACTCTTGTCATTCAATGACTTCTTTGACGTGATTTTCACCATTTTCATGAAGCAGCACAGTCTGAATTACATGTTTTCATGGCTGGCATATTGTGCAGCAGGAAAAGCTAATTTATTCACTATGCTTATTAGAATTTGGTGCATATTCATGTGCTGTTCACATTCATATAATAATTTATTCCAAAATTGAGATGAGTTATTGTGTGTCCTAGGACTGATGGATGAAAATAACATCAGAGCTAAAAAGGTTGTATGTGTTGGTTCTCAAGCTAGGGGGTAGTGGAAGTCTTTGATACCCATTTAGTACTCCAAATTCTCACAGACTCTTCCTTTAACTTCCTGGCGATGTCACAAGTGGCATATTCACTTCTCACTGCTGAAATCCCCGCTTCTGTCCTCACTCTGAAACAAATTCTGGGTTGAATTAGCGTCTCCTCTGTGGAATTATTTAGCCAGAAGGTTAGCATTGGCACTGAGTTAATACCAGGCTTGTGCTATATTTACATAGGGGCATGTTTTGTCCTTGGGACATATATACAGGGGAGTATATGATATAATCTTGGAGTTAGTGTTGTTAATGCGCCTGTAACCTCTACTGGGTAGGGCAAACACATGGGTGATTTTCTGCAAGCTGCACTTCACAGAATAATTTCAAGTTATTTAGATATTGTTTCATTTCTTGTGATTTGCGCTGCCGTCTTCTCAGCCTGCTCCACGCACGCCCTGAGAGGCTGGAGTCCCCCCTGTGACTGTGCTGCTGTTCTTAGGTGAGCCAAGAGGCCCTTTTGGCTTCTTAGTGAAGCTCTGTGTGTGCTTGACGTGGCACCTGGCTGTAGTTCTGTTGTGTCTGCAGGTTTGTGTGTGACTGGGGCCGTAGATTTCTCACCAGATCTTTTTGTAGTGGGCAGGCATTAATGGCTAATACAGATTATTGAGTGCTGCAGTCATACGATGAACCAAAATAGAGAAGGTACAAAAAGGTGTGTCTGTTGTGAAAGAACTTTGGAAAAGACAGGAAATAGCAAAGGGATTTGATGTTTATCTTTATTTGTAAGAAGCATTTAGAGTGTCTATAATGGTAGCAGAAAGCTGCATGTAGCCTGTCTATGCTATCAGTGCCTGGTGATTCTCTTGAAATGTGAATTTTTTTGCAGATGGAGTCTGCTGCAATTCGAAGTCATTCTGAACATGCCACGGACTTGCTCCCTTATTTTTCTGCCAGGCTGTGCCCCTGGCCCTGTGGAGAGTGCAGGCTGGGGCCGGTTACTCATTAAGCCTACAAAGGCTCCTATCTCCCCCCCAGGAAAGCTCTTTTGCGAAGAGTTTCCTGGGCTCCCACTCTTAATTGCTACAGAGATTCCAGGCAGATTCCGTCATCCTTGTTTTCTGCCTGACTGGGAATCTGAGAATAAAAGGGTTGATGGCAGAATAATGAGATTGCTGGACAGTGCAATGCTCAGCGACTCTCCCCAGCATCACATGGGAGAGGAAGGGAGAGGTGGCCATAGAGATGACACTGGGGAGAGAAAGGGCTAAATCCCTGAGCGCCCTCCCTCCCCCATCAACACCCTGTCTCAAAAGAAGACTTAGAAACACTGTGGTCTTTTGGTGGGAGGAATCTGGAGGAGGTCAGGGCAGGGGGGCAGGCTTTTGTAAACCAAATCCCTTTCAGGCCCTGGAGTCGGGTGCCTCCACCTTCAGGTACAAAGAGACTGAAGAGCTGATGGAGCAGTGAGTTGATAGAAAACCAGTGACATGGATTAACTACTGGGTGTGTAGGAGGTGAACCAGAGCAAGGAAACGTGACCAAAAATGGGCTGGGATAATGATGGCATGAATGAGAATGGGTAAGGTCAGCTGAGAAGTGATGCTGCAGTGTGTGATCCTGGCAGACCCTTAGCATGGAGCACAGCACGTTAAAACAGTGTTTCTCAACAAGCAGTGAGGGCCAGGGGTGCTGTGGGTAGAGTCAGAATAACTGCCCACTCTCCATCCACAGGTTTGTGGAGTTGCCCAGAGTGATTCCTGTCACCAGCTGGCCCCTGGTTACATAGAGAAGGCAACCAAAAGGGCAGAGAGCTGCTTGCACACCAGCATCCAAACCCGGGGGTAAGCACTAGTGATGCTTGACTTCCAGTGCTAGGCAAAGTCAGCGGTACCTGTTTCTCAGATACCATTTGCTATTTCATGAGCTTTCTGGCCTCTGCTTTCTGGCCATTTTTCTATAGATGTTTTCAAAACATCTGCGATGTAGTTGTTTGCAAAGTTACTTCCAAGTTTGGATGTTTCCTAACGCTTCTGCAGGAACCAGTCTGGGGTATCTCTGCCCCACAGCTTCTCTGCTACGTATCCTGGAATGGAGCAGAACAAAAGCTCTGATATCAGAAAGCTGCAGTGGGATGAGGGGCTAATGACTGCGGCCTTTTTGAAGGGAGAAGTTCTGTGTTTCCATCGCCTTTGCCACATTGTACTGTTTTTGTTTGTTTGTTTGCCATCATGTGGTGATGGGCAGAACTTTTCTTCTTTGGGGCCACGAATGCTGACTAACAAAACCTCTCTTTTCTCAACAGGAACGTCATATTCTGAACGTGACAGCGGCTGTTCCTCATCCCCCTGTAAAAACGGTGGGAGCTGTAAGGATTTGGAAGGGGGTTACCAGTGCACCTGCCCCACACAGCCCGTGGCCTACGCAGGCACGAACTGCGAACTCCTGTATGACGCGTGCGATAAACACGAGTGTCCTGCCCCTTGGAATTGCAGCTCGACTCCAGGACGGCTGGAATATGAATGCATCTGTATGCCTGGCTTCACAGGTATTGATTGTCACGTTGGTATTAATGAGTGTGAGAGCAACCCTTGTAAAGACCCTCGTTTTGAATGTGTAGATAGTGTAAATGGATACACCTGTAAATGCCAAACAGGACTGAATGGAGAAGGCTGCCAAACAGAGAGCTCTGTGTGCTTTAGCCACCCCTGCCTAAATAACGGGACGTGTGTCGAGGGTCCTGGGGACTATTCCTGCGTCTGCCAGCCAGGCTTCACCGGGGCCAACTGCAGAGACACCATTGATGAATGCGCCTCCAACCCCTGCCGGAACGGAGCCATCTGCCGAGCCGGGGTGAATGAGTATAGCTGTTTCTGTGTGCCGGGGTTCCAAGGATACAACTGTGAAATAGACATCAACGAGTGTGCGTCCAGGCCCTGTAAAAACAATGGCACCTGCCTGAATGAGATGGATCACTATTTGTGCCAGTGCATCCCCGGCTACACAGGTACCTTTCATGCTCATGTTCTAGCCGGGGGGTACGTCTTGCTGATCGTGTAGTTCCACAGTTTGCCTGCTGCTGATGCATCGTGTAGTGCTAGTTGCTGTCCTGAGTGTCTCTTCTTTTACAGCTACTACCTCTGTACTACCTCTGTAACAGACTAAACCTCTGTTGCACAACTCGTATTTCTGGAGATTTTGGGACTGTGTGTGAATAATGGTTGTAGGGCTGCTTGCTGTGGCTTCCAGGCCAAGGTTTTGATTTCCATGGATGGTGTGGATATTGAGAGACACAGATCTGAGAGTGGAAGTGGGTGGACTCTGAGGCTTCAGTACTAGATACAAAGTGTGATTAGCTCTGAGTATGAAATTAAGGGAGGGATACAAGAGAAGAGATTTATTATCAGGAAATGCAAACTTAGTGTTTCCAGGAATAACTTATCTC
Organism: Nycticryphes semicollaris; assembly: GCA_013400055.1. Classification (NCBI taxonomy): domain Eukaryota; kingdom Metazoa; phylum Chordata; class Aves; order Charadriiformes; family Rostratulidae; genus Nycticryphes; species Nycticryphes semicollaris. The sequence goes on along the minus strand of VXBJ01002747.1, from coordinate 307,999 downwards.
TGCTTCTGAGGCCTGTACTTTTTTGTAGTTTTTTGTCCTGTTCTGCAGGATTTCTCTGAGGGAATTAGTCCTTTTGGAATGAAGTGGCTTTTAGCTGGGGATTTGTTTTCCAATTCTTTCACACCTGGCCAATGCTTTTTGACATGTGACATAAGTACCTCTTTTTAGTGCATCTGTGCTAATGGTGACTCAGAGAGTAATCTACACCTGTGAGTTATCTGGGAGGGAGGCAGTGGGGGGTTCTCCATTTCCAGCCCTGCTTATCAGGGTGGAATGCAGTCGGTCTGCCTGGTACCACCTAGCACATGAACTTTCTCAGCCTTCCTCCTTGTCACAGACTGAAGTGTGTGAAGAGTTGGGTTGCTGTGAAGGAATGCTGCTGATTACCAGTGGAATGAAGAGAAGTTACAACATCAGGAATGTGGTCCCTGATGTTGACTCACTCTGATAAAAATGAACGGAGATGAAGGAGAAAAAAAGCAGAATTTCTGTGTAGGCTTTAAGATTGCTGCTGATTTTAAGTATCAAGTGCGATTCTGTCTTTGCAAAAGAGTTTCTTTTTTATCTTTATGTTGAATCCTCAACTCGGAATTGTGGGATTCCCCTGCCAGGGAAGTGATAAAACAACCCAGGCAGCTGGAGGAGCTTGTGCTCCAAGTTATTCTGATGTCGAATATGAGGCTTTGCCTTATGATCCAGTGCTTCATGCAGAGTTTCTGTCCCCATTGGCTGGCAAGAGCAGATTGTTTCCTGGTGCTTGCAGCTGGAATTTGGGTGAAGGAAGTTTTACGTGGGTGTTGACGGGTTTGAACCAGCGGATTAGGGGGCCCACATTCCATGAGGATTAGGATGTCCATGTCCACTATGTGGTGAGCCTTTGCCAGGAAGGGGAGATTAGATGGATTGGCAGGTGCCACTGTAATGACTAAGGTTTGGAGGTGATGCCAGGCCATGGACAACTCGGAGAGGGGGAATATAGTGTGGGAAGAGAGTTACGTAGAAATTACACAGGACTTACTCTGTCAGGGAAAGTTGAGGCTTTGGACCAAAAATGCATGACTTGTTGTTAGTCTTGACTAGTAGTATTGGAGCTAACACCTAATTTTTTAATAGCACTTCATAATAAAATTACTTACTAATAGCTACTATCACTGTAACTAGCATTTTACACTGCTTTAATGCTTCTTTCCTAGGTATTTTAGAACAAGTTACAAATATTATTTTAAAAAATGGAACAATGTATTGGAGAAGCAGGTAGAGATCACTTTTCCCGTACCCAAGATGCAGCTGCCTCTGATGTAGAATAAGGGATCGATTAATAGGAACACAACACAAGTGAAGAGTACTGTGTCCAACTATAACTGTCAGAGCTATATAGTATATAGAAGTTTACATAACAATGACCAGCAGTGCGATTCCTGCCCTTCCTGCCCTCAAAAGATCCCAAACCAAAACAGCTGTCATGAGATTTTAAAGAGCTGTACATAAGATCAAGGTTTTATGGCTTACTCAGAAAACAGAGGCTATTTGTGAAGTACTGACTGATTGTTACCTCAACAAACCTGAATGAAAGAGGCTAAAACTTTGCCAATACCAGAAACTATTTTTTAGGTTTGATAAAAGTCTAAAATCCCAAAATCTTGACAAAATAAATTTGTTTGCAGGTAAGAATTGCATACTGTTCATGAGTTCCCAATATTCTTATGGCAAAATGAGAACAGATCACTGTGCTAGCCAGTTTGGGCTGATGACATGGCTTTTGTGATTCCAGCTCAGAAATCCAGGCAGCACAGAGATACTTTTCTGGATTTGTAACACGGACATTTCTCTTTTTTGTAACAAAGGTATGAACTGTGATGCTGAAATAGATGAATGTGATTCAGACCCTTGCCAGAATGGGGCCCTGTGCAATGATCATGTTGGGTTCTACACCTGCACATGTGCACCAGGCTACCAAGGAGTCCAGTGTGAGGTGGACATCAATGAATGTGCGAGCCAGCCGTGCCAGCACAACGGGACGTGTCATGACCTCATTAACAGGTGAGAAATCAGTATTGTTTGGGCAATTAGATACCGGGATTGATATAAAGATCTACTTAGTGTAACCTGTGAAAATTAGGGTAGAAATCTGTAGGGGGAACTGGATTTAGTGTTTTGTACATGCCAGTGGTCACAGTGGCAGTAAGTGAGAGGATGCCTCCCAGCAGCAGAACTCCTAGGCTGCTTAAGGGAAGGTGGGAAAAGATTCCTGTTATTGCTTCCAGCAGACATATCAGATACAAAGGGATTTGCAGAGCATGAACAGCAAAAGCAAATGTTGAGAACATACCTGTGTGCCTGAATTTACCTTTTCACAGGGAAGGTGTGAACTCAGACTGTTGAGGGTTGTCTGCTCTGTCATTAGCATAGCTGGTTTGTGCAGGTGGAACTATCTTTCCTCTGCCCCACAAGTGGGTATGAGGACTGGCAGCTTGGCTCCACTGGCTCTTTCCTCATGCTGGGCTTTGCAGTCAAATTAAGAGCTTATGCATTGCTGTGTTTTACTGCCCCACAGCTACCATTGTGACTGCAGTGACACAGGCTTTGAGGGGAAGCACTGTGAGCTGGATATCCTGGAGTGTGCCTCTGAACCCTGTCTGAATGGTGCCATGTGCATGGAGGGAATCAAAAACTACAGCTGTGTCTGCTGGCCAGGTAGGTTAGAAATCTGGTTTGCTCTGCTGGCACGTAGGCACACCACAAAGGAGAGCACATGCTAAACTGCCATGTTGAAGAGTTAAGGAATTCATGATCATACTGCATGGTCCAGTGTTGACTTCTCATTGTCTGAAACAGTGAGGCTCTACTACTGCCCTTGACAGGCCATCCCAAAATCCAGTTGACCTCATTGGTGGGAAATGCATCCTGATTCTCAACCATAGAATTTTCTTTTGCTTTTGTGCCATTTTCCATCGTGTGTTTTTGTATCGTGAGCTAATGCTTTCCTGCAAATTAATTATTTGGCTCCTGTGTTTGACATAGTGGAGGAAGTGGGGGGCCCTGGACTCCCTGCTAGGTGAGCTGCAGTGTCTTCTGGGTCTCATTCTCACCCTCAAGGCAACCACAATACTTGGGAGACTAGTTCCAAGTGAAGTTGTGTGGTGCTGACAGTGATGTCTCCTGGCAGGCTACACGGGGCAGCGCTGTGAAGAGGATGTGGATGAGTGTGCAGCAGAGCCCTGTCACAATGGAGGTGTGTGCTTTGAGCGCTCCAACCAAGCCTACTATGGAACACGACCCGACTTCCCCAGTAATTTCAGCTATAGCCAAGCAGCTGGTTTCCTCTGTCACTGCCAGCCAGGCTTTGCAGGTGAGCTACGGTAAATGTTCATCCTGTCTGCACCTGATAGATGCTGCATGGCTTGAGTAATGTTATCTGTGCAACAAAAGTCACTTAACAACTGGAATTTGAGAGGGGGCGTTTGCCTGATGCATCAGGAACGTGCTTCTGTTCACACACTGTATGAATATACTGCAGGCAGCTGCCAAAATGTCACTCTGTGTAGCAGGCCTGTCACAAGGCTGAGGGAACACTCTCCAGGTGCTTTGATGAATGCCCTCTGGCTACACAGATGCCAAGGTGGTGTCTCTTTGTCAGTCTCTCATGCATATGGCAGAATTCATCTCTCTAGGATATCTCCTCATCAGAGGAAACTAATTCCCTGGAGTCCCAGATAACTATTCTAGGTGTTTCCTTGATGAGACTACTCTCATGACAGCACCTGTATAATCAGAGTGGGTAGGGGGAGAGGGGGTTCTTGATATCTTGCTCTTGGAGCTAAAAGCCCCATGGATGTTCAAATGAAATATCACCCTTTCCCTGATTTATAGATACATATAAAAGGCTGGATTTAACAGCTGGAGAAATTCCCTGGTAAGAGGGGCTAAACAATCATACTTTATTGAGAGAAAAATGAGAGCTTGGCCCACTATTGTGCAGGTGGGAATGGTTCACAAGTTCTGATCCTGCCACTGTTCCCTGTCATGACACTGGAAAATCACTTGATCTTTCTGTACTTCATTTTCTCTAATTGTTTCAGTGATGGTATTTATTTGCCAGAGTGTCTGGAGCAACACGCTAGAAAATTCATTCAAGAAATTCTGTACTTTTAGATGACAGAGAAGAAGTGCAAAAAATAATGAATGCAGTTGTCATTCGGATTCTGTCCTTCACTGATGTGTGTGTGCACTTAAACTGCCTGTTTGTGTTTTCACTTTACAGGGGAGACTTGCTTCACTAACATCGATGAGTGTGAGTCCCAGCCGTGTCAGAATGGAGGGCTCTGCGTGGATCTTATTAATGGCTTCCTTTGTCATTGCCTACCAGGTTACTCAGGTAACGTTGGTGAAGGGGGTGGTTGGAATTGGGACCCTCTGGGATAACTGGTGCTGTGCCTCTGCATTTCTGCCTGGCTGTGGGACTGGATTCCAGCTCTGGGTGGCCCAGGCTGCTGGGCAGGACCGAGATGAACTGCGGGGAATGTGGTAATGGTGCAGCAGGATGACAAGGGAAAGGCTGTGGATGTTGTTTACCTAGACTTTAGTAAAGCTTTCAACACCATTTCTCACAGCATTCTCCTGGAGAGGCTGGCTCCTCCAGGCTTGGATGGGTGTATACCTCACTGGGTTAAAAACTGGCTGGGCCCAAAGTTGTGGTGGATGGAGTTAAATCCAGCTGGCGGCTGGTGAGAAGTGGTGTTTCCAAGGGCTAAATACTGGGGCTTGTTCTTTTTAATACCTTTATTAACAACCTGGACAAGGGGATTGAGTGCACCCTCAGTAAGTTTGCAGGTGACACGAAGGGCTTGAGTGACCATCCCTGGAGGTATTTAAAAGACGTGTAGGTGTAGTGCTGGGGAATGTGGTTTAGTAGTAACTTGGCAGTGCTGGGTTAATGCTGGGACTTCATGATCATAAAGGTCTCTTCCAATCAAAACAATTCTATGTCTGCAGTCCAGGGCTCAAATGCCAAGGGAAAGCTATGTGATTTTGGTCAACTAAGTTGATAACTATGAACTCGATTTTGAGCCATAAGATCAACCATGTAGAAGAGTCCAAGATGAGAATATCTAGGGGGTCCTGGAGTGAAACTTCACTGGGAGAACTGTGGGGTTTTTTTTATACATGTACTATGAAGGTGAACAAACCCAGCCTTCAAATAAAGAAAAGGGTGCTTAACATTCTAGTTGTCACAAGCAACTGACTGAAGTAGATTGGATCCCCAGTACATAAAACATCTGTAAAACATCTCCGTTCCCTAACACCCCTGGATGATAAGAGCCAGCCATTTTTGGCTGAAGGCAGTAATCTGTTATGTTGGGAGGTCAAAAGGTCTGTGTGATGTGACCAAATGAAGGCCTCTCTGTTTACAAGGGAATGGAGAGTCTGGATTCTTACACAAATGCCCTGCCTGACCCTAATGGGTCTCTGTTTTCTAGTTGAGAAACTAGGGGAGAGTGAACATTGCACCTCTCTTGGGAAGGTATGCTGCTAATTGATCCTAAACCTTATTTTCGTTTAAAATATTCATTCTCAGTCTTCTGCACCTTTAAATTCCATATGTACTCTCTATTTTGAGAAATTTAACACCAAAAAGTAGTTTAAGAAAGGTGGTCCCCAGCACCACAGTCTTGTATTTATTTATTTTTGAGGTGGATGTAACCTTTCCACAGTGTTCCTAGGCTGCCATCTCGTGGGAAAAAGGAAAACTCGAAGCCAGAAGAAAACCTTGTCCTTTAACTTTGTGGAACAGCAGGTAGCAGCATTTCAGAGACTGTCTTAGGCCTTTAATGCATGGGAAAGTTTTCTGTTTTCCTTCGGTGACTGAGCTATGTTGGTGTCACTCTCCAGCTCTTTCCTGGGCAGACCCATTACATGGGAACTTTCACCCCCAGAGTCTCAAATCAGCTCCTAGTTAACACCTTCTGGAACTGGGCTGAATTCTTTGCACAGTTTTGTGGCCTCACTAGTTTGTTTGGGATTCCTAATTTTGACTAGGCCAAGAAAAATTTGCTTTTTTGAAAACAGGCTTTTGATTGCAGCTTTCTTGGGTAGTTAGAATGCTGTACTCGTGAACTGAGATCTGGTCCAAAGAGGTGGTTTCACGTGTATCCTACTTGTCAGAATTCCCACTCCAATATGTGCCCTGGTCCCTTTTCTTCCTTCAGTGCCCCAGCACCCTCAGAGTTCAGAATTTCATTGTGCTTTGCCAAACTGCAGATCTGTTTAATCCTTTCCAATTCTTAGCGTGCTCACGGGCAGAAAAGCTGACAGAAACACAGGATGATGGGCAAAGTAGTGCTAGAGTTCATTCTGTTGCATCAAATTTGAGGTTCATTAGTACTCGAAGGGGATTAGAAGCAGGATGCTCTTCTGGATATTGCTTTTGGTAAAAGACTTTGTCTCAGCTGAGATAGTTCTGACACATTAGTGCAGCGAAAGGCTGGGAGCAGGCTGTGAGATCAGTGAGTGCGGGTGGGGGAGTGAAGCTGACAGGGAAATAATAGCAATTAATCTCCCCTCCTTTGTCAATTAATCCCAGTACAGTCATGCTGGGTAAACAGCTTATTACTTCATATTAGGATCACAGAACAACTTTGTGAAGCTTCCCATAACGTTTCTGTTCAAAACACATTTCTGTGGCACCTTAGATCTGCCATGAACTTGGGTTTAAGCTGCCTCTGCTGATTAAAGTGAACTTGCTACTCTGATGAAGAATGCTTCCTTGGGGCGGCAGGGGTTCTTTCCATATTCCTTTTTTTTTTTTTCCCCCTTCATTCTGAGGAATTTGGGGAGTGTTGGGATAACAATGTGAGTCAGGAGAAATTCTTTCTTTGCAAATTAACTTCCTCGGTGCCGTCTCAGGCCGCAGCAGTGCAGGGAGATGAACCAGCTCTCCTTGAAATGTGGTTGCTGCAGGAACGGTGCTTCATTCCTGAGAGAAGTACACAATAGGTCCTGAAGAGGCTGATCAGTGCATCAGTTTGTGCTTTAGTAGAAAATGTACCCTGAAAGGTTGTAAAAGGGATGAATCAAAAGACTGCACGGCTACTAAATGAAGTGAGAAGGGAAATGAATCTTGCATGGGTCTTGGAAATGATGTCAGCTGTATTCACGAGAAAAAACACATTGGGAAAAGTCTGTCTTTTAGGAAAAAAACCCCAAAATGAAGTCTTTATTCAAAGGAATGATTTCAGTCCATCATGTATGTACTAGGAAACAGTAGAAGACTGGACATGAAAAAGACGGGTACCTCCATTTGGGATGGGAACCTATTTTTAACCTGCAAGAATGTAATCAATTAAGTTGAATCAGGCTCATTAATTCTTTAAAAAAATTTCAAATGGCCTCAGCATTCCCACTCCTATTTTCCCTGCTGCTAAAGTTGCCTTTAGGAAGGCACTGTCCTAAAACACAACGCTGAGGCATCGGTGAGCCTGAATGAGAGCCACCAACACCAGCACTTCAATTGCAGACACCCTTTGGCTGTGGCACTTTGTGAGCATGGTAAAATGCTGAGCTTTTTGGCAGGTGGCTGAGGACTGCTGCTGCTTCCCTGGGAAATCAGAAGATGGTGTGGTGGTAAATTTGGGAGGGATTGTGATTGTCAATATGTCTCAAGATGATTGGAGTGCTTAAGGACCATTTTACGTTGTTCAGCCATAATGTCTTTGTCGACTGTCCTTAAAGAAGTGGGAAACCTGTGTAACCCACTATAAATGGTTACCTTCTAAGAGCGTGAGCCCAGATCAAGTAGGCTCGAATTCCTGGGTCATTTGTGGATTATGAAACAAATGGGAGATGCTTCTCCTTCTAACTACCTTTGGACAGATTTAATTGTTTTTTTTTTGACTAGAAATAGTGTGTCTTGATTTTCACATGAAATGCTTATCAGCAGTGTTTATTATTTTCAGTGACAGTGGATTTGCTTGCCAGAAGACCACCACTCACAGTATGTGAACTGCCAGTAGGCTTCAGGCAGACTAAGTTTCCCTTAAGGGAAGGCAAGTTCTTGAGACTAGGATGGGTGTCTCTGAAGCCTGCAAAAAAATTCCTAAATTTCTGGGCCTCATTTACCAACACAGTAAGGAAGTTGTTAATCTCTGTCTAGAGAATATGTGTGAAATTTGGAAATTTGTATCCAAAGTTCACTCTCCATTTTGTGACATTTTTCTACTGAGAACCCTCTGACATATTTAGTGTTCTTTATCTTCACTCCTCCAAGAAGTTTTACAAATGATTAGCAGCAAAATAATTCTCTGAATTTAAACCTCATGACTGAATCTTCTAACTTGCATGGCTGCCAGGGTGTAAGAATGGGGAATTAAAACCTCTAGAAAACTGATCATCTGATCCTTTTAATTTCTTTAGACTCCGCCAGTTGGAAAGAGCCTAAGCAGGCTCTTACTGCTCCGTTGTGTGTAGTTTGAAACAGATGGTCAGGGATCCACCATTTTGGTTTACGTGAGTTCTTATTTAAGTATTTTATCTTGCATATATAGGTACTAATTAGACTTGTCATGACTGCATTTCTCCATCCTCATTCTGTCTCTCCAAGAGAACCCCAGTCTCTATATCCTTAAGCTGATCCCTGGGAAAGAAGCAGTCATGGTTCCTAACAACCAGTATTTCATGTAATGGGTTTGAAAAGATGTAGTGACCGGCAGGGGATGAGAATCTGTGCTGACTTACGCGACCTGGATTTATTTGGGTACAATGTATTTCCAATCAGCAGTGTACAAATGGGCTCTGTGTGTGTATGTAAATACATCCATGTCTGTATAAATCAAAATGTGGATCTTCTTAAAGGGATTTAACCTGCTCCAGTCTTCACAGTTGTTTGTTGTTGTAGTAGGTGGTTGAATGGGCACAAGGTACCAATTAGTTTTCTCTTGGACAATAACAGAAAGGTCATATTAGCTAATGCCAGATAGTATTTAAAATCTGTGCTAGGATGGATGCATAGGACCCAGATGTGACTCAAACCCAAACCTTTAACCCCAAACAAACACTCACCATATCCCTCCCACTTAAATTATCTGTAAAATTGACTGGCATGTTTGGATTGAGTGAAATGAAGAAATTAAAATAGCTACGAGAGTTGTTGGAATGCTTTCTTTTAATATCTTAAAGAGATACTGTTGATGCAGATTCCAGACTCTGGCACGTGGGAGTTTTTGTTTGCTTGGACCTGACATTGATAGTAACAGAGACTCCAAGTTTGGGGAAAAGCTCCCAGATAACATTTCTTCACAGAAATAAGAACCTTCACTGGATTTCTTACAACATGAAAGTACAATTCAGCTTCCAGGTACTTTACAATATGAAAGTAACATTTTTTTCAAAAAAAAAAACCTCCCAGAACCACAGAGGAAAAGAAATGAGATTGCAACAGCTAATTTTATAAGGCTGCTAATAAGAAAAGCAAAAGTTTTGATTCTGCAGTGCCATGTTTGAAGCAGTACAGTCAGCATAATACAGAGAATTTCCTCCCATTCGGTTTGACATCAGAGACACAGATCACAGTAGTTAAAACTTGAGACTGTTGCAGAGTGGAAATGTTTGTGCTCACAAATGCACAGAGCAGGGACCATGGAGGAGGGAAATGAGGTGAAGTGCTGGTCCCTGATTAGGTCAGTAGGAATGTACAGCAGGGCCCGGGTCACGCTCTGCATTTGGAACTCTCCATATTTTGGCCTTATTCATGGGGTTTGGCAGATTCACCTGGGAGGCGGCGAGGGCAGGAGATCGTCTCTTGGCTTTACGCTGCCAGAGCTAATGCTGTGGGTGCTGCAGGGTATTACTGTGATGCACAGAGTGAGGATACGCCGCATTCTTGGTGTCAGCAGTGAGGGAGGCCAGCTGGGAGGCTGAGCGCAGGGCTGGATTAGATCTCCCTGCAGCGCAGGTCTCTGCTATATTGGCTGGTTTCATCTCCAATCCCTTCTTGTCTGACTGGCACCAGGCAGCGTTACACACTCTGCTGTTTGTCCAGCCTTTTTGATCATTCCTCCCCCACTCCATTCGCCCCTGTTTTTTTTTTTTCCCCTTTACTGTCACAAATGTCCACAAGGAGTCGGCCATGAAATCCGTGCTGATTGGCGTGATCCTGAAGGGAATTTTTCTCCTGGCAGGTAATGAGATCTGTGCAGTGATTGCGCTGTGTCCTGAATGCTTGTGTGCCTGCCCCGGGCAGGGAGCTGGGGGTGCAACTGGTGGTGGCTGGAGGCAGGGGAAGGAACAAGAATTAACTAGAAAGGAAGAATGTTTTTATGTTGAAGAGACCTGAAGTTTTGTTTTGGAAACTTTAGGGCAAGGAATTTCCTTGTTGCCATGAGATGAACGCGGAGCCGTCGGCTGCTCCGTGTGCGTCTTTCCTACAGCTCTGCCTTGTGCTGCGCTGGGATTGAACCCGGGGTGTTCCAAGGATCTTTGCTTGTCCTGTGTAAACACACAGGTAACACACCCGGCTGGGGCTGTGAAATGCTGGGTTTGCTTTGTACAGATGTTTTAGCAACTTTCCTTTTTCCTTTAATGATTTCCAACTCCTTTACTGAGAAGTGGATGTTGGTTTAACTGGGAGGACAAACCCTTTGCTGGCCTGTGCACCGCTCCATCTCCTCCCCCACCGTCTCCTTGAGTAGTGGTGCACGGTGGGAGAGAGGTCACAGCAGTGTGTTGCCATGGAAATGGCAGTAATTGTGCAAATATAATTGTGGTGGGGTCCATTTGTTGCGGCTAATTCCCTCCCGCCCCCCTCTCTCCCTCCCCTCCTTTTTTCTTTTGATAATAATAACAATAGAAACCCTAATTAGGATGCACCAGGGAAGGCTGGTAGGAATTCAGCTGTCTTACTGGAGAGGGCAAGCTGGTGCTGGCCGGGAAGCCCCACTGAACTCACATGTTTCAAGACTGGGCTCATGAATAGACCTCACCCTTCAAGTCTTTTTGGTACATGACAGCAAAATTAGAATATCCCTCTTTATGCGTGGTGATTCTTGGAACATATTATGTATCTGTTGAAGTATATGATCGTTACACCGTATACAATGGGTCTTTGCTTATTAATAGCAGCCAGTAAATCATTACCTTCATTCAGGGAATGGTGGGATACATGGATTTTAGTAACACTTGCATCTCTGAAACAAGACTGTTCTCACCACATCGGTGACACTTTAGAATCCAGTGAATAGATTTGTATTTGAAAATAGCGTGGGTTGTTAAAGCTCAGTGACTTGTGAGTGTTTGTTTCTGACCCAGCCCCTGTGGGTTGTTAGCTCGGGACTGTGAGCTTAAACACTGCTAAATTAACTGGAATGTTTGAAAATACTTGTCTCCAGATAGCTGCCTTTTAAATAACACTTGTCTGATTTTCAGATAACGAGTTCCACTGATTTGTGTTTGTTAGCCTTTAGCTAGATAAGACACTCATTAAACAGTTTTAAAGTCTCCTAATGATGTAATGAATCAGATTGGCAACACTGCTCTTACTATTGATAGTTCAAATAATAGTAAACGTTTGAGCTAAGAAATTTAGAGGGAACAGAGAAGAATACCTAAGAGTAAGTTGGTTTTGAGTCATCTCCTCTTTTATTTTTTTCTAAATACCCCTGGAAAGGGATGTCTAAGCTTCTCTTAGAAAAACAAATTAGTTTTGAACTTAATATCCACTTCCTAGTGGGTTCGCAAAGACACAAGTGTCCGTGTCTTGGAGAAGATTGGAATAATGGATATCCAGGAAATGATCTGTACTTCTGGATGCTGTAATGGCCTATAGCAAAAATCTTACTTTTTTCTGAAGTAGGGAAATATTCCTTTATTCTGCTGGTGTCCCCTCAGTTTACACCCTCTCATCTGCAACTGAAACCCAAATTTGCAGACCCCTCTGCTGCGCTGAAATTAGTATCTCAGAAGCAATATGCAACAGAAGTCTCCTTCTTCTGCCTTGGTTTGATGTAACTGGAGAATTTGACAAACCAGAGATGTTCTGACCCAATTGACAAAACTCACGGGTGATAATGGAGGAGGAGAGCTGCCAGGCAGCTGGCTGGTGTGGGGCACGGTCAGTGTGGGGTGTGTAAGGAGTTAAAGACGTAGCAGTGAATAACTGCTCAGCAAGGGGTGATACTGGCTGCCAGGAAAAAAATGTTGTTAGCCAGATTTGTAGAACCCTTACACATCTCCTGTGTTATTGTTTTGTTTAAAAAACTACTTCAGACACAAATGTGGTGCTGCACAGGCTTCTAGGAGGGCAAGGGTACATTAAGGGCTGTTTTAGGGGCACTTCTCTTCTCTTGCTTGAGTGCTGTGAAGGCTGGCTGTTCGCTGGCAGGAACAGCAGCGATAAAGATGATGCTTGTGGTCTTGGTTCCTCTAGGAAGAGCTGCCTCCTCTCTTTCTGCTGCAGAACACTTCCTTAGCCTGTGTCTAAGTTGTGAGGTCAGACAGCACTCTGAGAAGACCTGAAGTGTCAGCTTATTTTTTTTTTCACCCATTTCAAACAAATGATCTTAGAAATCGAACCAGCTGTGTCCCATGGGAAAGCTTGGTGTTTAATTAGCCACCAGCCTGGGGTTGTGCACTCACCGTAGGGACTAATTTGCCACCTGGTGTGAAGCACTGGCCCCACAGGTGTCAGCTGGAGGCTGGAAACAGCCCAGGCAGGTTTTCCTGCTGCTGCTCCATGAAGAGAGTGCACTGGAGAAGTGGTCAGGCCAGGAATGTGACAGGGAAAACAGGGCTGGCACCCTGCCTCCCAACCTTCTCACAAATTCACAGCATCTCTCCTTTTGTTATCCAAACCCACGCTATCAACAGCTCTGAGCAGCATCTCAAGGATTTGGGACTAACCCAACCTGTCTTTCTGACACCATTTGACAACCTCTCCCCTTAAATCTGGCTGCAAACTTGCCTTTGTTTTGGGAGCCCTCTGATCCACTGGTAACTCAGAAAACCCACTCCATGTGGTTCTGCTGCTCTACTTTTCTTAATTCCAACTGAAGTATTCCCAGCTTCTCCCAGACTGGGATTCTCCAGGCCCAGAGATGTCCATTATACTCTATTTATTCCAACATGTTTCCTTCAAGTGTGGCCATATCTTTGTGCTGAAATCTTAATTCTGTCCTTGCTGCTTCCTTCCCAGGTAAGATCTCAGCCCAGGCTCTGTGTGCTGAGCCAGCCCAGCGCTAATGGCTGGAGGAAACAGGCTGTGCTGAGGGAGTATTAGCAGCTCAGAATCTGTCCATCAGCGAGCTCTTTGTCAAGGCAGACATTGTAGGCCAGATTCGGTGCTGTTCCACAGGCACTACACGGAGCAGTTCTCTCCCAGTTTATGTCAGTAGAGAGCTATGGCCTAGAGGAATCCCAGTTAATGTTGCCTACGGCGCAGCTCTCCCACAGCTGGCAAGGGCGGTGTTGGCAGAGCCTTCCATTTCTCTGTACGTGTTGTGTCCCTGCACTGACACAAGGTGAAGTTTTGGAACTGGAAGCTGGTGTTGAGGCTTCTCCAGTCTGCAGAGACGGCACTGGTTACAGCAAGTGAACAGAGTAAAGCAGCTGGGTCAGAGAGCGGGGTACTGGGGTTTGTGCCTGCCTGGGTGGCATTGCTGGGGCATGAGGGGGACACACCATCCATGCTTATGGTCAAGAAGCCTGGATCTTTGGGAAGTGTTTTCTTTTTTTTTATCACACATCAAGTCCAGCTCCAGTGCTCCTAATGCCCCGTCTCCCCTCATCTCTTCCCCTCAGGCAACTCTCTAATCTCTTTGACATGCACATTCTGTCTAGTGGCTTTTCTTTACAAATGTCTTTTGTGTTTTGATTCCCCTCCTTTGTGTTTGAATTCCTTCTTTTTCTTTCTGCTGCCCTGGCATTGCTAGAGTCCCGTGTAATGCTATTAGATTGGGATAATCCAGGCTGGGTTTATCTGTGTGACTGTCTCTGAAGATTAGTGAAACCCACCGTTATGGGGTAGATAAAGTGAACCGGTTCAGAAGGGCTCATTCTGTCGGTCTGGAGATGCTCAGGAAAAAGACAGATTTTCATTAACCAGATTTGAGTGTAATGTCTTGTAATTTCCTTGAGCCCTGTTGGGATGCATGTGCCTGGGGGAGACCCAGGAGCTGCGAAGCAGCACTTCTTACCCCGCTCACTTCTGCGGGACCGCACAGAACTGACCTCAGCTTAGTGCAAGTCCGGCAGAACGGCTGCGGAGCGCGGTTGGGTTGCTGTTGGGTAATCAGTTGAGTTTTGTGAGTGTTTTACAATTGGAGGGTCGGCTGGGGGTTTGAATTTTCTTAACTGAGGCTTTCTAATAACTTCCCATTTTAATGCTGGCTGCAACACCGGTGTGCGGAACGTGCTGCGGTCAGATCTACAGCCTTCATTTGGGTTTCAGTGCACCAAATCTGTTATGAAGAAGCATAAAATCCTTGTCTGTGCTGCCTTGTCCCCTTAACAACCTCTGGATGTTGATTGCCTGTGGTGTCTGGGACTGTCTGGGAGAGGAGAGGACAGTAGGCTGGTGGATGATGGAGGCTGACTGGCCAAAGCTCTATAAATCGCACTTTCTCTGCAGCATCTGGAGGGACGGCACAGGAGTGTGGTTTTCCTTGCTCCCATGTCAGTGATGGGACACTGTGATGAGCGTGGGTCTCCTTGCTGGCAGCCCTTGGTCTGTTGGTGGTTTTCTGCAGAGAGCGGTGTAGCGAGCGGCAGTGCTGGGAGGGTGGTCTGTGCCCGACAGCCCCGCTCTGGGGGAGGGAGTCCCAGTCCCCGGCAGCGAGATCCCATTTCTAAATCTCTTCCGCAGGTGTGGAATGTGCTGTTAACATCAATGAGTGTGAGGAGGGTCCCTGCAAGAATGGAGCTGTCTGTGAGGATGGCATTGCTGACTATACCTGCCACTGTGCCCCTAGCCAGGATGGCATTGTATGGGGAGGGAAGAACTGCTCGGTCAAGCTCACTGGGTGCCAGACGCACGACTGCCAAAATGAGGCCTTGTGCATCCCAACCTACCAAGCTGAGAGCCACGGCCACCTGTGCCAGTGCCAGCCTGGTTTCTATGATGCCACATGCTCAACACCAACAACGTTTTCCTTTGCTTCCAGAGGGTATCTCCTCATTGAGCTGCCCGTGAACAATCAGAGCAGGAGGGACGTAGCAGGAGATGAACTTGCCAGCGTGTCCCTCCGCTTCCGAACCACCTTGCCCAGCGCTATCCTTTTTTACCGAGGCCGTGAAGCTGAATACTTGTTCCTGGAGCTCTTTGGTGGCATTCTGCTTGCAGGACTGAAGAGGAAGGATGTTGGGTACCTGATGCTGCTGGAGGGGCTTAGAGTTGATGATGGCCAGTGGCATAAAGTTGAAGTTGTTCTGCACAGCACTCTGCAGCTGAAGCTCTGGCATGACTCCTGCGATGCAGGTGTCTGCCTGAAGAACTCTCCTGTCCCACATGGCCCTGCTTCCATCCCATCTGCCTTCCTCCACATGTACATTGGAGGTGCTGGGCATCCAATGGCCAACAACACACAGAGCCAGCAAGGCTTTGTCGGCTGCCTGGAAGACGTTTATGTAGATGCTGAACCTGTGCTGCCGGTGGATCTACCTCTGGATGAGCCCTCCCCGGTGAAGCGGGGCTGTGACCGGACAGAGTGGTGCCTGTCCCAGCCCTGCTTTCACGGAGGGCTGTGTGTGGACCTTTGGGCGACCTTCAGGTGTGACTGCTCTAGGCCTTACGGAGGCCCAGCTTGCTCATATGGTAAGTGCCACATGATTTACATCTGCCAGCTCCTGTGTCAGTCAGTGCTTCAAAGAAGAGTCAATAAGCATTGATGCCAGCTTTGGAAGCGGTATTTTCTACTTGACCAGTGAGAAAAATTAAAGGAAAACCCACAGTAAATAACATTCTCACTGTCATTTTCTGTCACTTGCTCCTGCAGTTTTGTGGTGTGGATGTTCTTCCCTGTTGAACCAGAGGGTCTGACTTCAGCTCTGTATCAGCTCTGTGTGAATGCAGAAGTTGTTTTACAGAGAGAAGTTGATCTTGAGCTTCTGAGCTGAGGATGAATAGGAATGTATTGCTTTAGAGATAAAACACAAGTGTTAAAGGAAGCTTTTTGACAATTTTGAGTTAAAATGTATCTGCTTCTGGGTTTTTTGGGTTTAGGGGTTGGTTTTTTTTTTTTGTTCCTGCAAGGCTTCTATTAATATAATTGCAGATTTTTTTGTTTCACTCCTGAGCCCTAAACATGACAAGTACAAAGTCCTTCTGCCGTTACCAAATTTATTAAATTTAAAAGCAACGTTGTACCTTAAAAGTCCTGAGTAACTCTGCCAGGTGGCAAGGACTCCTCTGTTAGACTCATATTTCCCTCTTCCATTACTCGGGTGCTGGAGTTCATGCCCTCCAGAGAAAGCTGGGACATGTTCACCTGCTGCTTAATTTCACAGACCTGTGTGGGGAGAGAGCATAATTACCCTGGTGCGTGTTGAAAATGTTGCCCCACTGATAAGGAGTAGCAGCCCAGGATAACACTATGCCACCTGCATTCCTCTCGGCATTGAGCTGATGTGCCTTTCTTTTTCTCTTCCAGAGCACCCAGCAGCAACGTTTGGTCTAGAGAATTCCACCAGCTTTGCCTCTTTCACCCTCTCTGAGAGCCTTAGTGCAAACTTCAACATCTCCTTTTTCATCCGTAGTCGGAAACCTAATGGTTTGCTCTTGCAAATCAGCAACGAAACCGACCCCTGCCTCACCCTATACTTGAAGAACGGCAAGCTGAGGATAGAGATGGCATCTACAGATACTCTGACGGTTCCAGAAAATGTAGTTGATGGGAGAAGACATTTGGTAGCTCTGTCTTTCCAAGGAGGAATTGTTGGTGCTCACCAATCAGACACATATGTGGAGCTGGGACAGCTTGTAGCAAGACCTCTTTTAGCTGGTTATGGAGTGTATATTGGTGGACACCCTAACCCAGGCAGCACTGACATGTGGGGAGGGTATTTCAAAGGCTGTTTGCAAGACATCCAACTGAACAGCCACCAAATACAGTTCTTTCAGGCTGAGAACTACAGTCTGCCACAGGAACTCAACAGGACTCAAAATGGGAACCTTGTGAATGGTTGTGTCTCTGATGACACCTGCAAGGTACGATGGCTCTCATTTGTCTCTACATCTGTGCAGTGGTTTAGTACAGTTCTGTGATTACAGAACACTTAGGCTGCTGCTGATGTTGGAAGATAAGAAGTTTTTTAAGTACTGAAGGACACACGGTCCCATATGCTCCTACTTCACTTAATATATTACATACAATTCTAGAACTGGGGCAGTCCTGCTCTTGTGCTGCCCATCTCTGTTTTGCTGAGCCCCCACACACATTCCAGACTCCCAGGAACCTTTCCAGCTCCTCCCTCATCCTGCTTCCACTGCAGAACAGCCTGTCCCGTCAGGAATTCGTCTCTTCAGCAGCAACAGTTCAAGGAACTGTCTCCATGTGCCCTTAGATCAGAAGCTGTGTCTCCCCTTTATTTGCCCTAATTTTGCCCTTATTGCTCATGGTGCCATAAAGTCTTGTCACTCTTCTGGTGTTAGGTGTGTCCTTCCAGTGACAGAACTTTGTGTGAGGCTTTTCAGGAGCATTGCACCTTGTTTCATCTGGTTTGCACCTTTGCTTTTGAGCTTTGTTCTTTTCTAACTGATGGAGCTCTGCCTGGGCAGGTTCTGTTGATCAGCAGCGCCCACAGGGAGAGGCAGGGGCTCAGGAATCCCTTGCACAGAGACCCTTGTGCTTCCTTCACTGCTGTTGAGTTACTGCTTTAATTACTCTTCTTTTCTGATTCAAGTGCTTGTACTAATCTTTGTTGTCACAGTTCCTTTTACCAAATTCTTTTAGGTCCAAAGGTGAATTACGCTATTCCTAAACTATTCCTAAATTCCACTATTTTGTTTTTCAGTCTGAACCGTGTCAGAACGGTGGCACTTGCGTTGTCACTTGGAATGATTTCCACTGCAGCTGTCTGGCAAACTTCACTGGGAGATTCTGTGAAGAGAGAGTCTGGTGTGAAAGTGACCCATGTCCTGAAGCAACCACCTGTGTAGATGTTGTAGCAGGATACGTGTGTAAGTACCGTGCTCCTGCTTATGTGTTGGCAAAAGTCTGTAACATTCACTGTCTGAACTCACTATTCCTAGTTTGTTCTCTTGCAATAAACCTAACCACCTGCTGCAAAAGGAAATGGAAGGGTGCCCAGGCAGGATGCACTTTATGGATTTACCACCAGGTTGTGACAGAGCAAAGAGGGACTCAAAGAGGTTTTCCTCTGTCACTTGGACTTGATCAGGGAGGAACCGATCCACTTTTGTGGAGTCGTTGCTGACCTTATTGTCAGTGCAAGGACCATCCCCCTCTGTTAGTGCTCAGCCATTTCTAGAGACTTGGGTTATTTCACCACATAGGACCCAGTTTAGTACTGGAGATGTGTCTCAGTTTTCTCCTTAGACAGAACCACAGAGAATGAAGAAAATCAGTTACCTAGTGATGCCCTGATGTGGAGGGAGTGTTGTGTGGAGGCAGGAGAGTGTCCTGGAACTCAGGATGTTGGGGTGTTCCCGGCTCTGCCTCTGCCTGACTCAGCCCCTTTATAATCTGTTTTTTCTATCAGTAAAACAGAAATAGTTGTATTTTTTTTCAGTGCTGTGAGACTGATGAGTAAAAGTGGCTACAGAAGAACTGGATATTGTTATTAGAGGGGCAGTTGTAAGCAGGAAGAGCTTTAAGGCTGCCAGCAGCTAGGCCTGTAATCCCGCTCACACTAAGCTTACCCGATTCTGAAGGGGAGTTTGCCATTGGTCTGTCTCTAACGTGACACCAACTGCCTTTCAAATCTCTTATGCTCTACCCCTTTATTTATAGGTCTGGCTAATGCAACATTTAATAGTTATGCTGCTGTGGAATTCACTGCCAACACGTCAGTGACCAGAACTCTGAGCAGCCTCCACGTGGATTTCAGAACCAGGGATGAAGACGCTGTGTTGCTCCGGGCTGTGGAAGAAGTGGATTCCCTCCAGATAGCCATCAAGAACTCCTCCCTGCTCGTTGACATCAGGAGTGGGAATAGCATTGAAGGGGTCAGGTTCCTGAGCCAGAAGAGTGTCACGGACGGTGCCTGGCACACCATCTCTGTGTCCATGGAGGAGCCATCCGCGCTTTCCTCCAGGTGGCTGGTCCGTTTGGATGGGTCAGTAAATATGACTCTGCAGGGAAATGCCGGGAACTTGGACTTCCTAAAGAACAACGCCCTGATCGTCCTGGCCGAGAACTTCACGGGCTGCCTCGGGCGGGTGACGATCGGGGGGATCTACCTGCCGTTCCCTGCCCACCTCTCGTACCCGCAGCCCGAACAGTTCCAGCGGTGCGGCAGCGGGGCCATCCCCATCCAGCTGGGCTGTGCTGGGGCCGACGTCTGCGCTTCCAGCCCGTGCCTCAACGCCGGCACCTGCCGGGACCTGTTCAACTCCTTCAGCTGCGCCTGCAGCGCTGGCTGGGGGGGGCTGCTCTGTGAGTCCAACCTTGACGACTGCCAGTCGAGCCCATGTGTTCATGGGGACTGCGTCGATGCAGTGGCAGATTTTCAGTGCGAATGCTTCCGGGGATTCATTGGGAAGAAATGTGACATCAACGTGGACGACTGTGTGCGGCACCAGTGCCTCAATGGAGCGACCTGCGTTGATGAGGTTTATGGCTACTCCTGCAAGTGCCCTCCTCAGTATTCGGGACCTCGCTGCGAGTAAGTACCTTGGTTAGTTTGATGCAGGGGTCAGAGGAGCCTTCAGATAAACTGGCCTTTTTCTCTGGGACACTGAGAAAATTTTTCATTGCAACTATCTGGTAGGTAAAGCACCTAAATTCTGCTGTGAATTGGAAGGGGATGTCCAGGTCCAAATCTGATTTCTGAGACCATTCCCTTCTCCACTTGTGTTAAACTCCTTCCTAGAAGTAAATACCAACGACTCTGGTTTATGACCTTTGCCAGCCCTGTCTCCATTGACTCTGAACACACTTTTACCTTACCCCAAACTGATTACTTCAAAGACCATCTCTTGCTTTTCCCAGATGGCCATTCCCACCCGAGCAATGTGGGAAGAACTTCTCCTGTCTGAATGGTGGCAAGTGCATCAGCGAGAGCTGGGGAGCCAACTGCTCGTGCAAGCCAGGCTTCACTGGGAGGAAGTAAGTGCTCTGTTTCTGATGCCTGCAAGGGAGGTAGAGCTCTGGTTCTCACCTCATGGGGTAGGTGAGCAGGTTCAGCTGCTCCATCCTCTTACATCTCCTTTTGCCATTCAAACAACTGCTGCAAAACTGCAAACTAGCTGGTATTTCCAGAAGAGGTGAGTTTGAGATGATGCTGTGGACAATACCAATTTTCGCAGCGCAAACTGCTTCCAAGTAGATCTTGTGCCTCATGAGAATTTTTTGAGAGACCCACATCAGCTTCAGTCATACAGAAATGGCAGAAGGAGGATTGGTACAAATGGGTAAAACTTGTTGGACCCTGGAGAAAGCACCTGAAAAAGATGCAAGAGAAACTTTTCAAATAAATGAGGCTTTTTTAGACTGTATGATCTTGTGGTTTATGGCACAAGAACACGTGAGAAATGTCATTTAATTCTAACACGCTTTTCCTTTCCAGTTGTCAAATTAATATCAATAAGTGTGATCCCAACCCTTGCCAGAACGGAGGGACGTGTCAAGACTCTGAGAACAAATACGAGTGTTTGTGCAGTGCCAGCTACACGGGAGAGCGCTGTGACGTTAACGTAAGCACTTCCCTTTGCTCCTGGAAGCTCCTGTCTGTTTTTCCAACCTGTGCACCACCAGGAGCAGCAGCACAGGCTTAGCAGAGTCCCTGGGTATTGGGGTATTAGCAAAGCTGCCCACGCGTTGTCACCTGTGAGCACTGTCACCTCCTGGTGAGCACAGTCAGGAAATCAGCTGGGACCAAAGAATCCTGAACTGGGGAATTATTCTTTTCTTTGCAGTGCTGCTGCACGTCAGTCTCCAGCACATAAGGAACTGGAGGAAATGGTTTTCAGTATCTGCATGGGCTGCCCTATAGTTTTCAGGGCTGTGTGTGCAACTTTCCTTAGCTTTTACAACTCCTTGGACAATGATCAAGTTACTGCAGTTGGAGCTGTAGAAAGGAGATACTGCTTTTAACTCCCTTCCTGGAAAATGGGATTTCAGCTGGCATTTTATCTCGTCTGAGAGTTACCAACCACCTCCCCTCTCCACAGATCTGGGTGGGAACGGATGTGTTTGGAGAAGGCAAGTCAGATGAAGTCAGGCTAAAAGTGATTCAAGCCCATGTAAACCAGCAGCACCCGGCCCCTGCCGAGGCGAGGGGGTGGCGGGTGGGGAGGCTGCAGAAGCACAGCTTTGCTGGCTGAGGCTGAGCTCCATCCTGTGTGGAACTTGTTCAATCATACACTTGCTTTTCCTCTGTAAAGCTGTTGCATGGAGAGGCGGCTTCTCTGGTAACCTGGGAATGTACTAACCCCCACTGCATGGGAAGGGCTGTGTGCTGGGGGTGGGGGGGGGTTGCTGCTGTTGCTGTTACCAAGGGCTCTGTAGTGCATGTGCCATGAGGTCACTCTGACATTTCCAGTTTGCATGGACTCCTTCAGGCATCTCTGTCTCTTCTGTCCCAGGACATTTCTGGTAGATTCCTTGTATCCATTTTCATCATCCTCATTGCTTTTGGCAGAACTGTCTTTTTTCCCCTCTTCAAAGGCCAGTGCCTGTGATGGGGACAGGCTGTCACTGTCTGCTATTAACCACCGCTGGAGAAGCCGAGGGCTGTCCCCTGCACTCTCCTGCTCCTTCTCCCTCCCATGGACAGCACAAGTTCAGCGCATGCAGGAGGGGGGGCTCCTAACCCCCCACCTCTGTAGTGTTGCCCTGTGTGACTAACCTGCTGCTGTGTGAAGCTACAACTAACCCTGGGACATCGCTCAAGTCCTGGCAGGCTCAGAGTCAGCTGGAACCTCAGCCATCTGAAGATGGCACAAGGACTTCCAGGTACCCTGGGAATGTTCCTTCTGTGCTCTCACTTTGTGCCGTTGGCACAGGCTCTATCACATCCAAAAGCTGTAAACAATCAAGCTTGAATTCTTTTGTTTTCATCTGTGAGGTGGCAGGTACTATCGGTAGTGGTAAGAATCTTACTGCTGGGCTTATTGTAGCTTCAAATCTTTCTTTAATGACAAATCCCACAGTTTAAAAAATGCTTTGTTTATTGTGTTCCACACCAGAATCTAAAGACTATTCACTCAGCTACATTTCTTGCTGCAGGACTTGGGCCTTCCATCACCTCCATCTCCCCTCCATGTACTGACCATTTAACATCCTCCCTTTCCTGCTGCCAGGTGTCAAGTCTGTGCCACAGCATTTTTATACAGTGTGGACTTTATGTGCCTTTGTAATGGAGAGGTTTTGAGTTGGGAGTTCAATGGATCTAGTACTTGCCATTGACTAAAGTATTTAAAATCTTTTCCCTTTAATGTGTGATATTATTTGGACAGTTTTACCTTATCTGCCAGACTCTGAGGTGTTGCTCAGACTCTTCACTGCTGCTGTTCTAACAAACAGCGCTGTGTTACCTTTGTTAGCACGGGGTGTGCAAGGGACAGCTTTTTTTGTAGCAGTTTTACAGCTCCAGGATCAGGCCCATAAATTGTCTGCATTTAGTTCTGCTGCCTCCGTGCCCGTAGTGACCCAGCCCAGGAATTCCTCTCTCTTCTTCCCGTGGTAATTCTGTCCATGGGTCCTGCATCCATTATGGGAAGGGCACTAACTGCCACTGGGAAATCATCTCTCTCTAACTGCCCTGGGGAGATCAGCTTCGCCAAAGCTGGTAAAGAGTCTCCCTGAGGAGCGGCACTAGTTGTGATTAGAAAGAAAACATGTCGAAGGTGTTACTGCCTTTGTATTAGAAATAGTCCACTTTTAGCCCATACTTTTGCTGAGAGAGTCAAGAGTGACCATGAGCATTCTCTGTGCAGGTGAGCCCTGTACTCGCTCCTCGCTTGTCCTTTTCCATCCAGGTACAGATCTTCCAGATCTTCTGCTTTTTTTTATATATATAAGAAAATCCCTCTAATCTGACCATTGTGGATTCTTCGACCTAAGTTATTGTAACCAGTGGAGTTTCATTGTTTCTCCATTAATTTCTTTTACAGAAAGGGACTCCAGGTGCTCTCTTCCCCTCCCCACTAATTGAAGTAGCTGTCCCTGTAGCCTGTGGCTCGTTGCTGCTCCTCAGTATCGGGCTCATATTCATGATTCTCACTGCGAGGAAGAGGCGTCAATCAGAGGGAACCTACAGCCCGAGCCAGCAAGAAGTGGCAGGAGCTCGGTTGGAGATGGACAGTGTCCTAAAGGTGCCACCTGAAGAGCGGTTAATCTAGGCACTGCCCTGGAGATGCACCCGCAAAAGGGCTGCTTTGACCTTGGGCTCCTCCCAGCGCTGGCGCAGCAGCTCCTCTCAGTTCCCTTAAGGCACCGCCACGAAGACCCGGACTTAGAGCAGTAAAGGCAGAGTGTGGTTGTACAAGAGCTGCTCCAGCCGGGGTCAGACAATGGAGGCCCTTGCACACACTGGCTCAAAGGGAGCCTCCTTCCCCCCGCCCTGCCCGCCCCACGGACTGCCCCACGGGAGCTGCTCTGACCTTGCTCTGGCTCCATCCCACCTTCTGGGCAGCAGCTGCACAGTTAAATCTGCTTTAAAAGGCAGGGTTGAACTAGGCACTAGTTTACAGGTGAAGCTCTGTATGTACTTGTAAGGAGTGTTGTACAGAGGGTATTTATGATCGGTTTGTAGATACTGTTCTGTGTTTGTCAACAGCTCAACTGCACTCAAAGCCTTCTCAGCTCAGGTGTACCAGGTTTTCACAAGCAGCCTTCAACAGCAACAGCAGCTGCCAACTCCTGCCCTGTGACAGCCACAGCCCCACAGGGGATGGTGGGGAATTGCTGAAATCACTGCACAAAGCGGTGGTTTATGACGTGAGCCCCGTTAGACATTCCCCGGGTACCGCACAGGAGGTGCACTCAGAGAGCTCTGGGTTTGAGGGCCAGCGCTGGAGCCATTGGCAGAACCTGTTGCCAAGTGCTGAACTTACAGCATGTGGGGGCCTGGCGGGGGGGACACAGGTGAGCGGGAACAGGGCCCCCAGTCTGCTCTGTATTCCCTGGACTCTTGGGTGAGGCTGAGGGGACAATGGGACATAAAGAGTGCAAGGGGGATGCTCCTGCCTCATGCCACGGGCAGCAAGTGCAGCTCAGAGGGGGGTCTGGGCTGAGGGATGAGGAATGATGCTCTCAGTAACACCCTGTTCTACCGCAGCAGCCGGTGTGGGCACATCTTAGCAACTCCTCCGTGGTGGGAGCAGTCGGGATCGCAGGGGCTGCCCTTCTCCTTGTGCTTGTTGCAGCCACAGCCATTGTCATGAAGAGGAGGAGAGCGACTCAGGGAACATACAGCCCAAGCCGTCAAGAAAAGGATGGGGCTCGAGTGGAAATGTGGAATGTGATCAAGATGCCACCGACCGAGCGGCTCATCTGAGAACTGAGGTCACACACCAGGTGCCGTGTCGTCCTTTAACTATCCTGGAACTGCTGCAGCATCTCTCTCTTGAGATGTGGTTTGTGGGACAGGTCTGCACTGCTTCAAGCTACTTCCCAGGCCACGGGTGACGGCACCTGGCAGGGAGAGTCACCTGCTTGAACGAGCTCATCCCGTAAGAGATTTGTATTGAATTGGTCTGGCAAAAGGGTAGAAAAGTCTGGGAGGAAAAAAGAGAAAGGTCTGGAGGGGCCAGTGGAGGTGAGGAAGCAAGTGGGGGCAGTGGCAGCAGAGGGAGGGGACACAGACCCACTAACAATGCCACAGAGCCAATCTAAACAGCAGCATGCAAATAAGTAAGGCAGGTCTAATTACGGGAATCAAACCCCTGTATGAAGAAGTAACGTGCAGAATGTGGTTGTTGAGAAAAACATGTGCCTGAGCCTCCTCTGCAGAGCTCAGGCAGGTGACTGATTGATGGGAGGGAGTTCCTGGAGCTGCTGCTGTCCCTCCATACCCCGGGCAGAGTCAGTGCTGTGTCACCAGACAGTAGGTACCACTGGGCTCTGTCAGACGCTGCTGCTGACTCTGTTCCCAAGACTAGCCCAAGCCCCAGCAATACTTCAAGTGCCTTCCTGAGACTGAGCTGCCACTTCCAGCTTTCACTTTCTTGCAAGGAGGATGTTCACGTGCAGGAAAACCGATGGCTTCGATCAGAGGTTGGGACACGGTTGGTGTGAGCAGGTGGGACGTTTCCCACCCCCTCCCTGGCTGTGGGGGCTGCCATCCCCCAGAGCAGGCCGGCTCCGGGGCAGGAGCTGGCACCGAGCAGCCAGACCCCGGGAGGGCCCGTAGCAGGAGCCACAGTGTTGGAGCACCAGGTGATACTGGGGAGAGGAGGGGAGGAGGAGGCGGCGTTTCCAGACCCACACCTCTCAGGACAGATGGGTTTGGGATTGTCAGTGCAGAGGAGTGGAATTTAGTTCACTAATGTAGTGCCCTTTAAGAGAAAGGCAGGGTTTGTGTTGTAGAGACACAGCATTCAGCCTCCACGTTGCCCTAAAAAGGATATTTATTTTGTGGCTTTACTTCTCCTTTGTTACTCTTCTAGCTCTGGAGTGAGCTCTTTCTTTTTCAGTATAATGTGGCAGACACTGTGGAAAGAAACGCAGCAGAACAGGCCAAAGAAGGTCTGAAATCATTAACATTTCAGGATAATTACTACAACTATCACTGAGAACTATTTTAGAAAACAGTATCCACTTTTTAATCTCCAAAATACCATTAATAAGCAGGGTGTGACTCTGCCCACCACAGCTACCAGATGAAAATGCTATTCTGTTTTGCTCTAGGATATATATATATTTTGTTATTACAAAAGCTGTATTTTTTTCTGTAATTCTAAGCAAAGGGAAGAGAACAGAACTACTGCCTGGGTCTGTCCACTTAAGAACAGACCTGCACGTGTGCAACTGCTGATGTAAGATGAAGAGTAAAAATTGTGGGAAATAGAAAAAAACCCCAAACCATTGGGAGACAAGACAACATTTTGTGTATAAGATCATTTTCCCTCTAATACTGAGGAGAAGTTGAAAGAGGTGACCCCACCCTGGCCGTGGTTTGGAGCTGGCCATAGGACTGGGAAAGAAAGACGTGCCCCAACTTGATTGTGGGGAGCTACTAGTGCTTGTAGTTAGTTATTAATTACTAATGACACTGCTGTTACCTCTAATGTGAATGATTTGCTGAGTGTGTTTTCCAGCTGCTGCTTAGGAAGGTCTAATACACTTTGAGAACAGACAGTTCTGCGGCCCAGTCACCTCGCTGCACTGGGACCAGTTACTGCACACCGCAGGAAGAAGGTGAGTGTAGTTTTGCTCAGTGTTTGTCCAACAGAATAACCAGAGCAGGCGGCACCTTCTGGGAGAGCAGAAGGTCCGAAGGGGCAGGTCCCACAGGCCGAGCTGGTTCCTGTGCTCTGGAGAAAGACAGAAAATAATCCCCCTTGGTCTGAGTCTGTCCCTGGTTTAAGGGTGGGGGTGTTGGCAGAGCCCAGGGTAGGGCTGGGGCACAGCCCGGCTCTGCAAAGTCAAGGTGGGGTTTTCTTCACCCCCCCCAAGGACTTGCAATAAACCCCCACCAGCTTGGGCTCTGCTGCACGTTTCTGAAAACTCAGACCTGATTAACCCCATGGTCATTGCTTTTTAGCACCACTCCATCCTCTGTGGTTAAACTGCAGCAAAATGAGGGCAGTGAGAGGGTTTAGTGAAGGTTACCCCAGCCTGTAGGGCTTTGAGAGAGACCCAGACTTGTGTTGTAAGAACAGACTATTCCTGAGGTACCAAAATGTCCTGAAAGGCAACAAGAAGCCACAAAGCCCACCCCAGTAAAGACCCCTGAAACCCAGGGAACCGCGGGCAGCCCCTGCTGTGTCCGGGCGATCGGCACCAGGGCTCCTGCCCACTCGCTTCGCGGGAGTAGCCGATGCTTTTATTTCAGGCGCCCAAAGCCAGTACTAGCAAAAGTGTTAAAGTACTTTGTCAGTGTCTTGAGCATTTCTGCAAAATAATTTATGAAAGTTGGGTTTTTTCAATAATGAACTTAACTTCCTTTTGATATTTAATTTTTGAATATATTTTTTCACAGAACTGGATTTGCTGTAGTCAATGATGATGATCTTGATGTCTTTTGTAAATTTTATAATTTGTAAAAGATTAGAATGTCCTTCAAAAGAAATTTACAATAAAATTTCATTAAAAATAGACCTAGTTACCTTGAATTGTTATTATTTTATTTCTGAAGTATAACTTGCTGGGTGACTGGGGTCCGTTCCAGGGTTTGCAGAGCTGCAAACCTCAGTGCCTGGTTACACTTAGTAAATTCCCGATTATTTCATCGTGTGCTGGAGCTCCCAACACAGACCTGAATGAATGAAGCAGATCCCTTGGAGAAACACCGAAGGGGCTGTCAAACCTCCTGCATCTCTTCTTCGCCTCCACTGAAGCCTCCGCTGCTACATTTTACCAGTAATGCCTTATTTTAGGAGCAAAGATGCCAAGAGCAGACTGTGGTCAGAGCCATGAAACACCCAACGGCCAGAGCATCCTGTGGTGTGAGTCAGGGCTGGTTTCTGCAGCAGGAATCTCTGGAGGAGCCGGGGAGGGAATCTCCAGCAGAAGGGAGGCAGCAAGAGCAGCTCTTCCAGGGGAGTGGAGCTGTGGGATGCGCTGGGAGCCCCGTCCCAGCAGGAGAGCGGTGACAGGGACAGAGCTCAGTGGCAGCTGAAGCGGAGCAGCAGACGGGAAGCAGATTGGAATGTGGGAACGAGTGACTTGGATGTAATTCAAACGGCCGCAGTGATCGCTGGGAACCGTAGCTGTCCCTGTAAATACCTAACGCTGGTCACCTCCAACAGTTAGAAGCAAAGATAAAAAACCCCAGACCCTGGATGTTGTAAGTGGCAGCAGCAGCAGCTAATGCTGTTCTTCACCACAGACCAAATGAAGCTGCTGCTGATGGGCTGTACCTGAGTGTACGGGGAGCAAAACACATTAAACACCACTCGAGAAGTAGAGTGGACTGAATGGCACAGGGGCAGCGTTTAGGAAGCAGTTACCTCTCATTTACCTACTGGAGACAGCGCCTGACACATTCCTGATTTACAGCAGAAATGTTACTGCACACACCCCTGTCTCTGGGGTGTCACTGACTCAGTGGTTCCTTTGGCTGGTTAAAGGGATACCCATTTCCCATTAAATATCACAGTCATTTGTGACAGACCTGAACCACCTCCTGATCAGAAAAAACTGAGCAGCCACCAATCTCCCACTTGACTTTTCCCACACACATTAAAAACAGAAGGGGAAAAGGGGGGGTGGGGGATATTTAAGCATCTCAGACTGTTTGTGGCACGTTAGAGGAAAAATCCCTGGTACGTAGAGAGAAATCACAGCCTCCAGTAATTTACACCTATAGGAGAGAAAGGGCTTCTGCAACAAGCCTTGGGTGCTGACAGCTCCCAGTTCCAGCGGCTAAAATACTTCTAACCCAAGGAGTATGTATGATATAAAAATGGTTTTACCATTTGTACAGCATCAGAAAATTAAGAGAGGGCTGTTTTTCTTAAATAAAATTTAACATGAAAGTTATTTCTGATGGAAGAAGCACCTGTAAATGAGCAAAGCAGGAGCAAACAAGGACGGTGAGTACAGGACAATGTACAAAGCTGAATATAAAGTCATTGATGAATCATATCAGACAAGAAGGAAAAAGAGCACTTAGGCTAGGTTAGCAAGGCCATCAAAAATACTTCCACATCAGGAAAAGCAATGTTTTCCCCCCCAGCTGGCTCTCCCAGACAAGCACACCTCGTTTACATCTGGTGCTATTAGGAATGAATCATGTAAGGAATTCCTGAGTTTAAATAAGACAAAAACCTACTGCTCTAGGGACCATCTGATGCCTTTATCAAGAAGCAGGAACCCCTTCTCCCGCCTGGGGATTCTGCCCAAGACATGCAGGAGGTCACACGCTCCGGGACCGTGCTGCCCGTGTGTGCAGCCACCCCCGCCCCCGCAGCGATGGGTAATTAATGCCATTTGTGTTCAGTGTTAACGCTTTTCAGTGCCCCAAAACTGACTTAAAAAATAATCCAGGGCTGCTCGTCTGTCTAAAAATCAACAGCATAAAGTCATTCCATAATAGGAGCAGAGTGAAATAATCAGAGATGGAAAACGATCTGCGACGAGACAGAATTACCCGAGTGGGTTCCATCAAGGGGTGAGGGTCCCCTCACACACACACACACTGGGGACATGGACAAGAAAAGAGTATGTGACATTCCCATGGCAGGTCACAGGCAGAACCTTCTGGTGCCTGTACAGACCTACCATCATTGGGAAAGTTTTCTCATGAGCTCAGAGGAGAGGAGATCTGAAATTCCAGACTGAATTTATAGCTCATGGTCACATTCTGAACTGTATAAAATCAAATGGAGCTATTATCTTAGACTTGAAATATTTTACTATGCAATACTAAAACCATCTGTCTTCCAACACAAAAAGAAAATACAAATCCAACTGAATGGCTTGTCCAAGTACTTTACAGAAATAGAATCTTAATACTATGTTCTTTCCCAAACTGTTGGCATTTCAGATAGTGAGAGTGTTTTCCTGTTGTAGTGCACGGCCTCACACGCAGAGACAGCCATTTCCATACACTGCAGTAAGAAAACTTCCAAGGTTATATGAATAAAATAGATACACTGGAAATCAGATAAAGCTTTACAAGAATTTCCCCGTGTGTCCAAAATGATTTCCTTTATCAAAGGCTTAATGGTGATGTGATATTACCTCTTCCAGAGAAACATGTTTTACATCAGATTGTGCCCAAATACAAAACAAAACAAAAAAGCACCACTTCAGTAAAACAGAAATGATCACTGCAGAGACAGCAGCTTTTATACGGGATGCTGGGATTAAGATGAAACGTCTTGAGAATACTATTGCCACAGAGAAGTGTCTTAGAAAATCAAGATGAACGTACCCTTTCAGCTGTTCATTGCATTTTTGTACTTGACGACCTCCCAGTCCATGTCACGGTCCAGCTCATGTCCCGTTACACCAGCAGACGTTCTCCTGCGCAGCGGATGGAGACTGGGGTTGTTCAGACGGGCTGACGGCGCTGGGCAGAGCAGACTGAAATCCCGGTGGCCCAAAGGCAGCGAGGAGCAGTTCTGGGGCCCAGCAGTGACAGGCAGCGTCACCATCGCCCTCCCCGGTCCCAGCCCCGGCCCTGCTCAGCCCAGCCCAAGAGCCCAACAAGCACCGCAGCCTTCACCCCGCTACGCTCGGGCCACCTTGTCACCTCACTGCCACCAAACCTGGACTCTGGAGCTTTATACCCCCTTTCTTTTTTTCTTCCTTCCTTTTTTTTTTTTGTTGTTTTTAATAATTGAGTAAGATATTGTGACATCCCATTCATATACTGCCATCTATGATATTTATATATAATATTAACATACGCATATATAAGAACTAGGATACTCTCTATGGCCTCTCTTTTCTGATGTATTTAACAAAACCAAACAAATAAACAAAAGCCCCCAAAAGAAAATCAATTGCTGGTGTTTCCAGTTTCCCAACAGAGATGCAGGACCAAACCCTGAGCAACTGCTCTGTGCTGTGGCTTTGTTGCAACAAGGAACGATGACAATTCTGCACCCGAGAGGTCCCCGTTGACCACTCTCGGTGCCAGTGAAGTGGGGGGGGAATCAAAAACCTGCAGCAAAAGCTCTTCCAAGAGTATCACCTGAAAGAGCAGCTCTATTTCAAGACAGGACAAACCCAGAGCCTAACGGGTGAATCCAGCACAACCCACAAGTCGGGGTTTGTCGCTGCACTTCACTTGAATTGTGCCTCACGTGTCAAGCAAAACGTGACAATTGTACGTGTAACGTGGGAAACACCCACCACCTCTGCCAGGGCAGGGAGAAGACCGGGTACACGCTGCGGTGTCACGCTCCCGCCTGCGCTAGGGACTGGAAATACATGGGAAGGTGTGACCTCTGCATCAGTAGCTCTGTCTGAAAAGCTGTGTGTGGAAACCAACCCGACCCAACCCCAACCCCAGCTCCCTTCGTGCTTTGGTCAGTGCAGGAGTCCCGGGTTCAGTGACACAGAGTGAGGAAGCAGTTGCAGGGACTGGGACATTGCGGGGGACTCTGAACTCAGAGCAAAAAGCTCCTGTGTGGGAAATGCAGCATGGTGATGGTCCTGCAGCTATCCTGGCTTGGCCTTCCAGAAAAGAAATGATTGGTTTTATGCTGGCTCAAAAAAACAAAAAAATCAACCACCAAAACCCCCCTCTATCAATTCCAACAGGAAATCAAAAGGCCGATGGCAGCGCTACTCAAAGGTTTCCCATCGCTTTCTGAGCTGTTCAACCTTACCTGGGGTGGATGACACGTCTTGCTTTGTCTTTTTTAACAAATCTTCAAATGGATCTTTTGTTTCCTCAGATTTTGAGGACAGCAACACTGGCTCTAAGCCCTTAGCTGGCCTGGAAGGGATCAAAGGGGGTTCATTAGACAGGAGAGCTACTGCTTGTTTGGGATCTACCTTTGAGCTGGGCTGGCCCATCTGTAACGCTGTGGTTTTGGAAGGCCCACTGACGCTGGTTGGCTGCAGAGGGGCTGTTGGTGAAGGGCTGTGGCTCTGCAGCAGTAAGGAGCTGGTGGGTGGCACAGCAGGAGCCTGGCTAAACAGGTTTGGCATGGACAGTGTCGACATGTTTGGTTGAGGTCTTTGTGGTGGGTAGAAGGTAGAATTGGGTGTTATGAAACTGGAGCTATAAGCGTGACCTAAGGAGGGGGTGAAAGAGGCCCTTGGGGGTCTCACTAGAGACACCGAGAGGGCTCCTGGCACTGTTTGTGTAAAAGGATTAGGAGATGGCTGTAAAAAAGGGGGAGGTGCTGGGGAGGGATAACCAAGGGGATGGACAAACGGTGCAGCTGGAGGAGGCACAAAGTCACCTGCCACCGAGACAAAGCCAGCAGCAGAAGGTGGAGTGGCTGAGCTTTGCAGGCTGTGGGGACCTTGTTGTGGGCTTTTCCAGTTGGCTGTTTTTAAAGGATCCAGGAGGTTAAGAAGGTAGTCACTCTCGTTATCTGTATTATCTGTCTTCACCTTGACAGGCTGGAGCATCTCAGCAGTGCTGGCAGCACCAGACAAAAGCTGAGATGGACGAGAGGAATAATTTGCAGACTGCTGAATTTCAGGGTCTAAGGACATGCTACCAACTCCAAAGGGCTCTGGGATAAGGTCTGAAACCAAAGGGCTACGTCCTGTAGTGTGGGGGGTGAGAATTTCCGTAGCCCCAGCTGGAGTCTGATGCTTGGAAGCCCTGGGTGCTGATGGTGGTGGTGGCACTATCCCCAGTTCAGGAGTCTTTCTTCCCTGTGGCCTAGGAATGGTGATGTTCCCTTGAATGGCAGGATTTGATTCCTCCTTTTCTGCAGGAGCCAGAACGCTGTCCCTGCTCCGGGGTCTCCGTGACATTGGCGGCAAAGTGCTGAGCGCAGTCAAGGGCCTTTCTGGAGAGCTTTGGGGATACTTGGTAGGAATGGCCATATCATCCTGACCCATACTCCACAGCTTGTTGTAAGGGTGAGACAGCTTCATGGTTGGCACGATCCTGTTCCTCTCAGACACACCAAGATCCATTCTCTGCAAGAAAGCATAAAAGTATGTTAACTTTTACTGCTCTCCTCACAGCACAGGGCATAAAGCGCAGGTGGGCTGCTGAGCCACGAGTGGAAGGGGATGTGTCCACAGACAGTGAGTGCTGGAGAGGGACAATGCAGGCAGCCAAGGAGGACAGACAGGAGATCAGAAGCAGGACGTTGCAGTTTTAATTCCAGCCCTGCCTGTAATGAGTTGTTCATATGACATTGTGGCATCTGTTGTTAGCCCAGTAAGGAGCACGTACCTGTATCTAAGGTACAGAAATTGAGAAGCTGGAAAGAGCTGTGAAATTAAATATCTGGATGTAAAACTAAATTAAATATTATGATAAGGTAGAAATTACATTCTTTCACATCACAGGAAGATCTCAGTCTCTTCAGTTTGGCACTTTAAGCTGCACGTATTCAGTGAAGTTCTTCATAAAGAACCTCTCTTCTACCATGGAGACTGTTCAGAAGATGCCTAGACCATAACAGCCAGATTAAAAGAAGGTCACTTGAAAAATGTGGAGTTTGGAGGGGACCTGAAAATTCCCAGCTATTCATTCTCACTGCTGAGCATCAGCCTCAGAGGTAACTGTGGGACAGCCAATGGACAGAAGAGATGCTGGGGAACAGGGCAAACATTTCCTCCTTTAGAAGCAAAGGCTGTAGTTTCAGTGGAAGAAGTTACTGCCTTAGAACGGAGTCCCATTCTAATAATTTCTTAATTCAGAAATGAGCTCTGGAACACATGAACAAGTGGCTGGAAAATGGATGCATGTACCCAATAATCTGAAAATGTTCCCCAGAGAACAGTGAAGACAGTCTGTCCCGGTTCTGTGCAACCCCCAGTGCAGGTGAAACCCAGCCCAGACCTGGTAATCAAACGTGCATCGCTGCTCTCCCTCTTCCTTGGGAGTCCGCAGGTCCTCCAGGCTCTTGGCCTGGCTGAGAGGCTGAGGCTGTGTTTCCACTTCTAAGTTAGGAAAAATGTCTTCAAGGAGGTTGACTTCTGCAGCCTTGCTGGAGAGGAGAGGGCTGGGGGGCAGAGGCTCTTTTGATTTTTCTGGACTGACGGTCTCTTCCCCATCAGCGCTATCGGATTCTTTCAGCGCCCGGTACGGCTGAGGCCTGGGAGAGAAACAAAAATCATGTTGCTGGTCACTGTCTGTCTAATTTTTTTAAAAGAAGTATTTACTAAGGAGCTGGATGGCTTTACAAGATCCTTGTGGGTGGCAAAACACATCTTACAGTGCCTTGTGAACAGGGAGGTGCGTGAGCGGTGACTGAGGGCAGAAGGACACACGGAGA
Organism: Nycticryphes semicollaris; assembly: GCA_013400055.1. Lineage (NCBI taxonomy): Eukaryota > Metazoa > Chordata > Aves > Charadriiformes > Rostratulidae > Nycticryphes > Nycticryphes semicollaris. The sequence continues at coordinate 273,801 of VXBJ01002747.1, read as the reverse complement.
TGGCACTGGAGGGGTTTCAGAAAGGAAACAGGCACAAGTGGGATGTACTCAGAGGAAAGCTGGGATCATGCAGTCACAGGCTGCTGAGGGACCTCTCGGTGTGGGAATGACAGGATGGTGGCTCTCTGTTTCGACAGCCTGGCCCCCCAGCAGGTCACTGCTCACAGCTCCTCCACCAGAAGCCAGAGCAAGCGCCCTGCAAAGAGCCCTGGGTTTTGCAGGCACTTACAGTCTCTTGCTGCAAAGCAAACTCAGCACAGAACGTAATTCAGTGTTTTTCTGCAATAATTGGGAACACTGTGCAGAGTTCCAATGATTACACTGGTGTCATCTTATCCCGAAACAACACAATCCATTATGGAGACACCTATTTTACATTTACAGCCCAGGCTGAGTTAGCAGGATGCTTTTCTTGCACATACCTCAGCACAAAAATGAACACCAGCAGATTTGCATATTGGTTCTGTGTACAGAGAACAGCAGCATAATGCACATCCAATTAATAACAAGAAGTGCCATACGTGTCCGTAGTGATTGGCGTTTGACTGGCAGCCAGTTTTACTGTGGCATTTAAACAAGGTTTCAATTAAAAGAAAATATTTGTGAGACCTGCAAAAACAGATACTATGGGAGAGCCCTCCTCCTCTCCCCGTATTATTTTATAATACATCTATATCATGCAAATTTATAAACAGCCCATCTTACTTCATTCATCAATACATAAATAGCAGGCATTCAGTGAGCAACACCAGAACATAATAATGTGAGTACCAGACAGACAGCTGATGGTACATGTCCTTGGGAAGAGGAGGATCTTGCAAATCTCAGCCGTATCTTTAGTCTCTCACATAACATGCACTCACCTGCTACACACTAGATCACACTGCAAAACAGCCCTGAGGAACATTCTGCAAACACACTATTTTAGCAGCCTGGGCTCCTCCACCCCCAACACTAGAACCTTGTTCTGGCCCTTTGCTACTGAACCTGTCTGTCTGTCTGTCTGTGCTGGTCTGCCTGCGGTCACCTCCCTGCCCTGCCCGTCCCTGAACCCGCCTCCTGCCTCACACAATGTCACCTCTGGGTGACATGTCTTGGCTCAAGACCCCTCTGGGGTCGGTCTGTTTGCATGGGCACGGTGGGCAGGATCCCACAGTGGGTGCTATCACACATGGTCTCACTGGCTGGGAGGCGTGATACGGCCACGCTGCTCAGTGCTGTGCTTCAAAGCTAGGCCAGACTGAGTTACAGAGGTTTGGGAATTTACAATTTACAAATCAAAGAGCTGATACAAATAACACAGTGAGTAAACCCAACAAACTGCTGGCTGTTTCTCGTCTAATTTTAGCTCAGAACTTACTCAAAACCCTTGGAGGACATGAATATGGGGACTCCCCATAGTCAGTGACAGAACAGAGCCTGGGATCACCCAGGTGAAACTAAGAAAAAGCCAGTAAGTGCACTGCAATGAGGCTCACAGGACAATCCAAGAAACCCAGGCAGCACCACAGGAGGAAGAATGGCAGAGGGTTTGGACAGGCACAAGCAGCACATGGGAACAAAGGGATGGTGGAAGGGTTACACCCCACAGAGCTCGCGTCAACGTAAAACCATGAGCTGTGTGTTCTGCAGTGGTTCATGCAGGAGGATGCGTTTGCATGCTGCCAGACACCAACACAAACAAGCAGGAGAAATGCTGAACATTCATCATGTGCCATACAGAGACCATAGGAGCATTTCCAAAACTCCAAGTACAGGAGCAGGCACCCTGACCAGCACAAACCCAGTGTTTGAAGGCTGAATTAATACAATGAAAGAATAAAGGATAGACCATTCAAAAGGAGCAGAGAAGAAAAAGTTTTCAGAGAAGCCAGAGACAGGATCCTCTTCCTGCTGAAATTCATCATCAGAAGAGTCCTCAGAAAGGAAGACTGTATAGTGTCGCATGGGCTTTACAAGGCTGAGGAAAACAGGGAGAGAAAAGGAAGTTATCAAGTTGTCACGTTCAAAGCTCCAGAGGAGAGAGAAACCAAGAGATTCATAGGTTCCAAGTCATTTCTGACCATGACTGACGGGTGCTGCAGAGCTCTGCTGGGCAGTGCTGAGCTCTACTTCTCCAGCAGAAAACGTGACTGACTCTTCTAAATCTCGGTTGCCATCTCGTCTGGAAGGGCACTGAGACTGGATCCCACCCACATTGCAAGAGAAGCCAGTACAGAAACCCTCCCTTTCCCTGCTACGTTTTCCAGTTGGGCATCTTCCTGTTCTTTAGAAACACATCTTTGCTCCTCAGATTCTCTGAGCCCTGACTACACACAAAGAAGTATTAGATTGACCTCTCTGCTTTATAGACATTCGGACTGATGTCAGTCTGATGTGAGAGGAGCTGACTTGAAGGTAACTGACATCTAGTTTTGAGATCTGAAATGGCTTCACACTGGAAGAAAACCAAAACCGTCCAAGGATTTATATAAAATGCAGTTTGTCAAGTAATTGCACGTTTCTTTTATGTCTGTCCTCAATAGTTAACTACTTTCAAAGTCTGGCAGAAAAGAGACCAAAGCTAATTTCTCCTGCATCACAGGATGGTAACTATCAATCTGTGAATTCATTAGCAGCAGCTTGGAAGAAAAACCCTTTCAGATGAAAACTTCTTAAAATCAGAAATGCCTCTGGAAACACACATTAGCTGTAATTTAAAACAACCAAACCACCCAACCACAACAAAAAACCCACCTCCAAACCCTCAACCCCCACCATTTCACCAGATTTATGACAAGAATGTATTAGTCATATTTGGTTTATACACAGGGGCCACATCTCCAGGATTTGCTCTTGTCTGGTGTATCTAAGCGTGTGTGAGTGGAAATGAAAAAACCCCAAACCACCAAAGACAAGAAATGCCTCTCTTCAAGGGCATGACAAACCACCTTTGTATGTCCCACAGAGCAAACTGGCTGATGAACACCAGGGGATGCTGCCAGAGAGCATCTTTTTACAGGTGTGTTTTTTTCCCTCTCCAGATAACCAGAACATTGGAAAAGAAGTCACTAGGATCACAAAAGCAAACGTTGTTTCTAGGTGTCCCAATGAGGGCTCTTCCCACACATCTTCATTTTCTCAACCACATACCACTGGTAACACCCCAGGGAATCCAAACACACGTGGTGAATGACACAAAGCAACACACAGTTGAGACGGGAGCCTCATTTTGCTGCTACTGAGGACCAGAATAAAATGTGTTATTCCAGCATGAGCAGAATCAGGCTCATCATGTGGAAGGAAGGCTGTGCCCTGATCCTGTGGCAGCGCAGAGCAATGCACGTGTATCACTGTGATGAACCTTCCAAGGTCAGACGAGGATAGGCTGAAATCAGAACAGGACCAAAAGAGTGGATAGAAGGAGAAAGAACTGGATGTGTTGCCTTTATAGTACAGACACATTAACAGACTACCTCGAGTGGCACTTGAACTCCTCATCAGCCTTCACTCTTCCTGATCTTTTGTCCCAATCACTAAATAACTATATAATGAAGTTATGAAAAACAGTCTAAAAGATTAGGTGCAAAAAAGAGAAGTTGGACACCAGAACTGGGAGCTCAAAAGGACCCGCTGTGAATAAATGTGTATTCATAATTAGGTCAGAGCTAATTAATAAAAAGTCTAAAATAGTGGATGTGGATGCAGCTGATAGTGTTAAATCATAGTCTGTGGTACTCCCAATTAAAGCTCTTGCAGAGCTGTTCTTTTCCTCTCTTCTGCTCTAACAGGCATCCAGAGAAAGTGAGATGGTGCCATTGTATTAGGAAAAAATTATTATATGGTTTTATTTATCCTTCTTTTTTTTTAAGAAAGTGACCACTGTAAAAAAAAAATGCCAATTTACATTAACCAAAGACTCCACCTAAAATAAATCAGAAATCAAAGATACTTGAAAAGTATTTCTCTTTTAAACTTATATACACATCTTTCTGTCTTAGGAGAGTAAATTACCATTTAATATGATTGCAGCAAATCTGAAGTTATGTCCAGAAATCAAGAGCGATACTGAATTTCCCGTCTGTTGCCAACACGCTACATATTTGGGAACTGCAGACAGGAAACGTATTGGTGCAGCTGCCCTCAAAGCTCTGCCTCCGATACCTTTGTCTGCCTTTAGACTCTGCTCAACCTGAACGCGCTGCTTGTCCGCGTCCACATATTAAATAAACTGGGAACAAAGTATAAAGGAATAAGATGGGCTCTTGCTGGCTGGCTCACCAGTGGCCCTCTCCAGTGCAGCTCACTGCAGATAAGATTAACTAGAAAGCAAGTTAATATGCACGGGGTTTGCTGCTGTTGCAAGACTCCCGAAATGAAAGCAGGATCTCGTAATTAGAAAAAAGAGAGCCCTTAAGTTTCGCTGTTGGAGCACTCCGTGAGAGGTTTCGGTCCAAGATAAGGGACGAACAGTCTAAAATTGCCCGTTTAAATTTTTTATTAGCTGGCGGCAGTAGAATCCAAAAAAAAAAAGTGCCGATTCCCTCATTAACCCAATTCGGTGACTCTCCCGCAGGCTGCCACCCGCCCCTCGCTGGGATTTCGCACACAAAGAGCTGTCTCTGCTCAGGCAGGTCAGAGCCAGCCCCGCGCACGGCAGCCTGCGAGGGAAAAAAGGATGTGTCCGTCACAGCTACAACCCTCATCATCTCCACATGACTGCACCAGCTCCTGCCTACCTAATCTCTTCCCCGAGTTACCATGCAGATGACTTGCTGATCTCTTTCTAATGTTTAGTTTAACATGTCTTCGGTTAGCACCAGCATATGACAGTACTGACAGCCGTGGCTGTTCCTTTTTAAATATCATGTCAGAAACACGGCGCAATAAAGCCGGGGATGCGCTCCATGGCTCTGCGTACCATTATGATAGTATGGGTTTCTTTTTTAATGAGGAAGATCTGCATCTCGGGAGCTTTTTTCATGTGTCAGGATGCATGGACAAATCAGCAGCACATCACACTGGCCAAAAATGAAATGCTGACAAATGTAGATATTTCAAATTTAATTGACACCTAAATGTACTTGAGATAGAAAAAATATATACAGAAAATGTGAGTACAGGATATGGGAATTAATAAGGAGAATTCTGTAATAATTTTAAAAGATATTTTAGTTATGAGAAAATTAAATTTGTGTCTTTTATTAACTGTGTTGCTTTTTCCTGTTTACAGAGATTATGGTACAAAGGGGTAGCACCGCCTTGTTGTCATTATTCTCCTAAAAAGGCCTTCCCAATTTTGAGGGAGCATTTTTTTTTTTTTTATTATTAATGTATCTTTTTTTTAAGGAACAGCTTTACAGCAGCTCTAGGGAATGAAGGAGTTTGTCCTTCTGAGACAGTAAAATGAAGAGAATGAGGGATTTGGATGCACAACCTTTCTCTCGCCAGTATGAAATAGGAGAGTTGGGACCGGGGATTACCCAGGAACTATTCAATCTGAACAAAGCACAGACCTTCCACTGGAATTCCTTCCTGCATATTCTGAACACTCAGCACAGCTGAGCGTGAGTTAACAGGAATGTTAAAATATCTATTTCATTTTTAAAGTCTTACTTTGTGTACTTGGAATGTTCATAGGAGCAGACTATGTCCAGAAAAACAAAATCATTAGCATAAAGGATATTTGAAATGAAAAGAACAAAAAAGATTCCTATCACAAGCCACCCAACCAGACAACAAACCCAACACTTGGGGTCATTACACCCAGTAAAAGCAGGCAAATGTTTTATAGTTTTTATAAACTTTTTACAAATTTTCTAGATCTGGAAATATCCATAAAGAATTTAAAGCAGGAACAAGCTGGATGTCACCTCTGCCTGCTCCGACAGGTCTATATGCAAGGTTCTACAAAATCCTTTCACGTTTTCGTCCCATTTCTGAGTACCAAGGGTCTGTTTGCCCACTCCCCTGCAGATCTCACACCTCCTTACAAAGCCAAGCTGCAGACATTCAGTAGCTTCACTCCAAAGCAGGCGGCAGAAATAACGCCCCAAACTGGAGTTTCCCATTGCCCACCACCGCGGGAGGGAGGGAAGACGGAGCGTCAGGCCCTGCCTCCGTGTGCTGGGCTCTTGTTTGGCAACGCCGGCAACAAAACCCCTGGCCAAACGGGGACGTGGTGCCTGGGCTCTCTGCCCAAGAGCCTCTCCTGCTGCGATGCCGTGGAAAACCTTTGCCATATGCAAATCCTGCGTGGCAGAGCTCCGAGAGCCTGCTCACGACTGGGTTTAATGCGCTTTATGAGCCTGTATCATTTGCCACAGCCGTCACGCTGACTTCATACTAAATTCAGTGTAATAACCCACTCTTGCACTGCAGCCCATTTTCATTCATAGGATACAAGGGAAGGCCATTAGCTTCTCTCCCAAGTCCTACACGACTTCTGGAAAGCCCTAATGAACTGCTGCAGCACTGACATGGGTTTAGCCAGCCCAAGAGCCTTTTGACATGCTGTTAATTGTGAGCCTGACCCTCTGATTTCCTATTTTAATTTCCTCCCACTCTGCATGCCCTGGAAGCCAGCTAGTCCCTATTTAGAGAAGACAGATCCTAGAGCACTCTGGAAGCCTATTCTCCATTTAATAGGAAATCTTGCTGTGGTGCAAAAGAGAGCTCTCAAAAAACTGCCTATCTGTTAAAAATGCAACCTCTTATTTCTGGGAACAACTAATTTGTGTTTAAGGAGGCACGTCCCATGTGTCCAGGATTGCCTCAGGTGGTAATCCAGCATTTTCTGAGCTCTCATCTCCAAATTCTTCCTGTTACCTTATTACTAAAAAAGTTTTTTAAAAAATTACACATTTTAGATTTAATGACAAATTTTTAAGAATCACAAACATCACAAACCTTGAATTATTGACAAAATGATCAAAAAAACCCAACTTGCAAATGAAATAGAAAACAAATTCACAACAAATTTTGATGGGGGAAACACTAGTTCCTCCACCAGCTCTTCTAAATATGATGATTTCACAACTGCCATCAGCAGCCATGTCGGGTGTTGTCACTGCTCCAGCCCTCCTGCGTTTTCACTGAAGACTGATTAGAAAATGAGCACATACAGCCCCAAACCAATGTTTTTCCTTTATACTCATTAAAAAAACCTAACTTGTATGACTGAAGATAGAGATTTCCTAGTATCCCAGGGAATGCACTGATTAATACAGCCCCTGACAGGACATCAGCAAAAGGGTTTACTTTCCAGAAGTGGCAGAGGGAGGAGGCTGTGCTGGGAAGGGCTCCCTGGGCATCAGGGAGGGTGTGGGCAAAGGTGCTGCCCAGAGGGACAGAGTCACAGCCTGAGCTAATGAGCCACAAACCCTAGACAACCTCCCTGAGACCTTCATGTAGCCACTCAAGACCAAAAAGTTAGTATTAAATATAAATTCCCATTGAACAGAAGCTCCTCACAGACACATCCCACACGTGAGCATCTGAAAGAAGTAACTGCCTAATTATTAGTTTTGGAACCAGTGCAATTAAGCTGAACATTTTGGTTAAATTTACTTTAAGAAAAGCACCTTCTCAGTGCTGCTGCTCTTGTGGAGCTTCCTTTGACCTGCAGTAAAGGTACTTCAATGCTACCAAGTAAGACCAGAGTTATATATTGCGGTATTTTCATTCGATTTAGTATTACCCAAGAGAGAGAAAACAATGCAAAGTCTTTAAAGAGGCAACACCTGGCTTTACGTCTTCATCTAAGAACAATATAGAAAGATTATTTCTTACTGGGACAGTAAAAAGAAAGTTTGTGAAAAATGTCAAGAAAATCCTACCTTTAATTACTAGCTAAAGAAATACTTTTCCTTTAGTCAGAATGACATTTTGAGAGAAACAGTAAGGACGAAGTTCAGGATTAACTAAGTCATTACCTATTTCAAAGGCATTTACCTCAAGTTATTTCTTGGGTAAGCCATTTATTTCAGCATTAGTTAAGTGTAAGGTTAGATGTTTCCTCCACTGGGATTAGCAACGTTACCTGTTTTTTCTCCACATTTAAAAGACGGAGAAATCTATCAGTAAAATGCTCATGAAGAAAAATAAGTCAGTTTACACTACAAAGTATACTGGTGATAGTAATTTTCGCAAATTTTTTTCATAGTTTGTGAAAGCAGCTCAATTGTAAAGACTAAAATTAACAGCAATAAATTAAAAGCACGTAAAATAATAACTGTAATTCAATATATTACTAGCACTAGTATAAATACTATGTTTATCATTCATGTTTACATTTATTTCTGTTCTGACACTGCAACCACGCAAGCTCTTTTGCAGGATTTGCAATCTCCTCCACAAGAGGGCAACCAAATTCCACTATAAAATGGATAAACAACCCTGTAGAATTTAAAAGTGACCATTCATTTTAGGTAGTAGCCAGAATATCTCTCCATCCTAGAGTGGCTTCCACCTCCCCATCCAAGGCCAGGTTGGATGGGGCTTTGACCAACCTGGTCTAGTGGGAGGTGTCCCTGCCCAGGGCACAAGGTGGGACTGGGTGGGCTTTTAAGGTCCCTTCCAACCCAAACCAGTCTATGCTTCTGTAATTCTGTGGCTGGCAAAATGCCAGGCTCTTAACTTGGGACGGGGGGGAGGACCCAATCTCCACCTCTCTTGCCCTCGAACAGAGGTGACAGGGCACTAGTACACATATGGGGAAAAGCTGTGGTCAAAGAAACCAATCATTTCTCCTTTTTTTGCATTTTAGTGTCTTCAGGTACAGCAAATACCCTGTAATCTTGGGCAGCAGCTAAAGCTTTTCACTTTACTGACAATAAAGCCACCACAGGCTGGGACATAAACAACAAGGAAATCTCAGTGCAATCTCCCTGCAGCCCCTAGGCTGTGAGCAGTTCCAGGGGACTTCCCACGCTAGGGCCACAGGGCCACCACACTGGGTGTCTGGAAACCACTGCTCCAGTGACGGTTGGAGGACACGTGTGGGGAACACCCGCCGAGTCTTGCCACAGGACCTGGAAAGCGTATCCCGGCTCAGTCGCCTGCTGTTCTTACCCCACTGCTCAGTGGTCTCCTTGGAGCACCAAACAGCTCCCTCCCTGCTCTAGCCACGTTTGTCACAGCACTTTCTAAGATCATCTGCCCCAGGTGGTTCTTAAGATTCTTAAGTTCTTGAGATTCCCAAATTCTGAACTGAGAGGAGGCAACTTGTTCATTGCGACCCTTAGGAGTGCAGCTAACACCAGCCTCTGCATCCAGCCAGAACTTAGTGCTCTTGAATCTTTTGTATTTCAGAACAGCTGAAGTAGCTACACTGTGAAGAATCCAAGTAATTTGAAATCCAAAAGGCACATTGATGCAGCCTACACATATATTTGTCACACACAATAACATCTTTTGGGCTATGTTAGCAGAGTTCAATATCTCCATTCTCTTCTTCGGTTTTCACTTGATGGCCCATTGTTTAACTCAACTATGGCAACGCGTTAAGAACATCTTCAACAACCAACAGTATGTGTTGTCTTCCTTGTAAAAAGTACTTTCATATATGACATTCCTGAAACTATCTGAAAAAATCTCTCTGAGGGAACAGAATATACTGTTAATATGAACAAGAGAGATACTGGAAACCCACACATTTCATGCATTAGCAGGGAGCTCCAGCAGTACAACTTATTTGGAACATTATCCCTGTTTACTTCATAGTCAAATCTGAAGAGATGATAAATTTGCTAGTACTATGCAAGACAGTTAAGCTCTACAAGCCTTCACTACAGAGATCATTACAGACCTTCTGTTAATGGGACTCTAACAAGCGTGAGACACAACCCTTACTGCCATCACTATAAAACAAACAATTATGTACCTTCCAGGTAAAGCCTGGCAAGAACAGTGGATTTGCAGGGATGTGGCTAACAATTTCATTTAAAGCACAGCTCAAAAGAAAACATCAAAGAAATGAACAAACATCCAAAACCCAGAAAACTTTCACTAAACAGGTTGATCAGATTATGTCTAACTTGGCAAACCAGAATTTTCCAGTAAGGAAACTTTGATTTCTTGATTTTTTACAGCACCTCTAAAATTTTCCAAAAATATCACCCCCACCCCACCTCTTTTTTTTTTTTTTTTTTTGTTAGTTAAAACATAGTTTTGGTCTGTAGTATTTTCTCCTTTGGCTAGATCTAGTTCTGAATGCACTGTTTGTTGGTGCAGGGAGAAACAGCAGCAAAGTACTTACTGTTCTGGACTAGAAACTGAAGTCCTCCGTCCTTCCACAGCAATATTGCTCTTGGGTCTCTTAACAACGTGAGGTCTCGGCGGCCGAACCTGTTACATGCACACACAGAGGAGACATTTCATCAAGGACTTCAAGCTGATCAAACAACAGACACAAATAACAAAATTTGCATAACCACCGTTATCTTAAAGGTATCTTCCATTCAAAATTGCTTCTAAACCTCAGAGGTTTTTTGGGCCACAACAATATTACAAATGAACACAGATATACAAACATTACACAGGAATATAAATTGTGGGGCTCAGAAGTTAAGGACAAAAAACCCCCATGTTTTTGAGTAGCAAATGAACCATATAACGCTTGTCATTGACTCTCAGCTATTAACAAAGCAACAATAATTTGTTCCACTGTTGTATCTGGTACAGGCTAAATTTCTGATAAGATTCTTTCCTAAACGTAAGCTTGTGTGGTTAGTTCATCAGGTGAAATGTAAAACCCTGTGTGTGGCTGCACATTATAATGGAAAGCAGAGTTCAGCTCTGACATCGTGATCCTTTGTCCACTTGTTCACAGGAACTCAAGTTCTGGAGCGAAGACATCTGTGCGAGTGAGCACTGAAAAATTTGTACTTAGAATAAATGTTGTAACATGAAAAATGTAGCTAATTCTGCATTAAAAATTTGCTTTCTTTCAGCAGCTGCACAGAAACCTTTGCCAGATATATTACCGTTATCACCTCTAATGTTATGTATCTTTTGTTGTCTGTAGTAAAATCCAAAGCTTTTCTATGGAAGCTGATGTTGCTGCCAATCCAGTCTGAAATTACACATCCATCACCTCTAAGGTTCAGAAACCAAGCTTAATCTACTTGTGTTGGCTCCACAAGCAAACAAGCTTTACTGCAGGGAAAGGAGTAAGCACAGGTGATCGCTGTACAGGCAAAGTTTACGCGTGTGCCCAGCTATGGTGAGAGGGATCTTCCTGCAGAACTCATCCCTTGGAGTCCAATGTGGGAATGAGCACTTGCAGCGTCGGGGTCAGGCTGTACAAACAAGCTTTCCATTTTTTATTAAGAAAGCACTACCCGGCCCGAAATGGAGCCTGATTTGTTGGCTTGGCTGAATGCTGGTTTCAGCAGAAATCCCCAAAACCCTGAAATATAGTTGGGAACACACCTCGATGTCTGCCCTCCCCAGGCTTCTGCTCCCTCAACAGCCCCAATCCAAAGGAAGCTGTTAGAGCCCCAAAACATAAGTGCTCTTATGACAACTAATGGATTTGTTTGTAAAGACATAATAGATGCTTTTTTGTTTGTTTATTTTTTGTTTGGTTGGTTTTTAATTATTGTTTGTTGCAGGGGAATGTGTCTCTGGGCTTTTTTTTTTGTTCATTTTCTGCAGGTACATGAGCCTCAAATTTTCTTGCCAGGGAAAAGGCACCAAATTGCGTGTCGTGTTTCCGCACTACACAACTGTATGCAGAAGATAGTATCAGGATTACTGTATTGAATTTTCATTTCAAAGGAAATGGTGTACAGCAGATATGATGAAGAAATCCAGAGATGTATTGCCACTATTTCTTAGGAAAAAGGGCTTATAAAAAGGTCAGATGTTAAGGTCTTGAAGATCAGTCCCCACACAAGGCTGCTCCTCTCTACAATAAAGACGGCTTAAGAATGTGAATTTATGGCAGGAATGGAAGGATTAAGTTTGTGGCAACTTCAACTGAACTTGCAACGTGGTGAAACATGGGGAAAAGAACAACAGAGCTAATTAGACGAGCTGAGCTGTCAGAGTGCGGCTGAATGGCTCGGTGCCAACAAACAAAAGGAATGGGCTGGCAATCAGCAGGATCGATGAAGAATACTGCTTCATTAGGGCTGATAAAACAGAAAGAGAGAGAGAGCAAGAGAGAGCGAGTGCCTGCGAGAGAGGGGGGTGAGAAGCAAGAGGAACTGGGGGGAGAGAAGAGAGCGAGAAGGAGAAAGAGAAAAAGAGAGGAAGAAAGAAACCTGTTTAATTAAATCTGAGCTGGAAGATGATGTGTAAAGCTGGCCTGTCATCATGCTGTGAACACTTTCACCTTTTGGGTGGTACCCAGGGTGATGAGGGAGAGAGATGAGAGTTCTGGATGGCTCCAGGGGCCACCAGACCAGTAAAGTGCAGGGTGACATGCTAAGTAGGATTTAGAGCATTGTTCATGGGAGACTGCAGGGAAAAGCCAGGAATCGAGCCAGTTCCTTGCTGGATTTTGAGCCTTAGGTAGCCAAAGAGGCAAGGTTAAATGCTTCTCAAAAGCGAAAGTATGAAGGAAATCCAATTACATGAGCACGCAGCCAAAGGAATAGAGGTAAACATCCAGTACAGGAGAGTTAAATGTGCTTATTACTGTCCCCATCAACTTCATGCATAATTATTATATTTTAACTTTTTCTCATGGAATGAAGTTTCCAAACAGCCACTATTAATCCAAACACCTCTATTAATTATAAGCAACAGCCCTCTCTCTTTCATAATACCGCCACAACTCATTTCCAAACCAGCAGAATGTAAAGCACATATCTGTTCTGCTTCCATAACCTTTCTTTGGTCTGTGTTCTTGTTTCTATTAGTAGTAATGACTCATATCGCAAGGACTAGCACCCATGGATGACGACTCATAACAGATACATCCTGAAAACAGTGAGTATTTCTCAGGAATTCTGGTAGTTTGTGGACTTGCTTGGAAGAGCAGAGGGAGCTGGTCTCCTCAGGCAGTGCTTGCTGTAGAAGGCTGGGAGAAATTACTTGCCAATACCCACCTCGGTAATATATGCCAAGACTAAGAGAGGGAAAAAGCAGCCTGCACAAAGTGTTATTTACACACACAAAAATGTGTTTCAACTATTAAAAGCCAAATAACAGTTCTGAACAACAACAAATTTATGTATATTTGGTACAAGCATATTTTGGGGAGTGATTATAATAATTTACATTTATCTTGAATTTCCTCTTGATGAATGAAGCATTTCTGTTCCACTTACTGACACAGCTAGATGAATGCAACAGGAGCTTTTATTATTACATTTCCAACCTTTTATCAATCACATTGGGAGCAAAGACAGTTGACACAAACACATTATAGTGAGGACTATTAATGCACTACAGCTGGGAGATTAAACAGGCTTAGCAAGACTTTGATGTAATGAATTACTCAGTCTAAACATTACTGTTTAGCAACTTTTGTACCAAGGAATCGCACTGTGCCCTCACACACCTGCCAAACACACACCGAGAGGGCTGTGACGCGCTGTGGGAGCCCCAGAGTACCATGGAAAGTTCATTGCTACGATAAGGTATCTGGGAGGGTCCCCCATATCAATTACATTTAAGAGAACACACATTAGTATAGCCAATGCTACCTTTTAAACACAGAAACCAGAGATCTTCAGAGCAGGAATCCATAAAAATGGCTCTGTTAAGCTAAACACCCAGAGTTAAAGAGAGGAGGAAACAAAACACATGCTATGGAAACGTAACACAGGAACATGCACCAGAGATCAGGAGTTAACACACACCCAAGTGCACTTGTTAACCAGTTGCCTGCTCACCCGAAACACACTTTTAACAAGTTTTAGCAAGATTAGATTTGAAAACTTGCATCTCTCTCTTTCTTACGCACGTACATGTGTGTCTAAGGAAGCAAGGAGTAAGATGTATTTGCCTTTTGGGGGAATTATATTCATAAAGCAAAAGTCCTGAATAGAAATAAATATCTTCCAAGGCTGTTGCAAAAAGCAAGGCCCCTTCTAAGCTGATACCACTTCCCTGTTCCACTGAAAAAATAAAGTCACTGGTGCAGATCCAGCAGAGTCTCCAGTTTTAAAGCCATCTGGCCTAGTTAATATCTAACAATTGTCCTACAGTTACTGTTCTGAATGCAAATACGGTCCAGGTATTGCACTGAGAATAACCTCTGTGCAGTGCTTCTGTGGAAGAGTCACTTCCCCTGGCCCACACGCTGTGCCTACATTTTTTATACGATGCAATTACATAAAGTCCCAGCTTCCATTTTAAAAGCACATAAAGTATGTACGTATATCATCCATAATGTGGTACTAATGTTCTACCGCCCAAATAGAGACTTGGCTTTCTTCGTGTGTATTCACTCATCTATTCCTTGGAGAAAATTAAGTGTCCCAAATTAATTTAAGACATAACTTGGCAGAGAATAAATACTTTCTCTTCAGACTTCTGCTTCCTTTTGTATTTGAGTTTAGTGCAAGTCTTCAAAAGCTCACTGGCTAAAAACTTATGCCAGCCTAGCAAGACTTTTTGCTTAAGAAATCACTGCAAAAGTAACAACAACTGCTGCAACAGCAGCATCAGTTACCTGCAGAACTGACCGAAAGCTGCAGAACTCGTCAAAGAAAAGCAGAATAAATGCAGGTCCCAGGGCTGTGCCGCAGCAGAGAAGAAGGGAGTTTAGGAGCATAATTCACACATTGCTTTTTTGCGAAGTTTAACAATCCAAACTACCGAGGTTTAGTAATGCTACTGAGTGCACAGTTCAGGCAGTGTTAAGCTGTGGCAGTGAAACAGAACTCCCAACTACTCACGGGCCTAGATGAACGCTGTATCTTTGGAGGCGGTGGCCGAGGTGGACGGAGTCTTTGCTGCTGTATCAAAGTGGAAACTAAATTAAATAGTCACCTACACGAAAACACCTCTGATTTTGTGGCAAAAGCAGTATGAGTGGATGACAACACGGGATTTACCTTGACACCATACTCACCTCACAACATGCAATTTTTCTTTTTTTTTGTTTTCCCCTCCCAAAACAGTGACAAATCTCACAACCTACAAAGTGCCACGACAGGCAAGATCACTACATCTATCTGTTGATGTAGGCTTAACACAGATTACGTCAAACCAAAGGTAGCGCAACCAGCACTCCAGACCAAACCGTCCAAAATCCACTAAGACAATAAGGACACTCAAGGTGGATTTTTGGGCCTCTAGGTCCAAGTGTTCGAGACAAAATGTGTGCAAACACAAAGAATCCTGCAAAGCAGGATATTCAAAAAAGCTTTCCCTAAAATCTCAAGAGTGATTTTAGTGCTTCTGAAAACTTACGGCAAAGGTCTCAAACCAGCAAAGCCATTTAAGAGCATGGGAAAAAAACTCAACCCTAAGTCAATTAAACTTTCCATACAGTTAAGGACGAGCACACGGTTAGATACTGTACTGGACTGAGGTTTGAACACACTGCCTAAAGCAAAGTGTGTGCTGTCATTGTAAAGAAAACTAAAAGCCCCATCGCCAACCGTTGTAATGAAGACAGAGCAGTGCATTAAGATGCCCATTTCTGTATCTCATTTTTTAAATTAGCAGTTGGCCAACTCATTGCTTTGTAACAGCACTGGAGCTATTCCAATCCAGTTGATTTTGACTGAGCCAGCAGCACGACTCGCCTCACACAGATGGCACCTCAAGGTATAGTCTGTTAGACAAGGAATCCACTGACAATTAACGAGATTCTAAATAAAACCATCCTAAAGTACAACTTTGATATTAAGAACAAGATTAAAGTTAACATCCTTCCCGTGGCAGCTCGTGTACCTGCAGTAGAGTTTCAAGGAGAAGCAGAGCCCTCAGTGGGGTGCACACAGGAGCCAGCCGTCACCTCCTGCACCCACTGCCCCAGCACACCCACAAATCCCCTCTGCTGCACAGAGATGGAATAGGAACTGGCAGTGGGAGTCAGCTTCTTCAGACAGAAAAAGACAGCTTGCACATACTACTGTATTTCTCTCCAAAAAAGATTCCAGATTCATACCTCAGCAGATCTTCACTTCCAACTAGCAGAGTCTTTATTCTAGACTGACAGACGTTCTCTCTCAACTACCCTCGCACTGTGTAATAGTACAACTCCAGCCCACCCTTTTTCAAATCACTTCCATTCTCCTCCTGCATTTCTTCAGACTTTTTCTTTGATATTTCCCATTAAATTACACTTTTGCATCCCTTGGTTCCCATCTCCTTACATGTGTTCCCAACGAAGGAGTGACAGACTGCACACATGGACTTGGCTCAGCTTTTTTGGGGTGGGTGAGGGGGAAAGAAACGGACACTTGGGGTGGAGAGCTGAGGCCAGAATTATCCATGTGATAGCTTCCCTCCGTATTTTCCAAGAAAGCAAGCATGAAAACAAAGAGAACAAAGAGAGAAATGACAGGGTGGCAAGCTGAGGTGGCTGCCATTAGCCCTACCGAGCTGTTTCTCTTCTGTCCCTGATATTAGCCAATTCAGTCGCAGGAGCTGAGTTATGCTGCTGTATATCCTCCCATCTTATCTGCTCAGGCTGACAGCACAATTGTAAAATGTATTTAACTTCTGTTATGTGACACAGCATACTTATTTGCCATTATGTTTCAGAAGCATAATGGAACAGCTGAAAAATCTAAAATTTGCACTTTTCTAGTTACTTATAAGTCATTCACGTACTACCTAGCAACTTAGGCAAAGTACTTGATGAAGCAGAAAAACAAGACGTAATTATTATTCCTTTTTTCTTTTTTTTTTACGCCTCCTGCATATATACTTCCCTTTATTATTTCTTCTTTTTTACTTACCTAGAAATTGTGAACAATTCTACATTAGAAAATTCTCAAATAGGTTGTTTAGGTGGGAAATGCTCCTGAAGCCACGGCTAGTGGTGTTTTGAGCGCTGTTAATTTTCCATTACTATTTGAATTCTGGACAAATAGGTTCTTATTGATACAAGAATTACAAGGTGTTACTTAACATGTTGATGTTATACTTTCTGCTGTACTAGTTCCTATCACTGAACCTGTTTTTTTGTTCCAAACACCACACCACAGCCCTGGAAGCCTTTTTTTATTTGGGAATCAGATTTTCCTTTTTATTGCAAAAGCCAGGATAATATTTGAGGAAACAGCATAAGATTGTAGCATCAACAGCAGTAGCTGATGAACCAATGGCAGCATTATTAAAGCTTCTGAAGGCAGGCCCTTTGGAGAGCAAGACAGAGGGACAACACAGTAGCTGCGGATTAACTCCCAGTGAGATGGTCAATACATTGATTATAGTCACTGCAAGGACATGTACAACTGAACACTACTCACCCACCCACCGACTCGCTGGAGGAAGCATATTTTTCTGAGAAAATGTGTTGCAGGATTTGTTAATTATCTGCCACATCACTGTTTGATTAGACAAGAGCAACAGCAATAAAATCAAGTTTGAAATATTTGGGGGTATCTGAAAACTATGCTTTGTGTTAAAAGATTCACTAATACTGTATGCTTTTCAGCTAAATTACTAATGTGTACTGAAGAACATCCATCCACAGTCCAAGAGCACACAAGAGAGTAACAGCTCTAGATATTGCAGTACAACGTGGAGGAGTGCATCACCACTGCCATCTCATCACATGCTCCTTGCCCACAGCCAACCCACTCATAGCACTAATATTTTACTCCTGCAAGGCAGCTCCTTGTACCCATCCACCTGGCTGAAGGACACCAACGGGTCCCCAGCCCAGGTCTCAGGGGGCAGGGATAATACTAAACTACACACAGTGGCTGAGTTAAATACAAAGACTGGAGGGAAGAGAGGTGTCTGGCACAGCAGGAGAACACTCAGGCCGTTGGCACTGGTACACAAAGGGCCTCCATCAGACATTTCCTGATGCTGCTGATCAAACAGGAGATTTCTTTGGGTTATGGTTACAGGCAGATCCATCCAGTAACAATAAATACTCCTTTGCAGGAGCTAATACTCTCATATCCTTATCCTGTCACTGGATTATTTTTTCCAGCTGAGATTTAAATACCACACATGATCAAGCTTTCATCTCTGATCAAAACATAATTCTATGTGTTTCCTCAATAAAGGCACACACAAATGCTGCTTTGGGAAAACATTAAAGGTGTAGAAACTTTTGTGTCTCTTGGACTTTTAAACAGGCATCATATTAACTTAGCTCTCAGAACTGTGACCTCAGTACTTGTAACAACACAGTCAAATCCAACACTCAGACTCACGTTTCTCTTATCCACTCAAGTGCTACCAGAAACAGAGTTCACTTTGAGGTCTTGTATGTCTTGCACCCCATCCTGCACTTGTGAACCCTAAAGAGATCCAAATAGAATGGTAACACAAACCTACACATTCACAGCAGCACGTTCTCTCCCCTGAATGTGGACGGGGAAATAGTATGGCTGAAATGAGTGTCGTGAAGCACAGCAAAGAACCGGCACAGGGCAGTGAGGAGGAACTGACGGGGAGGCCCCACCAGGAGATAACAGGTATTTGCCCTTTATCAGAGCTTCATTTTTAACGTTGATGTTAGTATCTGTCACTGGAAGGGGATAAGCAAGTATATTCAAACTATATGAAGACCATATTTACTGGAAAAGCCACTGATTTGAAGTTAATTTGTTAATGCAGCAAAACACATTGTTTCTAAAAGGTCAGTAGGGGAAGCTGTGTTGGAATATCAACTTAATTACCTGGGCTGTAAGGACCAACAGGTACAAACCAGCACACGGCTCCATTGCTAAAAGCTGCTAAATTGCTATTCTAGGTATGATCCTAAATGGATATACTATAGGTTTTTTCTGTGAAGGGGAGAAATGTCTAAATTAGCACTGTCTTACCAATAGATGTTTACCAGCACACCTTTTTACTTCAGGTATTTTCTTAATTGTCCTGTTGTAAATACTACTCAAACAACAAGACAGAAAATTTGCAGAAACGAAATTTTTTTGCACTGTTTTATAAATTATCAGAGAAGTGATTTTAAGGTATGAGATGCTGGAGGAAGAAAAATCTTCCATTCACTTTCACACTGTAAAAATTCTATTTAAAAATTAGACATTCTACATCTCAAAGTAGCTGTTATATATCCAAGGAGCTTTCACAATACAGCTATTTAGGGGTTTTTTACTAGAGAAAACATTGCAAAAAGATCATTTTTGGTCTGTGAGATAACAGCTCATAAGCAGAATATTCTCAAACTAATTGTGGATGTCTGTTGAGAGTTTTTTTAAAGCAGTATTCAAAACAGAGCCTTTATGAGTAAATTAGAGGTGCTATTTCATATGCAGCAACAAGTGCAACGAGAAAAAAAATGCATAAATGAAACAGAAATAGATGAAAACTGGTTTGTTAGTACAAATAAAGGAAGTGTTTCTCTTTTTGAATTAGTAGTGAGGGGTGTTTCTAGTAATTTCCACAGCAAAGCTTTTCTCCATGAGTATCTGATTTCCTTAAAAAATGCAGGACTGGTTTAAAAACCGTTAGTATGTTCCATTGCCAATCTGCCATGGGAGAGAGACGCAGTCCTGCATGTCCATGCTCAAACACATCACGCTGCAAAAGATCTGAAGTGCTGACGTTGGAAGAATATGCTGGACCTCGAATGAACACTCCATAAAAACGAAGGAGAAGATAACAACACTGAAAAATGTATGGTACCTAAAAAGATTCAGTATAGAAAGCAGATGGAATCTACGAGGCAGCTGTTTTATTATCCATCCAGATCCCTGCACAGCGCACACACTACTTTTTACATACTCCCATATGTGCAGCTCACAAACTGGGATGACAAGAACAGTGTATGCTTTACAGCATATATTTTTAATTTACACTCTGAAATACTTCAACAGAAACCTGCTGGGTCCTGTGAAAAAATAATCTCCATGTTTTAAGGGATGCCTCATTCTTCGAGCCATATTTGTAGACTGGGAAGGTAAAATGAATCTGGCAAAAATGCAGCGATGGTTACAGATGTGCCAAGAATTTATGAAAGGGGCAGAAAGTGCCACAATTAAACACTCTGATTGGTTTAATGAGAAAAACAAGAACTATTTCCTTACCTTTCTAGCCAGGAATCTTCTGTTATATAACAGAGTAGACAGTAAGAGAAGGAAAGGAAAGGTGGGTGCCTGTACACTCCTGTTTTCCCTAACGCTGGATAAGGATCTTTATTTCAGTCATATCTGAAATAAAGTCACAAATATGTGCCAAAGATATCCCACAGATATATTGCAGGATTGTGCCAAACATGCATAGGTGCATCCCAAAACCACTCAGAGGAAACTCACCCTTTACTGAAGGGAAAGAAAAGGGTTTTCTTAAAGTCTACCTTTGCTTCCTCTCTCTTCTGTCTGAGACAAACTTGGTCCTTCCTAATCAGGGGTAAAACATATTCTGTTATGGTGCATCGAGACACAGAGCACTGATAACTCATCCCCATTTTGCAGAGATGATAAAGTCCATCTACTAATCTCATACTGTGCAAACAAACCCAGAATAGCTATCTTTAAAAAATAATAAATACTATCATGTACAACATACCACAGTTTGCTTTAAATCTAGGACTTACATGGTACTAACCAGATATAGATCTCTCCTAAAATCCTGAATGAAAGCAGGGGAGCGATACCAGGATCACGTAGATCTTGTCAACTTAAAAGGTTCCACCAGGACGAAGCAAATAGGCCTTTCAGCTACATCTGATAATCTGCTTGTTATGGAAGAGTGCCAGGGACAGAAAATCCTAAACCACAGATGACACTACTCTGGATTATTATTATTTATAACTGATGCAATTCTAAAAACACATTAACGGTTAAATAATGGCTGTAAAACTGAATGGTATTTTATTTCCTTTGTCTGCAATTACAGAAAGAAGGAAGAGTTTTGAGAATTAGATGGATATATTTTTCCCTGCATGCAGTAAGTGTTGAGCAGACACACACATTCAGGCCACGGCCCAGGGACCCTGAGTTCTTACACGATATTGATGGGAGGAATATTCTGTAGCAGTGGTTAACTTGTACTGGTATCTGTGGTTTAAAGAGACCTGTTATGACTTTTGATTTCCTCCTGTCTCCAGTGACAGGAAAGTTCATATACTACGCAAACAAGCAGTACAAAACCCACAAAAGATGATATCAACACAATTTGAGATTTTGACCACTTAGATGAAAATAGCTGAAAACAAACCCTGACCTCCTCCCATATGTGCATTCAGTTCCAAAACACTGTAAAAAAAACAGCAACAAACCCTTACTGTATTAAGCTGATGTTATTCAACACTTTGCAGTTTGAAGACTCCTGACATTTTCCAAAGGAGATGACTGTCAACAGCCTCTTATTTACCTGGCACAGTTCCCAGGTGCTGCAGACCACAGCCTGAAAACCACTGTAAGTTAAGCTCTATATAGTAGCTATCTCTTCCCACAGGAAACAGATGCCTTTGGAACACTAAATATTTAATTCAATCTAGTGTTGTTCTCGTTCAAAAAAGCCTCACACATTTTGTTTCCTATTTTGTTTATACCTAGCGAGGCCTTAGATGGCTCTAAGAGTTGTAAGCAGGCAGCTAAATGCCTAAGCCGAGAGCAGGCCAGTGCCCTTCTCATCCACTCTCTGCCCACTCTGTCCTGGTTTGCAGTGCTTTGACGTGGGTGTCCCTCACTGAGCCTTCCTCATGCAATTTGCTTCAGCAATCAGTGCCCTTTGGCTAAAGAGGTAATTTTCCACAATTCACTGGCTTAAATGCATACACCACGTTTTTGTTTGGAGAAGGTATCAAAGAAAAAACAATGAAATTTCTAGTTACAGAACGGACGTATCTTTGAGATACTCACTGGTACATAGACCACTGCAGCCCATTTCACCCCCTTGTCTTGTACTGCAGCCACTGGTGACTTAGTGCCACTTTCTGTTATTTCTTTGATATTTAGTCACCTCCTTTGCATCTCATCTTTTGCACCAGATTATTTCTGGACCCTGCAATAGTAGCAGAATTCCACTTTGCCAATAACTACACCTCAACCCTAGACGGGTAAGTTTATGGTACTAAGGCACACCTAATGCCCAGAAAAGAACATATCCCATGGACTCTGCATTGCACGATACACCTCAGCCCAAATGCAGCATAACTTCCATTCCTACAGAAAGAGAATAAAATCACAATCACCTGTTATGCTAGTGCATGATGAAAGGACCATGAAAGAAAACTCCCTTAACTCAGTGCCCTTTCTGAATTGATAGCAAAACAGCAAGGAGGGTTGCTTTTGGGGTTTTTTTCCAGAACTATTCACAGAGATAAAACAGGGAAGGGCTTGAGAGAGAATCTGTTCGAGATGATGTTTGAATTTCCAAAGGAATTCTACCAAAATGAGGTATATTTTGTGGTGGCTTGATTTCATTCTATCTGTTTCTCCACATACATGAGTGGAGAGACACATTGCAAAAAATCCCAGACCCCAGGAATATATTTATCCCCATGTGTTAAAGTCTATCCATCTACTATCTCAGCAGAGTTTAAAATCACAGCTAATAGGTTAACAACTGTTTTTCTTCTGCTTCAAATGAAGAATATCAGAAAGCTGGGGGAATATTCGGCTTCCCAATTTGTACTGACTGCTCACTGCTACCTGCAATGTCTGTTTGACAGGACTGACATTTTGTACCGCTGTGAGATGGGAAAACGTGTGACATTTTTATTCATGGTGGCGTACGCCCTTGTAATGATCAGCCCTGGTCGATGTGCTTACTGCAGCAGCCCCGAGCCCTCGGAGAACAAACAAGAACCGAAGGTGCCAGCAGTTCGGCTGCCTTATTAAACACCACCAGGATTCTAACGAAGAGCAACTGCTGGAAAATCTCACTGTCAAATCCTCAAGGACATTGTCAACATGGAACTAACTACATATATTTTTCATTTAAAATACTGGAAAATCCAGCAATGCAATATTAAATATAAAGAAAAAAGCTGCACGATTTTGTGTGAGTTTTCTTTTTTAACTGGTCATTTTGTCAGCTTTACATGGGGCTTTCTGTGGGCCTGATACTGGAATTCAAATCAAGGAGATCACGCAACCCACATGATTTAAAATGTTGGGAAATGAACATATCCCTTATTATCTTTAACAGCTATTCCTCTCCAGCAAGCAGAATACTTGTACAGAAAAAAAAAAAGAGAGATGGTCTCTCATTTAAGGAGTTCTGTACACAGAGATGACTATCTGCTTTGCTCAGCTTCATCATTCAACGAGGAATTCTGCATAATTGGGGGGATGCTCCTCCACACACACCCGCCCCCGCACAAGTCCCTGGTTCCTGTACCTGGCCATGGCACTCCGCAACCGTTTTACTTGGTATTAATCAGTGTGGTTCTGAGAGGTAAATCCAAAAAATGCCTGGCAAAACAAGCCATCACAGTGGGGTCAGCCGTCAGAAGAATCATACGTTTCACATACTCTCTGCCTTTAATCTCCTGGTTTAATCCAGGGGCCCAGAGGTCAATTCAGCCAGTTCTGGCCTAACTGCACATATCAGCGTCATCAGTAATACCTAAGAAGCTTCTGGATGCTGATCTACATTGATAGACCAAGGAAGGCACCCATCCATAAGACACTGTGAGCTTTTCTCAAGTTGTCAACCTAGGTGATTTGGTTAGCCTTGCATGGACTGATGTATTTATTTTATATGTATGTATTATTTATAAAGCACAATTCTTCCACATGCCAGCAGTGATGGACCAAGATACCCTCCACAAGATATTTATGGGTTCCTCAACGTAACAGGATAACAAGGAAATTCTGCAGACACGTTACAGCTGCTATTGCTTGTCACAGAGCCCCGGGAGGTCAGCTCAGCCACAGTATTTTCTCCATACATCCAAGCGTTATGGCATCTGCCTTGCATGTACCCAGGGCAGTAAATTTATTCTGAACATTCCCTGTTTAAGAAGTGCTTGAAATAGCAAGACAGTTGGAAAACATTGAAAGCCACAGTCTGGATTGTACTTTTTCATGGATGGAACACACGTGCTGGAGGCAGAACCACAGCCACCGAATCCTACTGCAAAGCATGAATTCCTACATCACACGGGCTACTAACAGGCTACATTGCTGTAGTGGCTGAAGAACACATAGCTGCCTGGTTGCTCAATAGAAAATACTGGCAAAGTGAGTCCACGAGAGGCAGTAGCCTTTGGGTAAGCTCTGCAGGTGGTGAACATCTTCCTAAAGAGCGCGCCAGGTCTCACTTGTCAAATATCTACATGCATGACAAGAGTGCAAGCCTCTTAGTTAGATAACTCCTGTCCCATGCATTCCCATTTCTGCAAATCTTGTACAGCACAAAGCAGAATTTCAATCAAATGAATTGTTTTCTTGTCCATTGACATTGTTTTTACTCCCCTGACTAAGAAACAAGGTCCCCTTAGAACCTGATGGGACAGGTGAATGGTTTCAAGCAGACATTAGACAGAAAAGTGCTTCTGGGCCAATACATTTGCCTTTTTTGCAAGGGGACCTACTGAGCAACACTGAATTCCTTTCTGAAAGGAACAGTCAAAGACAGGAGTGAGAATAAATGTGGGCAGAAAATATGTTTTCTGAAAACAAAATAATTTTAAAGAACTAGGCTTGTACTTTTGCTACATCCACAAAGAACAAAAGGGAAAGAGGGAGGAAACTCCATGTGGCTGAGCAGAGAGGAACAGGGAGACCATACTGCTCATCAGTGGAGAAGAGTGGAATGGAAGCTCATTTTCTTAATGAAGGTATCTACTGTCAGAGCAGTTCAGAGTGGCAAGAACAGGAGGCTGGCTTTGCAACAGTAGCATACAGTTGCATGGATACTAGAAAATGAACTTGTTTTCCCCTTTCCCCTTTGGTTTCTCCCTCAGTGCCACACAACGCCTGCTGAGAACCAGGGGAATCTGCTATTGTTGTAAAGCACCTGGGTGTGAAGGGAGTCACAGGGTCTGGCACAAGAGCCTTCCTCCCTTCCCTACTTCTTCTCTTTTTCCCTGGATATAATCCCTCCCTCTGCTGCCTCTGGCCTCAGCGATTCAGTTTTGCATTTCTGGAATGTAGCTGGCTGGGTTTCTCCCCATCTTCCCCCTGACCTCTTAATGCCATTTAATCTTCTTGCAGAAGAAACTTGCCCTACAAAGCAGAGTTGTTTGTTCTCTATGTCTAAGTGTAGATCGTGAAGGGAAAAAAAAGAATATGCTTGTTTACAGCAAATAAGCTGGCAATTATGGCCCACAAAAGTTTAACAGCACTAAGAATCGGCTGGGAAATAAGCTGTTTAATACACAAATATATTTTCCATTTGTTTCATAGTTAACATTATCCCTGAGNCAGTCAGATAAGCTGTTTAATACACAAATATATTTTCCATTTGTTTCATAGTTAACATTATCCCTGAGAATACTAGTTCTCTCTAGTTTTGCACTGAGAACGGAATATGATTGAATCTCTTAAGTAGAGACATTTTCTATTTGATTAAGCTTTTCCCTTAGGTAAATAAATGGAATATAACATTCTATCTGCTGGTAAATAAAAATAAGCCACAGAAACATAAACACACCTAAGCTGACAGAACACATTCTAATTTTAACAGAAACATGCAGAGAGCTGAACAGAATTGCCAGTATAACTTGCTTCTAATGAAATGACAGCCTTTCCCAAGAACCCAACCCAAACACATCCAGTATCACAACAGACCTCAGTGTTTCAGGCTTTGGGTCCTGTCAAAGTAGACCCTAAACAGCTGCTTGCTCGGACAAGGCATGTGTTCAAAAAAAGTCACAGTGACACAGTGGAGTGTTTAGTGTCCAAATAGCTGAAAGATGACAAAGATAAACATGTGCATTCTACCTAAAAAGCAGGGGGGTCTGCATGGAAGCAGAAGCTACAAACGCCCATGTCCCACACTGCCGGTCCCAGCCCGTCCTGGTGAATGGTCAGTGGGCTCCCAGTGCCAGCCCTGCCTGCCCCACGGGAAGGATCCCAAGGACAGCTACGGCAGCAGATGCCAGTGGTTGGATACACAGCATGTGTTCCCACGTTTCAAGTGAGTTGTGGTCAGGTTTTAAGACAAAAGGCTGGAATAAAGCAAGCAGTAAGACGACATTCACAGAGAATGTTCTCTGCAGCATTGTGTCTTCGACTATAACTCACCTTACTTTTCCCCTACTATCCATTTGAATCATTCTCTTGGCTTGAAAATCATTCCCTCTTCTCCCCACTCATTAAACCTTGGTAGCCTGTATTGCTCTTCCTACTTGTTGAGTGCAGTGGTATTGCAGAGTCCATGACAATAGCTCCTTATATTTGGTCAATCTGAGGCTCCGTATTAAAGGTAGACCCTGAGTGCACTCAAGAAGCATGCAAAGTTAAACCGGACAAAAAGCTGTGGTCAAGCCCCTTTCCACTCTGGTCTCCTCATGTCGTCTTACTAAGAACACTTTGTTCAAATCTTTATTGCACTGCCCTAGGCTATGTGGCTAAAATCCTTCTTTTCACAGTCAAGGAGAGCTTTCCCACAATATCTTAGTATTACAGAAACCACTGTTAAAACAATTCTGTAATAAACAGCCCTGTCAAACAATGCTGATAACCAGTCCCCAAGATGAGCTGCAACACTACGGAATCTCACACAGTTAGCTAATTGCTGCTAAATTTTTGAGAACAATCAGCTGAGGTGCTATACATTCAAAGCCATTGCAAGGTATTTTACTGGTATTTTTTGTAGCCTAACAACTGCAGACACACAACTGCATTTGGAAAAGCTAGGAACTACCTCACTATAGGGTGAGAGATAATGAGTTAAAATTAAAGGTTGCTGCTGGCTTGCTAGCCCATCCCCCTTTAGCTAATCTGTCATGTAATGAAGAGAAGCACCTAGCATAGGACAGCTAGCTGCCGGCTCACTTACAGCGAGCTGATTAAGAATGTTCAACCAACAGCAGACTGCAGACCTTTCCAACGAAAATAAATAGACTGTATGCAAATGTGTTTGTCACTTTGACAGCATGTCTCAATTAAAGCATCTCGCTGCTGTTGGGAGGCTCGCTCGCTGCAGTGCTATGGACCAGCCTTACTGCATTACTGATACACGGGGCTTGACCCTAATCCGCATGCATGCATTTTAAAAAAGTCTGCCTTTGCCATATACACCAGCATAATACCAGCAGACACAGAAAGCAAGTGACAATGAGAAAAAAGCCTCTTTCATCCTCTTCAGTTTATAAGAACTGTGAATGCACAAACAGCCCTTATTTCAGAGTTCTTGTGGCTTTTTAATTGTTCCCACCTACTGTATTCTAGACAGAGTTAAAAGTGACACTAAAATCTTTCCCTTTAATCACTAGTTCGAAGCCATCTCCCATTTAAACAGTAAATGTTGCCGCTTTTTTCCTCCCCAAAGCCTTAATTTATATTTCATAAACCTGAACATCTTTTCCTTTTGAATGAAAGTATGTTTAATTTTCATTTTGGCATTAGGCTAGTGGGAAAAAAGGACCCATGAAAGGACACAGGCTCTAAGTGAGACAGCCCCAGAACTGCTAAGTTAGATCATTTTTCTGGAAACCGACATTTGTAAGGCAATGACAGTTATAAGCATTTAGGAAGCGAGCCTTTCACCACAGCCAGTGGCTCAGTAAGGATGGTGTGTGTT
Organism: Nycticryphes semicollaris; assembly: GCA_013400055.1. Lineage (NCBI taxonomy): Eukaryota > Metazoa > Chordata > Aves > Charadriiformes > Rostratulidae > Nycticryphes > Nycticryphes semicollaris. The sequence goes on along the minus strand of VXBJ01002747.1, from coordinate 246,066 downwards.
TCTTTTGACACAGAGAAAGTGATCATTAAAAAATTTTAAAGTGACCGTTAAAAAAAACCTCATGAATTCAAATTTGCACTTTCCGTGTGATTATATTTTTCATTAATCAACCAAAAGGTTTGAGCCATCCATCCCTCACAAAAATCTAAAGGAAAAAATGGAAGATGATCATTATATTATCTGGATTTTTGACTGCTTTAAGTGAAATGTAACATTTTCCTGCTAGAGCTAGATGGCTACATTGCTTAGTAGTCCCAATTCCTCTCTCAACAGTACCAGCACAGAAAGTAAGTGAAAAATAAAGCACTACTGCAAATATTTAATTGGAAGAGAATCTGTTTTTTTTTAAAAAAAGGCTCCAAGAACTTACATTCAGCACAGCAGTGAAAGTTCTGAAGGAAACAAACCTGATTCTGAAGTGATACAGCCACCATTGCTCTGAGCAGTGATTGTATCTCGTGTAGCCCTGCCTCATACCTAAACAGCCAATGCAGCTACACTGGCTGCTTTCTATTAATAGATGCTTATCTAAAAATCAAGTTTGCTTCATGTTCTGTAATTCCCACTTATTTTACCACTGTTTTAAAATTACACTGTTTCTTTAGAAGAAACCAGATACTCACTTCTGCTTTCTGATCATAATACTGTAAAAAATAGATACGGAGAAAGAAAAGAGAACTGTGACCACAAATAAGACTATTTTTTCAGTCAGGCTACACATAATAGGGGAACACTGGCAAACTGTTAGTAAATACTGCATGTTTGTCCAGGAAAAAATCACAGCAACTACATTTCCTAAATAATTAGCTCTTAAAAAAACCACACAACCAAACTCACTCTTTTGCAGACATATCAAAAGAAACATTATAAGAGTAACTAATGTGTACAGCTCAGTTGTCAATACTGAAATACAGGGTACACTAATAAGCCATTAATTGATTTTTCCATCTTAGTTCATCGCATTTAATTTTCAAAGAATGTTAAAATGCTTTAATAGTTGGATGTTCCATACTGACGCTAATGATCTGGCTAGATAACAGAGGATGCTTTAAATTACACATCCTCAGTCCTGAGGGCTATAGCATTTTGCATGCTAAAAGAAAATCAAAATAGTTTATAAAATGACTATAATAATTTTGCTTCCCCCCACTCATTCACTTAGCATTTATTTTCCTCAAAACCATTGTATGAACAAAGGAATCAGTAAATCCCAGAAAAATCAGGCCTTTAGAATTCCATTTAAGTAAACACAGCAGAAATAAACCTACAGCAACAAAATTCACTTACAGAAAATAATTAAACAATTGGCAAATCGTTATTGTGACTCTTCTCTCAACTCTTTAGGCTGAGTCACACAATTTGAATTAACCCCACACTAAGACATACCTGACCAAAATGCACTGTGATTGGCCTTCTGTCTTCTCTTAATTTTGGGTCCTTCTTCTCCACCAAGGGCGAAGGCGCCGGCCTTGGCAGAGCCTCCTCCGGGGCTGCAGAACAGCCATTCTCAGTGATGTCCTGCATGGTAGGAAAAGGTGAATAGCGTGGCCAGGAACATTCTTGATTAAGGGTAAGGGGCACAAAGGAGACACTAGAGGATAACGCTGACTAACAATTTTGATGTTAGGGGAAAAAAACCAAAGTACAGAAAAGAAAACATCATTAGAATAAAACATTTCATTGTACTTTGTCAATCAGAGCTTGCACACAACCACTCTCTCCTCCTAATACCAATGGTGCACACAAACAGACACATTCACTAAAACCTCTGACTTAAACATGCAAAAGCCAGGAAATATATAAGGAGAAAAAACCCACAAAGCTCAAAATTTCTATTCTAGGAACAAATTCAACAGAAACCTAGGCACAGGGCTATTCTGCTTTTTGCAAACTAATTCTATTTACATACTTCACAGAATTATCTGTAGCAGAACAATTACTTGAGAAGTAGCAAGGGGTGATGAAGCTCACAGCTCAGTTAGCTTTGTGTTCTATTTTTGGGTCTGTGTACACGGACCATGCCCTCAGGAGATGGTATAAAACAAACTGCTGCCTAGCGGGATGCTTTTTTGTTTTGCTTTGCTTTTGCCATTAGTCCTCGTCTTCAGAAGTAAAGCGACCCATCAACCTAGGTTAGAAGACTTGGCAAGTGTATGTATGGTATATGTAACATAGGTTTTGAACAAGACAAAGGCATGCAGACATAAGGAATCAGACACAGAGAAAAGAGTTTGAAAGTCAGTTGAGACACACTCTGTAACGCAGTGGGCCCCAAACCTTACATCTCTTTGCAACAATGTCAAGGAAATAATGCTTGGTAAATATAGAGAGAAACCTGCACACACTGTAGCTCTGCAAGACTGACCTAAGGTTGGCTGCTGACATCGACATTGCTTTGATTCACCGACCTTTGACATGCCCCCTCGAGTTTCCGTCTCGCTAAGGTACAATAATGAGACATGTAAGCCGATGGCCAATTAGAAATGGTTCTTTTGGACACAGACTGACCTAATGTGTTTAGGTCAAATGAAACAAAAAGCTGGATGGACTTTCTAAGGGGCTTTGTCTGCTCCACAGAGAAGCTGAGAGACCTTTTCAGATCCAGCTGGTAGAGCAGTGGTTCACCAATATGGGCATAAGGATGGTGGGGAAATTAACAACTTGTTAAGGTCAGGCTAGAGAGAAAAACTTTTTCCTCTCCCCTGTCCTCCAGCTGCACAAGGCTACCTTGACTTTAAAAAAAATTCAACAAAGTGCAATGAATTAGTAACAAAGAGTCCCAAAACAACTGAGTGACAAGAAAAGTAAGCTTCTGTCAAACTCATACTTCAGCTCCAAACCAGCAACAAGCTACCAAGGGATCTGGTCAATTCTGGAACCAGGTTACATACACAGCAGTGTATACTGTTCTGACCGCATTAAATACAACCTTTATTTACATACTTCTATACCAATATAGCCGTATGAAATGTGCACCCAGCTTCTGATCCATTGTGTGTGAGCCATAATGGTGCCCAGCACATCCAGAGCCACCAGAGTGCCCTGAGAACTCCGAGTCCCACCTCGAGCTCTGGCTCTGACCAAGGCAAGGGACAGCTGGGAATCAGCAGAAAGCAGAGCATCTTCCAATCTGGGCAAAATCTCCAGAAAAATGTAAAAGGAATGCAGAAATTTGGACATCAAGGGGATGGGAGGAGAGAAAAGAGACAGCCAGATCAAGCCATTGAGCAAACCCCTAAGATGTGTAACAATCACTGCAAATCCTTGCAGCTTTTATCGCTATAGATTTGCTGTACTTCTCTGATGATATAATTGCATACAAAAAAGATGGTCCTAAAGCATATTTCCACTATGTTTGGTGTAGAGACTTCCAAAGAAACTGCAGATTTCAGTCAAATTATTTTTCAAAATTAGTTAATATATGTGAGAATTAAAGTATTTGATACCTCTCTGTTTTTTCAAAAGGCACAGAAACCATCAACACAGCTTCAGCCATCAAAGCAAAATTTGCTCCACAAAACTACATTTTCTACCTTCAATGAAACCACATTTGAGCTAAATAAACAGAGAAACCAGATTTTTAACTCCCCAAATAATGGCTCCAAGTAGCTTTAAAATGATGAAACGCCAAAGCGTTTGGCAATTCTGCAACTGGAAATCTGCCACGAGCCCTGCAAAGCAGCCTGTGACACCTTCACTCCACCCGCAGCCTCTGAGCACAGGTATTTGGAAATCAATAGGGAGCACAAGACGGAGAAATAAAAACAGGGGAAGGAAAACAGGACTCTGCAATTCTGAAGTTGAGCTTCAGAAAGGCATCGGGGCTCACAGGACAGCTGCGATACACGCAGGCCTTCAGCCTGTGAGCTTCAAATGAGCAAAGCTCTGCCACCATGTGTCACGTGCGTGGGGATGTCCCCCGTCTGAGTTCTCACTTCCCCCAGGAAGGGATTCGGCATTAGCCAGCCAGCCCTTCCTGAACTAGCCTAAGTCATATAGGTTATTCAGGATAACAACAAAAACCATGAGACCTATCCCTCCAAAACAGACAAGAAAACCCCAAAAAACCAGCCAAACCCTAGCAATGTTTCAGTGACTTTTTAACGAAAAGAAAGTGTAATTTAAGGATATTGTTAAAAACAAAACCACCTTTTGCCTGCAGAAAAACGACACTTTATAGATTACTGGAAAGAGAACAACAATGATCTATCCCACTCATAATTATCTCCATATCTAAATGGTGCTTCCCCTAACAACTGTCTGTCCAGGCGAAGTCTTTACTACTTTTTTATTTTAAAGGCATAACTGCAGAGAATGAGTAAGATCTGTATTTACAGATATGTAAAGTTTACCCTGTAATCCGAATAAGGTTTTCTTCTGTTTAAATATGCATTAGCAATTTTTCCAGGGACCTTTTGTAATGGACTACAAATACTGCCTATTAGAAGAGCAAAAAACACATTCCAGAATGTCTAGAAGGGTTCTTCAGGTTATTTTATAAACCTCTAAATGAGCTGTTTCCACTGTACTGATAATAAAGCATTGACAACAGCCCATTGATAACAGCCATTAACTAGAGCCACACAGGGCTCTGTAAGTAAAATAACGTTGAATACATTAACGCCAAGTGCCCAACCATTTATATAAATTGTCTTATCCAGAAGCTTTCAGTAAGTTACATTCTCCTTACTGAAAGTTGAGGATGGTACCATTCATATTCCTCCTTCTTCCTAATTCTATGTAGTTAAGCTTCAAACAAGCCAATAACAGAGTGACTTGACCACCATGGTCCATTTGTGAAATGGAAAAAGCAGCCTTTACAAAAAAAAAAAAAAAAAGGAAAAGAAAAGAAAAGAAAAAAAAAGAAAAAAGAAAAAAGTACTGTATCTGATATAAAATAAAGCTACCATGCTGTATCTATTAACAATTATTTGCTATCACTCATAAGAATCCTCTGAAAACTATTTCTGTTGCTTTGAAATACTGTACCACAAATGAACAAGGGATGGAAATAGAGCCCCATTCAATCTCTACTATCATATTAAAGAAGGACCTTACACACACCACAGTGACCTCTCAACAGGTCAATCCTGCATTTCCCATTTGCAATTCAAACCCAAGACTGGAGCAGACCAAGGGCAAAATGGGCTCTTGATTATATTTAAGAGGTCACCATTGCTATGCAGAGTTGTAGGAAGCAGACCTCTAGCTTTATTGCATTTTTAAATTCTACCTTGTATAGAAGCTGCTCACATTTGGCAGCAGAAACTGGAAAAGGGATGTTTATATTTGACTTTTCCTTACCAGTGGCCTGCATACCTTTTGTATTAATAATGGAAAATAACGTGTTAAAATGCAGTGGATAGTAAGTTCAGTTTAAAAACAACCTTAGGTTATCCTTAGAAGATGAAAGACTAGCATCCCAAATTTGGCAAAAATTATTCAATGATGTGAGAATTTCAAGCAGTTAACACTTGCACATGCTATTAAGTAAATACATGAAAAATACAATGTTCTCACATGAAAATTGGCGAGGATGCACTAATAGACTTGTCAACAGAGCAGCACAGACATTTAGATTAAAAATAGTAGGAGGGTGGCCAAAACAATTTTTGCTATTTGCATCACTTTAAAGAGAGCAGTACCGCATTGTCTTCCTACCTTGCATTCACACTGGAGAAAAGGATGGGATGGAACAGAACAGACTTAATGAAGAAAGGAGAGGTACAGCAGGATGTGTCAACTGCTTGTACAAATCTTTTAAGCTCTTGTGAAAGCGTTTGTTGAACAATCATGTTGAACCACCTTACGGAAATGCCACAGAGTAAGGAAGGCAAAACAAAATTGGGCCATTTGTTTGTAAATATTATGTGTGTTTTTTAAAAAGAATGCTTGCTGCTTGAAAGACTGGAAAGACAACAATAATAATGAAACAAAGCAATGAATGACATGTTTCTCAGCCTTTTATACAAATGCCACGGAACAGCGTACAATTATATTAGCATTTAAAATACAGGAAAACAGTCTGGTCATTTTCCACAGCTCCAACTGCTTTAGAAACACACATGAGAAGGCCAAACATTTTCTTATTCATGAAGGTTATGTCCAGAAGTGAAACACATGGAATTACATAAAAAATTCCACGTACAAGAAAACTGCTTCATGCTTCTAAGATTTTCACATTACACCTAAAGTGGCTACACAAAGCAGTGAGTGTAATCAAATAAAAGAGCATTAAAAGCATCTGAAGCAACTTCTCTTTCTCAAAAAACTCCAGCAATCTGCCAGAGTATTTAGGGAGAGAGCAGCATTTGGACTGTACACACTGTTAATTTCAGGAGTTCATAACCTGGCTGCAGAATTATTAGCGTTTTGTTGACTTGTTGAGATAGATTTCTGATTGTGCCTCAGGAATACACTTCCACCAGCATCTTAAGATAACATGAAGGTAATTTAGAGAAGAAATTTACTGAGACAGAACAGATTAAAAAAAACCTCAAACTGTTATGCAACAAATTGAATAAAAATTTCTGATAACTTCTATTCTATTAGCAAGCCTTTTAGCAAGGTAGCTATTGCATATTTCCCAGAAGACTCTAATAGCTCTGTTCCATAGAACAAATAGAATATCTGAAATACACCTAGGGCAGAGTTAACCATTCCATAAGGTATGTATCAGTACGAACATGCCTCTGGCTTAAAAGGGGCAGTTAGTATTGGATAACACATTCATCACACACAATTCAGCATTCTTGGAATTGCAGTTTCCAAACAGAGAGAGATTTGGAAAACAACAGCTTGAGTACTTTTTTTCTGCAATAATTCAAATTTGAAACGAACACCAACTCTAGTTTAATTCCCTTATGCCTAAATTTTGCAGGAGATACTCAGGAAACATATAAATCCTTTTCCCAATGACTATTTTCCCTCAGAGATTACTGTAGAAATAACAACAATTTGCCATCTGCAAAAAGTTCACCGCCCTTGCTGTAGGAAAGATCTCCCAGTTCACATAAAGTCCCCTTCCACAATGCCCCAGCACAAAGTGGGATAACTCTAAATTGAACACTCAATTTTCTGGCTTTTGTGGGTTTAAGTCAGAGCCTTAATGTATTTGAAGACACTTTTTTTTTTTTTTGTCTGTGAATATTTATAACAGTGTGAAAAATCCAGGACAGCTGGTAATGCATTTTGAAGTGTGCTAACAACGCTGTATCAAACAGCTTCCTATTGATCACGTAATGCTTTTTGTGGCTAAGGATTTCATACATGGTGCTTATACATTTTGAATAAGAACTTCAAGTACCTTTTGCTTCAAGCGGTTTTTCACTTCTTTTATTCCCATTTTTGCATGATCTTTTGCCTGCATGAAAAATTAATTTAAGTTAAAATCTCCTTCTATTTCCAGCAGTGACAATGCTTGATTTCAGTTCAAGATTCACCTTCTCTAGTCACTAAAAATGGCAAGGAAAAAATTGTAACAGGATACTGAAAATGTATTAAAACATATACAAAGCTAAAAAACCTCCCAAACAAACAAAACCCACCACCCACACACAGTCACTGCAAAAATGACTGTTTGGATGCCATAGACATCTTTGATCTTTTTGCACTCCACAAGTATTTATCTTTGCTGTAAGTTAAAAACCAACAGAAACATTAAGCCTGCAAACTTTCTCCCTGCAGTCCTCCAGCCGCCAGTTCCCTTTAGCAGAGCTAATCTCAGCCTGCTCAGTTCACTCAGGCTGGAGGACGGCAGGAGAAAATGAAAGTTAGTAGTTATCTCAATGCTTTTTGTAGCATTATTTCCTAAGACTGAGCTTATAGGAAATCCTTGCTTGTTTCTATGCTGTTTTACCTTGGGCAGTGAAACTGGCAACCGTTCATGATAACACAGTAACATACCAGCTGTTTGTTAACAGAACTGAAAACATTCTCATTTAAAGAATAACTCAGTAAGCTGAGCTCTAAATAAGCAGGTATAAAAAATCTCTGGGGAAAATTAATTGACATTTAGAAAAGATGGAAACAATTTGGAAAATGAGAGGATTCCCTTATTTCGATGAAGCTGCAAGCAGGGAAACCTGAGGTAACAATGATTTCCAGCAGAGTAATGATGAGATGGTAGAGCTGCTTAGTAAAGCATATAGGCACCATTTCCCAGAAATAGTTGTGTGTAATAAATAGAATTTCTCATCTACACTTTCAAAAGAAATCACAAGTTCCCCTTCTCCTTTGCATTTCAATTATGTTTAAATTTCAAAATGGCTTTTCCATTTAAGTTTGAAATTAAGATGAATGCATATTTTAAGTAATTTTCTGAGTCCAAGAAAAATGAATTTAAGTCTTGAGTTCCATTTGAAAGGTTAAAACTGAATGGTAATTAGACTCTTATCTCAATAGTAAGCCAGTACTTGATACTTACAAACTTATAGACAGTCTTCATGGCAGGGTTAGCCTTGGTCTTTACTGTATTTAAAATGGCTCCACTTCCTTTCTGTAATTACAGTAACAATAGAATAAATTTTGTCAAAGCTCTTTAAAGCAAACAGCAATCTAAAATCCACCATTCTTAACTTAAAATACCAAAGTAGTAGCTACGCTAATTAGCAGAGCTGAGTATTAAAATGGTGAAGCTGAAGAAAAATAATAGAAGTGAAAACATAATATGTTTCTCTGGTTTTCCAGAGGAACCTAATTTTTTTTTTAAATCAGTGGTTTTCAAATGAAAAGTGTCAGTATCTCCTAATACCAAGAGCCCTCACTCACCCTCGAAGGTGTCCTGCACATTTCATTAGAAACCCAAGCAGATTTTTTGTAGAAACAAAAGCATCCCACCAAATACTCAATGTCTGAGGCAGAAAATTCCATTTCAGGAGAGCTTGAACATTCAATCTGAAGAAGTAAGATCCTTTTTTATTTTACTTTTCATGATCCCACAATACTATTTATCAAAAGCATGCTGCCTTTTTAAGACTTAAGTAGTTGATAAAGGGATAAATAGAGGGAAAATGAAATCTAACTACAGCCATAAACATTAATTCTAGAAAAGCTCAATTGCATGTGGTGAACACAATGAGAGTCATAAGACAGTAATAAGTCATCCAGAATCTGTTTGTCTGGGCAGTGTTTTACACATCTTCCACACACCACTGACTATTGCTGCACTGCACCTTATTTGATAAGGAGATGGGTAAAATCCAAGGAACAAAATCAGAGATAATTTTATGTTTTCTCATTTCAGTGCAAATTTGTATTTCCAGAGATCAGACAAAATCACATGCAAGCAGTTTTACGACTTACTACCTTCTGTTGCTACGTGTCAACTAATCTTGGTAGAAAAATGCTAAACTACTGAATTTAATATTTATTTAATATTTTTATATTCACTCTCAGCTGTTCCCTTTCTTACAATTTTAAAATTACACATGATCCTACATATTTATATGTATAGTATTATATATATATATATTTACCTATCTAACAATACAATGGGAATTTTTGCATTACTCTTATAAAAGATGCTTCATTCAAAATTATCAAGTTAATATTTAGCCCAGCATTTTGTGTAAGGAACATGATTTCATTCATAACCAGGAAAAGAGTCAAATGGAACACTGCAAAACTCAATTCTTTCAGAAAACAATTCCATCTTCCTATTGCTTTGTACCCACAATCCAGAAATACATTATTTTTTAATATACCACATTTTATGCATCAAAGGAGAGTTTTAAAATCATCTGTCAATTGTCAGCAATAATAATGTATTCTCTAAAAGTATTAACATTTTTAATTTACACAACTAGGGCACTAAATCAAAGAGATACAAAACCCATCCCAAAGAGTGCTGTCCCCATTCAGCACTTAGAGCTTTTAGCACCATTTAGCTTTATAAAGAGCTCTTTGGTGTGACACTACTCTCTTTTCTGTTCTATTAAAAGAAAATAAAATCCACATTATTTTCTAAAACGACAGTAACAGATTTCCAGCTGTCTCCAAGACATTAAAAGTGGTTTTCAAAAACTTGTTAATACCTATGGTGACTTTTTTTTTTGTTAATACTGTATTTTTTTTTCTTCTGTTCTTTACTTCATCCAAAGACCGTGTTAGTTTCTCAGAACAGAGCTCAGGTTGGTCACAAGTGGCTGCTGCAGGCAGCAGGTCAGTCATGCTCACGAGCACAGAGGTTTAACAGCCACCCGGAACCATACAATGGTCCAGTAAGAATTAGAACATCTGTTGGGAGGAGGTTGTGTCCTTACCCTTACTGTGGAGAGCCACTGGTGGTACAATTTGTCGCTACCTAAAGAGAATCACAAAGGAATTGTTACTCTCTACCAAACAGAAAACAGGCTAGAAATGCGAAGTGTTAGCACTTGGTGGCTGTAGAGTGTGAACAGAACAGACACAGACCAGGACAACCATCCTTTTCTTTTAATACAGTTGTTACAGAGTTAACAAAAATTTGACACAGTAGCTACAATTTCCCATTTACTTGCCAAGAAGTATTTCTACTTTATCTGAGTTTGTCTTTTGGGAGGTCGAGAATGCTAAGGTTTTTTTTTTATTTTTTATAATTGCCCAAAGATTTTTGAGGTGGTTCTGGGTAAAGCCAAGGTTCTTCAGTATCCTCCATTACAAGAACTCTTTCAGTTGTATTTCAGCCAAGTGGTAAAACTGAGCATTTGTAATGCTGAACAAACTTCATTCACACTACAATACCTCACCCAAAGTTCTTGACAGAGGAAAGAATGAAAATTTAAGACACTTCATCCTACAGGAATCATTGCAACCCTAGTTATTTAGGTGGGTCCCCACAGTGATCCATGACATGATGGCCCCCAAAGAGTAAGTCAAGAACAGTGTGTGAAATTACTTTAAAATACTGTATTTCTTACCTGCATATTCTCCCATATTTATCTCTTCTTCAAACACATCACTGAAGCCCTCTCCAGAGTTAAGAAGATCCAGGCGTCCATCAATGAACTACATCAGCATTAAAAGAGCATGTAACCAAATCAGCCAAATCCCATCCTTCACCTTTTCAGAAAGATTTTATTTTGCATTTGCTAGAATAACCTCAATGGTCTTATTGGGAAGGAACTCTAAATAGAATCAAAATACATACAAAACTGGCAAAATGTTTACTATTTGCCATTTACCATTTTAACCCATGCACCTCTTAAAATACAGAAAACCTTATCACCCAAATGTGAGAGAAGTCAGCGAGCAGGAATTAAGGTGCTGCACTACATGAATCTTCCTTGTTCTGTTGCTGACAGACCGAGGAACATAGGACCAGCCCTCAAAACCCCCAGTTGTATTGTTAAAGAATCTGCTTCTCCATTAGAGCAATTAAGCCAGTACCTGCTTGAAGAGCTGGAGCTGAATGGCATTCTGAAGGAACTGCCTCATGACAGCGGAACGATGGGACACAAACGTTTCTTCACAAAAAGTGATGGGTTCACCCTGTAGAGTTCAGAGCATTCAACACTGAAAAAACTTTGTCTGAATCCACTGTCTCTATTTTATCTACTTCCCTTCCAAAACACACAGACCAGTAAGGCAGGTCTTACACAACATTCAGTAAAACGTAGTTCATTTCCGAGTTTCAAACATATGACTGAGAAACACGTTGAAAACTGGCAAATTGTGTATCAATGACAGAAAGGAATCTGAATTTTGTATGTTCTGCTTATCTGCCTCAGCTGACCCAACCGGTTCCCCTGTAAAAATGCATCAGGAACGTCTGCTCTGTTCCCTCCACTGTCAGAGAGATTAGATTTTCATATAATGAATGAGTGAAATTTCCCTTTTTCACAACCTTGTTGGCAAAAGACATAAATTGTTTTGCAGCTTTACTTTTATCTTATTTTAATGAGTTATGTTATGCTGAAGTCTGCTGTGCATCTGCTATAAGGGCACAAATTTCCTCCACTTAAATCTACAAATAATCAATGCAGTAAGCAAATATATTTATTGAATTAAAAAGAAGAAAGTAACAAAGAATGATAAAATTATACTGATGTATAATTTATATGGAGGCTTCTCCATACTTGTATTAAAATATATTTGGACTTTTCATCTGTTGAGTGTTTAAAATCAACATTAGATAGCAAAAAACCTTAAAGCACTCCCCTAAAAAGGGTGGTATAATTCAATTTCTGAGATTTTTCTATATCAGTCACCAGAGGAAGGTCTAGCTTTCACTTACAAATCACTTTAAAGGAAACAAGCAGCCCTTCCTACCATCTATGAGAACCCAAAATTTCTCCTCTGGGCAGAGTATGAGCACTGTGGAAAGGAGGAGCAGCTTCCTCTGCTCCGCTGTGCATCCTGCACACCAGCATCCCACACGCTGGCCCAGCTGCTGCTCCCACAGCCCAGCCAGGCACCGCTCCTCCAAACACACCCAGCCCCGCACAATTACCGCCTTAACATACCTTCTTCCCCAAGTACTAATGATTGACTTTGTTCATTAGGTTGATTAGACCTTTTGACTTCTTAAGAGACAATTCAGGCTCAACTGCTGCTAGCTGACAGCAAAAACTTTAATCATCAAGGTCAAGCGTGAGCTTTTCAGCTCAGAATGCATTAGTCCCTTCCATCCTCCATGACCTCCAGGAGGGCACACACACTGTTGCTAACCCCCATCCACAGCTTCATTACAAAAAGGCAAAATGGACAATAGACCATCTTCTTGACAGATTTAGTTAACTGTAAATTATAAAGGGAATCAGCTCTGCTTTTACTGACAGATGACGTTATACATGAGGGGACATGCTAAGAACTGCAGATATTTCATGAAATGAATGGTCTTGCTCACATATAAAACAGCTATAATGACTTGTCCCCATAAACCCATCAATTCCTCAACTTGCTGCTTCCAACAATTAGTATTTAAGGTGCTGACGAATCACAGCTTAAATATCCATTATTTCTCTCTCCAACTATAAATGCAAACCAGAGCTAAGATATGGCATTGCAAATGCTCTAAATGTGTGCACAATGTGACTCTATGAGGAATCTGATCTGTGGTATTAGATAATTCATCTGTATTTTGATTGGGTCACAACATTATTTTTTAATACAAAAATGTACACATTTCAAAGACATTTAATCTACAATGTTAACACAAGAAAAGTAACTTTCCAATATAAGACTAAGACTCCCACAGGCATTGAAAAAACAGGTGCCTTTTCTTCATGCCTTTGTAAATCTCCCTTTATATGAATGTTTTATATTCACATGACATAATGAAGTTCAGCCGGGCAGTGCTGCTATCTCATGCCCCCTTAAAAAGCTGGATCGTTTCAGCCTACGTCTGATCTGTTGCCAGCTCTATTTTAAAACTGGAATCCTCTTACAACATAAAAAAATGTTTAAAAGTACTTAAGGCAGCAAGTGAAAAATTAAAGGAGTCTAGGACTTATCTCAGACTGTTCTAGAGTATTGTGAAACCTGCTGTTCTATTTTAAGAAGCCATAACACAAATTGAAAGACAAAGCCTGATTTTGATTAGCTGGGATGTGACAAATTTCACCCTGATCCCCCACCTTCCAAGGAAAGAATTTTTCCCCAGAAAGAGAGGGGGGTACAGGACCTTGTGCAGACCGTTACTGTCTGACCAGCTAACCAGCTGGGGCAGTAACTTTCAAAGGAAATAGACAGGATTAAAACCACACGGGACGGAAGACAGCACAGAGTAGAGAGGGACTTGGAGGAAGGGACAGAGGCAAACCCCAGTGATGCCTTAGTACCTGTGTGTCTTTCCAAGAGTAACTCATGGAAGTCTAACTATTCCCACCCCTGCAAGAGCCGTGACACCAAAGTGAGCATCTGGGTATTTCGGAGCCAGCACGGGACTGCTGGAGAAAACAGTAAGATAATACTGACAGGGCTCAAGTTAGGTCAACAGTGAGAGTCTCTTGCACAAGCAAAGGTTTCACCAAACTTGATTCTAAGGGTAAAAAAAAACCCAAACCAACAACTCAGAGCTGAAGACCTTGTTTAGACAACCCTAAAAGTTATGCCACAGGACACATATGTAATCTCTTCTGCATTATCATGGTCAGCATGTGGTGCGGGGTAATGAATTTTGTGCTGCTGTGTGTTTGTCTTTACAAAGCCTCTCTAATAAATACACAAGCCATTAGAGCTGCTCTGTAAACCAGCCACGAAATGAAAAAATGTGGGTGGAATTTAAAGGTGCTGAACAAGATGACAATCTGGCAGTCAACGAGCTGTAAGTCTGGTGTCAGTATATGCTGTGCAGCAAACCCCAAATATACAGCAAGATCAACGACATGCAAGAGATTCATATATCACTGGTTTATTACTTCCTAGATGTTGCAAATAACCACATCCTTTACTAAAATTGGTTATGTCGCAAATGATAAAGTAAAGCCTGTGGGGATATTCTAGGAATCATCATCCTTAATTCCATCCAGAATTATAACAGAACCACGATAGGAGTATGATCTCACTGATCTGGATGTATATGTCAGTGTCAGATACAACAGCCACCAAAGGCAGGCAACTGCTCTGCAGGCCTTTCAAGAATTGTGATTACAACGTCAAGGAAAGATTAGCTCATCACAGCTGAGGAAGGATCATCAGTCAGCCAGCAGGATTCCATAAAGGAAATCTGAAATTGGTGACAGACACCTGATAGGACATTGGCTCGTTCAGCTTGCAATTGCAACGACAAATAACCTCCTCATAACCAGTACATACGTTCAGCACAAGAAAGCTCTTTGCATCTGCTTCAGTCATAATGGAATCAAGAAAGCACAGATCAAATACTCTGCATTAAGCAAATGATACCACAGCTTTATTAGCATTTCAAGATGCTGCTCAGGAACAAAGAAATCATGTGGCTCGGAGATCTGACCACACTTCTAAAGAAAACCAAATTAAGAGTCTGTTCAAAAAGAGACTACCTGTTCTGATAAACTAGTATTGCTAAGTGTGATCCTGAAAAGCATTTAAACCCATGTATTTACCAACACAGACTGTACTGTCCAAATACTTACAGTCTCATATAAATGCCCATTTGCCCCTACCACTCAGACTGTTTTTCATGTTCCTCGCTAGGGTAATATAACCTCTGGTAGAGACACATCAAGAGTGAATATCCCTACCACTTTTTAATAGATTTACAATATCTGCACTTTTTACAGATATTTTTATAAGATTTACAGTATCAGCCCTTGCAATTGCTGGTGAATTGGAATTTCTGACATGTGTCACTCTCCTGCATGTGATCTGATAACTCCTGTAGTAAGTTGTAATAACATCACTGAAGGAGAAATAAAAGGGAGAAAGGGGGTGGCAGGCCAGTCATATCACTCACCAATCACACTTAATCACATCAACAGCCCCTACAAGATGTGTCAAAACTTGGCTTATCCCAGTGCTGTGGATGAGGGGCACAACTTGCACTAACAAATGAGAACAGGAAAACCTTGCAAAAACATAGAGTTGTTTGTGTTTACTGGCCATAACCCAGTTTTCTCATGCAGATACTGGAAGTTAAGAAATTTCAAAATTTTACCTTGTAAGCATTCTTAAAATTGTCACGTAATTCCTTTTATAAAACTACATGCCAACTGGAGCCCTGAGTTAAACCGTAGGGAAAAAATGCAGACTCATATACATTCTTGACCAAAAACCAAGTAAAAGTAAACTGTCCTCAAAAAGAACATACATCTTTTTCCTACAACCACTGAAACTATCATTAATATTTACCAGCAGGCTGCCAACCAGGATGAAGCCATTTAAACACACAACTCAACTCTAAATGTGAAATTATAATATGCAGATATTCAGACTTCATCAAAATCTTTTTTAACACTGTAATTAGAACTCTGTGGCCTGTACTTCTTTTAGAACTCCATAATCCATGCGTTATTATAATGCAATGCATTATTAAGCTGTAGTCAATTTTACAACATCCAAAATACCTTTAGATCAAAAAACCTTAGGCTATTAAAATGACTATGAAACTTTTGTAGGGAAAAAATAAAGTAAGATTTATTTGCATTAAAACATTGTAAGAAAAATGGCTCAGATACTGAAAGATTTGGTGAAAGTTCAAAAAACACCCCTTTACACATTATTTCAGACAGTGATATCCAACACCATTACACTTTGCACAAAACCAACTTCAAATTAAAGAGGAAACTAATGAAAGATGCATAACTGGAAAAAATTTCCATCACCTAGCAATGTTTCTCCTTCTCCTTACAATCCCTTTCAGTTTATTAGGATACCTGGCAGTTTCACGTTAGATCAAGTAAAATGACACATACCCATATTCACAAATAATGAAACTACTTTACTGCAATAGAGTGAGCCATCCTTCCCAGTGTTTATCTGGCTAATTCAAGCCATTGCCTGCCCCGGCTGCTGAATCGCCTACATCAGCCAGCCGTTCTGTATCCCTAAGCAACTGATACAGCCTCCTGTCTCCAGATCTCAAGCAGCAAATCTGGAAAATAACGTGCAAAGAAGCCAGTAAGAAAGCATTAGGGCTAGGGGAAAAAAAAAAAAAAAAGAGAGAGAGAAAAAATATCACCATTTCACAGATCAAGAATAGAGGCATGAAAATAATAAGTAACTTGTACACGGTCACAAAAGTCTCTGGCAGAGCCAGGGAAAAGAACCGAAATTTCTTTAATCCCTGTTCAGTACCTTAAATACAAGGCTATTCTTCCTCTTCCTACTTGATATTGTGTCAATGCATGAGTGTAGGTGTTGAAAGACTAACAAAAGAAAAGTAATAGTATGGTATTATGAGCTGAGAAACCTAATCTTTATCAGATACAGCAAATCTCTATGATGCTGCCTGCACCAGGAACTCTCTCTTTGTCCTGAATATGCTTTAAATTACTGGTATAATGTGTACTGTATATTGTTCCACTCTTATATTTATTCCACAAAAACCCCTGTGGCCTGCATGCGATTTTATCATTAGCTGGCAAGGTAATTTCAGGGCCTAGTTCTGCAATCATTCCATGAGCAATACTCCCATTGAAGCCAGTACGTTCTGCATGCAAAGCAGCTACCAATTCAGGTCCTCTATAATAAAAAGGCCTTTTTCTATTTTAACTATTGTGGAACATTAGTAACAATACGAGAAAAAGGAAAAAATTACAGTGCAATTCTTTATGTGAGTTATTTTATACTATGGCAAAACGTAAAAGTGTGCTTGGAAACACAATCTACACAAAGTACTTCCTAGGAGATAAATGACAATCCATGGGGTTTTTTGTTTCACTTATTAAAATTTAATAAAATACAAAGTATTTTGTTAAAATAGGGGGGAAAAAAATTTCTGTAAAACCAAGAAATTATTGGCCAAGATTTAGAAGTGACCAATATTCTACAGGTCACAAGTGTTAATATTTTGCTTTCATTTAATTTCTTAAGATATGTGTAAAAAGCCAAAACTTATCTAAATCAATGAAGCTTCTAGGATTCACTCAAGTAAATATTTTAAAAATATCTTTTCATGCAAGAGGTATACAACTTCTTTGTATCATCATCCCCAAAACCACATTGAATAAAACAGTTCAAGATTGAAATACCTTAATATAATATTTAGATACTAATATAGATGCAGAAGGAGAATAAACTGGTTTTAACTTCACTAGAGCAACGTGAGAGAAGCTTTAGTCATAAAGGCAGGTCATAAAATCCCACTCTTAGCTAAGTAACAAAACCCCTGTCTCTCTCTATAAAATGGATATAATGGAATTGAACTTTAAATTTTCCCTGAGCTGGAGCCATCTAGTCTCTGGTAGCTATACCAGTGACAAGACAGAAGATAACACGATATGCACTGCCATCTCCTTCATATAACATCTGGCAAAGTAAATGCTATTACTATAGCAGAACTCACTGAGGGTTGATTTGTCATCATGTTATGCCACTTGATAATTTGGTGTGAAAGCCTCACCTATTGCCAGGAAAAAAATGCAGCCAGAAAAGAAGTCACTTTAGAGGAGGAATTGATCATGTCCTCAGAGTGGGAACCACAGGCATTGGCTTAGGAACACTGGAAAAAGGTTTCATTCCTTTCTGTTCGATTCACGTAACGGTCTCTGGGGAAGCCTAAGTGGCCAATGATGGATATATAAATGCATACACACATACACTTGCTATGATTATTTATCATATGTGTGGGATTATAAATTAGTAACTATGTCACTAGACTCTTAAAGATGCAACAGCATCCATTCCTGGGAACAACGGGAACTTGCCCCATCAAAGACACTTCATCCTGCTCGTTACAGAGCATTAGTTTATTAGATCTCTGGACAAACAGCTTCTGGGAAAGAACTAAGAAATCAAGTCCACAACCACTCAAGATGCTTCTCCTCACAGGGGAGAAAAAGCAAAGCATTTCCCTGTTAAAATAAATGAGAACTCTTCATTCTGCCTTTACCGTTTACTCATTCTTTGTTGTCAGAAACAGGCTCAGATTTTACCATGTGAGAGGGCAAGGCAGTGAAAAAGCCACATTAGTGTAATCACGAAAACTGCTACTTTTCAATTACTTTTAATGGAGCTTTTCAATCTCTGGTACTAAATGAAGCCCTTTCCCCCACCTCACAATAGGTGGAGGATCCTTATATATTAGAAAGTAGCATTTCTTATAAGTTAGGTTTGATTTTTATTTCACCAGGGTCCCCTCTACAACATCTCACTTCTTGCAGTTTTTATTCAAACCCCTTAAAATAAAAAAAAAGAAGAAAGAAACTCTGCCTCTGAGAGACCGAGACGGGTGTGTCTTGCAAGAATTTATTCCAAGAGATGTATCTGTCTC
Source organism: Nycticryphes semicollaris (assembly GCA_013400055.1). Taxonomy (NCBI): domain Eukaryota; kingdom Metazoa; phylum Chordata; class Aves; order Charadriiformes; family Rostratulidae; genus Nycticryphes; species Nycticryphes semicollaris. Next base: position 227,234 of record VXBJ01002747.1, on the reverse strand, counting down.
TCTCAGTCCCCAATTCCTTCTGGATAGATCCACAAAGAGAAAGTTGCATCCGGTGTGAGGATGAAAAAAAAAAAAAAAAATAGCTGTTTTTTCTGTCCACCACTTCCCTTACAGGTTGTGCTTGGTCCCTGCTGAAGCAGCCAGAGGGATTTGTCCTGCATTCCTGCAGACCTACAGCTCACACACACCAGAGCCCAGCTTTGCAGCAAGTGTAATTATTTAGTGTTTGGCCGCATGACTCCTCCCAGCTCCCATTATATCAGCTACACATTTCTCACACGGAAACCATGCAAAATTTCTGAACTCTATTGTGATGGGGGGAAAATGCCATCTAATTAGACCACATGTGCAGAGAAGCATCTGGCTGGGAGCGCAGCAGTTTACCCGGTTCCTGGAGTTGTCGTGGAGACAAGTGCAGGAGCCACTCGGAGCCCGAACGCGGGGGCACAGCTCCAGATGCACTTCTAACATGTTCTGACAGGGAGCAGATGGGCAGAGATCCGCTGGGCCACAAGTGCCAGCTCTGCTCCCCTCCAGCCCCACGCACCCTCCATGATGATTTCTATCTTGTAAAAGTCCTTCTCATCTGCCCTGGAACCTCAGGCTTTCCCACCTCGGAAACAGAACTGAACCTGCCAAGATTTCAATCAGAAGAATCCACAAACTTCAATCCTTTTTATGTAATACTTACAAGGATCAGTAACAACTGACAAAACATTATCCAAATATTTGAAAAATCACTCGGTTTGATGCTTTATTTTGGCATTCGAGTCAAATTGCATACATGGAAAAATGCACACGAATTTCTGTGATTCACACAGTACATTATTACATCTTGGCTGGTGAGGCTTGATAATGTTTTAATTATTAATAAAGTAAAACAAACTTTGCTCTACATAGTCATAAGAATTGCTAACAATGATGTCTATTGTTGCACTGACCTCACAGCTTTGAGACCCTATTTTCAGTTTCTTAGTATTCTTTCAACTCTATGTGTGAATACAGGTTTTCTGTTCCAAATTCCGTTTTAACTTTAAAGCTGCAGTCCAAATTAGCTCCGCAGGCTGCTAAGAACATCTTCAAGGGAAACAAAGTTGATGAAATTGTTGCAATGTCACAACTTTGGACTTTTCCAACTTCTGGGTGGTTTTTTTTTTCCCCCCAAGCTTTTTGGTTGGAAAGCCCTATCACTCTACACAAGCTCAGAGCATGCCTGGCAGGAGGCACACCATCTTCTATTCATTTTAGAAGACACATTTCCAGGAAAAAAAAATATAAAATTCCCTGGCTCAAACTCCCTCAGAAAGAACCACAACTTGTGCCTGCAGCTGCCCAAGATTTTCTCTGCGATTGCTTTGCCCGCCGCCAGGAGGGGCCAGAATTGGGGAAAGCCCAGTGAAAAACCTCGGAAAGGCAGCAAAGAAGACACTCACCATCGGCAGACTGGTCTGACATCCTCCCCGGTGCCACCCAGCACCCGCATCACCCATGCCGGGTATTCTCACAACAGGCATTTCCCACTGAATGTCCAAAGCAAGCCGGCTACTGTGGAAAAAGTTACTAAAAGACCAACAAAGTATTTGCATTTGGAACTTTCCCCGTTAAAAACTAGAATCAGCACAGGCTTGAGCTGCCTTTTGAGCTGATTGGATAATTGTACACACACTTTTGCTCTGTGTGGGCACAATCACTCTGACCCACATGCACATGCAAAAATGTTATATAGCTACTTTAGCATTCAAACAGCTAAAACATAAATCAATGCTATCAAATTGCAAGAAATGTAAACACTAGGACATAGTAGATATTTACCAATAATTGCTATAGCTAAGAATAACACCAGATCATTCATTAGCTCAGTTACTGTCTGCTGCATTGATTACTACGTATTTTCCCCATAGCTTAAGTTTAGCAGCAAAATATCACATTGCTCCAAATTCAAAAGTTGTTCATTTACAGAATGAAACTTATCAAACAGTGTTCTTAGTTCTGGCAATGCAATATTTGACATTCCACAGCATTTTAAACACATTTTTCTGGGTTCAACAAAATTCTCAGAAACTTTTAAAAACATTTTTGTCACATACAAAAAATGTCCCACACAACACATCCTGCATTATTAAGCCTAAAATTTTCAAGTGCTTAAGTTTATGCCCTGTATAAATACTTTCAAAGCTTAAAACCAATTCCTAAGGTGCTAAAGAGTTAATACTTTGTACTGTGGTCACTGTAAATAAGCACAATTTCAGCTAAGCAATATTGCTGTCAGAGACACAAGGCTTTGCAGGTGTGGGCAATAATTAAAGGTTTCAGCACATCTACCTGGGTGAAGTATTTTTGCCTCCTATTCCAAGGAGGAAGCCCTCTCTGTGGAGAGCAGAAGAGCTCATTAATGAGGCTAATTAGGTGTAAAGGGGGTAGAGTCTGGCATCAGCTGCAGCTTATAGTACCTAATCATTAAGCTCTGTAATCTCTACCCCAGAACAGCAGATGATCATGTTCCTGGGTGACTGATGTTGCTAAGAAAATTTCCAGCACCTGAGTATCTGACCAAATACTTTTTGGTGAGGCTAGAAATTCCCTTAACCCTACACATGCCAGACAGTGGAGTTCACATCATTTCTTCACTCTTCAGGATTCTAAGGACAGACATCCAAAAAGATCTGAACTTGGCATGAGGTCTAGAATGTGACTTATTTCAGAACTGAAAAAACCAGTCAATGCCATCAACAGTGTATGGAAAGGAAGGGCAGCAATAATGGCTGGTGGAGCAACATGCAAGAAGAATACAGATAAGAGCAATAATTCTGGCAAAAGAGTGAGCACATATAACTCCTAAAGGTTTGTGAGTTCTCCTTGTCATTTCTTTGCATAAAGTAGTGAGGATAGTTACAATACCACAGGGATGAAAGCCTTGTTAATAAATATGTAAAATAAGGGTTTCATTGTACTCATCTAATTTGAAATGAGAAAAAGGACATAATTTCCATGGAGAGAGAATACATGAAAGCAGAGCTCAGTCTGGACCTTGTTTTGAAAAATGAATTGCAAGAATGGCAAACCATTCCAGCATCTCAACAGGAATGTTTGAGCTGATCAGGCAAAACAGACCCTTTACTGGCAGCCTGCTACTGTCCTTTTTCTTTTCTCCAACTGAAGTAGGAGATTTGAAGAAAAAAATTGATTCAAGTTCAACAAGAAAAAGAGTATTTTCCTACTGTAATTCTTTTCCTGCCTGATGGTATGGTTTGTAGTAGATCCTCGTATTACTCATGAATGAACAGCAAAGCAAAATCTCTTAAGCACCTTAGTTATACCTCTTGAGTTATTAAAAGTGGCACATTTTAAAAGGTGCATTTTCATACTGACCAGGAAACTAAGCTGCAATCTTGTATAGGTCACCAGATTGCAAATATGACTAAATCAGTGTATTTACTTGATCCTTATTGTCATGGAATGAAAAAACCATCTGTTTCCCTTGTTTCTGTTTACTAACTAAAATGTTTATGGATAGCAAAGAAAAATACCTTGCAAAACCGGAAAGATGAGCAAGTACCACTGAGGCAATAAAAGCTCAAGTGTATTTAACACAAGCTCTTGTCTCCCAGTTACCTGTGGACTTGGAGATGCACAGATTAAATAACAGGACCTGCTGAAGGCGGCACTGGCTCTCATTATAATCAGGGATACGGATGCACCCGGCAAGATAAACTACACAAATAATCCAAGACTCCTCTTCACAGCAATAGAAAAACATCTCCAGTAACAACCAGCACCTTCTCTTACAACAATACAGAAGTCAGTTGAATTGGATGATAAAAATGCTCTGTAGTCAGCACCATATTATTTTTAATAATTCTGCAGGTATCTCTCATGGACAAAACCACACTGGGTAATAGGAGTTTTTACAGAAGCCTAGAGATGAGCTCCATTACCCAGTAGTGAATGCTCCGCAGCTTTCGCTTCTGCTACTCTACAAGGACACCTGCACAATGTTTCAGATGTGTATAGAAAGTGCTCAATGCCAGAGGTGTAGCACAGATTCTTGAACAGAAACATCATCTTAAAGACAAAACACCTCCAAATGCCTGAAATGAGATGGGATGGTAGAGTCTTGTCCACCCAGTCTCTGAAACAAATGCTTCCTTTTTCTTTTGAAGATACATAATTCTCTACAAACATCTCATTCCCAGTGCTTGGCACCCAGATATCAGATAAAGAGAAAAAAAAACAGAGTGACAAGAGTTGAACCCCCTTATTTTTGAGCACAAGGGTCATAACTGGTCACAGGAAGAGTCGCCCTGCCTGGTGTTCTGTCTCCAGTGCAGTCTCAAGCAGATGGTCAGGACAGATCAGGAAGGTAGAAAGGTCTGAATGTCATTTCTCCCCTCAGATTCTGTCAGACTGAGATCTTCAACACAAGAAGTCTACTGAGGCCGCTGTTCTTTTTATATTAAATAAACCTGAACAGAGGCCTCTCTCACCAATCCTCCCCAAAACCAACACAAACTTCATTGGTATCATTTGATGAAGCACGTGGCAGGATTACTGCCTATCGTACAGAGAACAGCTCCTTCTCCTTTATTTTGAAATTCTGCTGTTACAAACCTCACTTGATTTCCTGTGGTTTTTCATACTGGAAGAGACAATGAGAAGTCTCTCCCTCTCCTCCTCCTTCCAACTGTGAGGGAGAGTTTTTCCTGTAAATAATGCTACAAAACTGTCTGCACATTCACACTGTCTTCAGTATTCAATCAACCAGATTAGACGTTTTATGGGGGGAAATGTGCAATGATGTCTGTAAGGCAGGTTAAGTGTGTTTAGCAATTGGGGTAAATATGTACAAAAATGTCTGAATTAAACAGAGAAAAGGGCAAACCAGAACTACACTGTTTTAGTCAATGGTAACAAACTTTGTGTCCCTAAAGTCTAGCTCACCTCCACAAGCATGTATGTCCCAAAGGTGGTCTGCAGAGACAAGAAAAACTCTTCAGAGGACTGATTCCAAGAATTGGCACTTTTTCTACATTGTTTTAGTGTTCCTGACAAGTGCTCCATTGTCTCTTAGCCATGTACACACTTCATTTCAGTAATTAGCTGTCAGAGCAGGCCCAACAGCAACTTAGTATTGTCTGCTCAAATCGTATTAATGAAATGCAATCCACTCAAACGTCCTGGACGCGGATCTGTAATTGCGTTAAATAGAGAGGCTGGGGACATCAGCAAACTTCAGCTTCTGAACAGGGCATTACGATCAAGTGCGTTAATCCATTACTTCTTAGGGATTTGACAACCAATTAATAGTAAAGGGCTTCCTATGCAGCAATAAGGATTGACGAGCCAACATTATTTTTTATTTTAAGCATAAAAAGTGACTTTTCAGAGGCTGAGATATCAAAGTAAAAGCTGTGCATAACATTTGTGAATACAACACCCCTAAAGGCAGAACAGCAACAACTGCAGGTTGTAGCACTGCAGAAGTAGTTTTTGTGTTTAAACATTCAGCATCTGTATGTTGAACCCTAAATGTAAAATACTCTGAGCACAAGTAAAATTAAATGAAACCCAAGATCTTTTTCAAATATATCAGTTTTTAACACTTCTTACATGACTACTAGAATCATCGTTCCCAAAGAATATAAAATGCAGGTGATTATTTCTGGCTGCAAACTGGTATTTGTCAGTCAAGTGACTAGACCATTTTCTCCATTTTTTGTTTCATGCTCTCCTTCACCAAATACTTTTCCAATGAACAAAATTTGGAAAAGCCAAAAACCAAGAAACAAAAAAGGACACGTAAGGGCAATATCCTGTGGGTACAACAGTCTTTGGAAAACTTTCATGTCAGTTATGACTGCAAAATTGCTATTAAAATTTAATTAAAATTGAGCACAATGAGCTATGACAAGATAATGGATGGGAAACGTAGCTTTAGGGCAGAGCGAGCATTTCTAGAACTCTGGCTGGGTGCAATGCTTTATTTTTGCTTCTGTTTGGCAACTATTCTTGAGATTTCTGAAGCACATCTTAATTATAATGATCTACAGAAATTCACAGAAGAGAAAAGAACAGCACTGCATCTCAGTCATCTCAAGATCTGCAACATATGCCAAATAAATAAGAGATTTTTGGGACTCCAGTACTATCTAGTCCTTAGTTTCATCCCTGTTCACACCCACATCAAAGAACACTTTTCCAATGTGTCTAGGAAAAGGTATGATGAAGTGACATTTGGAAGAGAACACATGCTCCGAACATCAGCTTAAAAATCCCAAATGAGGGGATGCAACATATGTGTGTTTTTAAAACATTGATCAAGAAGTCCTCCCTATTAATTGCTCCAAACCAATATGTATTTATAGTTTCATAGATATATTTGAGGAAAATCTTTACGTATCTGTTACAACTGAAAATTATTTACCTTAAGCTTGAACTTCCTTGATTAGATTCAGCTCCTGTAACAAGTAATTTAAAAGAAGCCACCTCTTTCTGAATACTGCTGGTTGGGTGCTTTTCATTACAGTTACTGCACAGAGCAGGTACAAACACCAGAGCAGACAGCATCACTCATATCAGTCACTAGAGACTGTAACTCATAGCTCATGATTTTGTTACCAGAGAAACAGCAACCATTTAACATATATATATTTCTTTTAGTTTTAGGGAAGAAACTAAGCAACACTGTTCCCATTCTTTGGCTACGTTAAGTATAACACATTCTTGTATGCAAGCAGAAAGCATCTGTAGAGAAGTGTCCTTTATTTTTCATAAAGTCTTAGTGGAGAACATGTAATAAATTAGTAGCTGACAAATGGGGGATGAACGTTACCTATACAAGCATAGACGGGTCCAGAAGAAAGGCAAACTAATCACATTTATAATCCTTACAAATTGCTTTCATTTTCACCATTAATCCTCTCTAAGAAAAAACGTTCTAGAGATACAGATTTTTACTCCTTGGAGCGCTTCACCAAAAATATTCTTTGGTATATCTTCCTTTTCACTGAACAGCAGGAGTAAGCAACATACATATATCATCTACACCTTTCAAAGTGTGTTCAGAGCAAACCCATGCCACCTTCATTTCCACTGCACTTTTAAGTGTCTAGGACATTCCTACCTCTCAGTAATACCTAATGCTGAAAAGGATGCTGGAAGAGAGTAATGTCAATAACAAGTTGTGCACTTTTAGAATCAACAACATATATATATATGTATATATGTAACAGGTATACAGTTATTCTCATGAGATCTGCTATAAAATTTCTTATTACATGGATCACAAAACTAAATACTGCATCAGAAATTATTCAAGAGAGCTACATTTGGCCATAAAAGTATCCTTTAAGGAGTTAAAATGTCCTCAGCTACAAGTCAAGTTGAAACTTATTTAATTAGGTTCTGTATTTGAAAAAATGAAATAAATTCTTTCATTAACTAAACCAAACTCCCTTAAAGGCAACAATATGTTCCCTCTCTGTCAGGACAGAGCGCAATGAAATCTTTATTTTAATTGGGGTTAGCTAAGGGGCCATTTGGCTTCAGATGCTTTGTTTATCAGCCCTAAGCTTTACAGCTTAGCCAGTACTTGAAATATTTTACTACAGAATGAATTCATTTAAAAAAAAAAAAAAAAAAAAAGGAAAAAAAAACCCCCAATGCTCTTCCTTGTAGTTTTATAGTGAGATAAATTTAAATGTGCATTTTGAAAATTGGAAGTCCAAGTCAAAGGTATCTCAAAAGAAAACAGTGACTCCCTTTTCATTATTGTGCTGTAGGTCTCCTTTATCCGTGTCCCATTCTAACGGTTTCTGCATCATGCCCTTCCCTAAGCAACCCAGCCGTGCAGCAACGGGTCTCTCCGTGGCGATGGCTACGGTGACGCAACACAACACACCTCATTTTTGTTTTGTCAAACCACGCTTCCTTAGTCGTGGACAACGGTTCAGAACCTTCACACTGCGTGGATTTCCGTGTCACAACCAACTGGAAACAAGGAAGACTCCACAACGCGTGAGAACGCAGGGACAAACCTTTCCTAAGAACAGACCATGCTTTATGTAAAACACATTCAAAGTCAGAGCTTACTTTCCATTTTTTTCTAAACAGCTTTTAACCTTCACGTGAAAACCTCGAGTCTTGGACCTGAAAAGCTCGGAGTTGATGAATTTAATTTTAAAACAAAGAAAAATAATTCTTACTCAATAGATGATACCTTTTCTTCTGTAATAAACTAAATCACAAATATCAGACATCTTCAGTAATACAGTTACTGAAAATATAGAAAAGAGCTATCACAGGAATGGAGAGTGAACAGGAACTCTACAAAAACATAGCCCCAGTTCATTCCAAACTCCAGCTAAAATGAAATAATCCAGAAAAAATTCCTGCTCTATTGTGCGGATAAAGCTTAAGTCTGAATTTTGTGTTTATTCTTTATTAAACCTCCAACCATTAGCTGTGTGCCTAAAACTAAAGGAAAAAGGCAAAAAGGAAAACTCCAAACCTAATTTCCACAAATAAAATATAGTAATTTTTCTTGTGGTGTCACTAAAATTTGAACTGTCAAATACTTGCTTTTCTTCTAAAACTAGAAAAACTATTTTATATAATTTCTCGTTGTCTTCTGGAAACACTAAATTCATTATTTAAGATATGAAAATTATGCCAATAGTATTTTATTAAGTCCAGTTTAAGAATTTGGTTTTATTTTTAGAAAAAACTCACTGTCTTTTGTTGTTAGGAACAAAAGCATTGCTGCTGAATTTGAAAGAATAAAGCTTAATTCAAACAAAACATTGAGTTCTGTGCCTCATGTTTTTGTTACCTTAAAGAAAATATAACAACTTCAAATTAAATATATGATTCATATTTGTTAATTTTTTTTATCCAGCTATCTTTTTGTGTATCTTCTCTGCACTATTCCCTCCCGAGAACTCTAATAAAATGAGCTGCTTCTGCAACTTCTCAGCAGGTATTTTGATTTGAGAGTAATCACAGTTTTCTTTACGATCTTTATGTAATTTGTGTCCTGATCATCTAACAAATAAGTAAAAGACTTAAATTGACATCAATATGTATACTTTTCTCTAACAATGCAAACTAATTGTATATCTCTAAACAAGAAAAATGTTTATTAAAAAAAAATCTAGTGAATATACCAACTATTGAGTTCAAAGCAAAGACACCACATGTGTCTAAATAAATATCAAGGAAGTGTCAGAGGTAAATGAGGAGAGACCAGGTGAAGTGTGTGTGATGTGTTAATTGTATTCAAAAAAATAATAGAGCAAGACAGAGAAGCTGAACTTCCAATTATCATAATGGTATCTACTTCACAACACGTTTTCAAACTTGAAAGAGACATTTTAAACCATAGGAATTCTGAGCAGAATACCTCCAGCTGTGTTCTGCATAAATCTTGCACGCTGTACATACACAGTTTATTTAAATACCAAGTAAAGTTATGACTTACAAAATGCATATTTCAGTCACAATAGAGTATCTGTCATTGCCAAAAGCTGCTGCTCAATGAGTGAAAGGAACACCAAACTATGAATTAAATTAGAAAAAGATAAGAAAAGACAGAAGCTTTTCATTTGATGTTTTCCTAGACTGAAGTAGTGTGTGTTTTAAAGAACAATGCATTAATCAGCCCTCTGCAGAGCTTACGCTTTTGTGCCCCCCAAAACAGAAGAAAGCAGAAGGTGGTCCTCAGTGCTAAATGCATTTTTGCCTATATAGCATTTTGGTCGTGAGCCAGAATTTGTCTTTCATGAGTGTTCTGCCCATACCAAACCAAACACATTTATGAAAAACGTTGCCCAGTTCTCTGATGATACGAAAGACCCAAACCAGAAATGGAACACAGTCCCCTCCTGAATTTCCCCCTCCAGAAGCCTTAAGTGTGTGAGAACAAGACGAATGCCCAGGCAGGCAGCACCCCTTCCTTCCCCAAGCCCGAGGAACCAAGGTGACAGCAAGCACTACTGAAGTGACATTCCCATGTGATTTTGCTATGCCCCAGGGCAGTATCAGAATATCTCAATGTGATTGTGAAGAACAGTACAACTGTGGACGATAGCAGGTCTCCAACGCTGTCTGCCATGGAAAGCAATCAAACTGCACTGTCAATTATGCCATGCATACAAATGTCTCATTTCCTCCTCAGCCCTATAGCAGTTCAGGCTTTCACTGTATGAGCTCTATCAGCTATCTCTGCACATTACCACAAGTACTTTTGATTTACTCCCTTTCACTTTACTCTTTTTGTGCTGTAAGAGTACAAATTGTACACTCCAATTCATACACAATCCATAATGTGCACGGTGCAAGACCAGAGTGGCACAATTTTTCTGTTATGAACCTCTATTAGTTTGTTCATATCTTGATTAAATACTCCAATTTTTATCATTATTTCATCAAGTTTGCTTGCTAATGAAATCTACTTTACAAACCCAAATAGCAAAATCTCTTCTACTTTCTGTTTAACTGTGCAGCTGCTCAGACTGTGAGAAAGGGAACGTCACTCTGTCCCTACCTGCCTGAAGGGTCTTCTGGGGTGGGAGGGTTTGTGGTGCTTTTTTGGGGAGGGATAGGGTGGGTGTTCTTTTGGGTTTTTTGCCTAGTACCAAATGCAACTTATTCACAGCTCATTTAAAAAACACACAGTCACTGAGTGTCTTACACAGAAGGTGAATTCAACAGTCATGTTATTTTATGCTCGGTGTTTGTTTACTTGCTTCATTGTTCTACCCTAAGTCCCCTGCGCTTTATTAGTTCAGGAAATATCTTCAACTTTTCCTGCATGGAGGCATTTGCACACTGCTTCATTGCTTGCTGAGGCTGTGCACTCTCAATTATAAGTAAAGCATCAGAAGAAAACACAATAAAAACACAGACAAAAGTCAGCCTAAAACACACAAACAAAGGCTTAAAACAAATTGAGAAGAAACAAAAACAAGTGTATAAAATAGCACAAAACCAGAGAATCAGGTGCGAAAGGCACAGTCGAATAATTTATCATCTGAATGTACAAATCCTTCCAGAGTAAAGCTGTATCATGGAGCTGTTTCTCACTGTACTGCCTGCCCTGGTAACGGGAAGATTTAGAGGCTTTTCAACAAAGGTACTTTGCTTTCTGTGGCCTCAACGCAGCAGGCACCGAGAGGGACCCATCCAGGCTGGTGGCCAAACGCAGGTTTCTACGGGGGCTGCCAAGTTACTTATGCAATGAAACACAAGATACTCGTCTCCAGCTCACTCACAGCTCTCCCCACACCACTAAACACTGTCAGCATGGAACAGGTACACACCAACAATCTGGAGAGCAGCCCTGTGAACATCAGCCTTCTGAAACCATGTTCAAAGGGACTTATTCTCTCCTCTCTTGTTGCTGTTCGCACACTACAGGATGCAGCACACACCCCCCTCACTGTGGGCAATGGTTTGGTGGGTTTTTTCCCCATTTTAACACATCTGATGGACAGGAAAGTTTGAGTGCACCTTCTAGGGCAGAAAGGCCATAATCAGCAGAGGGCCATGCTAACTTTCTCAAATACTATTTGAGAAAATACCAATACCTTCCCTTCAGAATGTTAGTTTTTAACCCCCTAGCTTGGCATATAGAGTTATACAACACAGGATTTTAGAACAGTTTGGAAATTACAAAACAATTCTATTTACTACATAACAGACTGCTATAAGAGATTAAAAAGAATGTCTCTTCAGTTTCATTAACATATGTATATCTCAACAGACTTAGATGTAGAATATTAAATGCCTTCTGAAGAACAGTAAACGCTCGTTAGAAAAAGAGCCGTTTTTAAGGTTTAAAAGAGCAAAAGCAAAAGCTGAAACTTGTCTATAGCAACAGTAATACTCAGCGACAGAAACAGCAAGGGGACTGAAATGAAAACAAAAACCACACAGAAAACAAACAAACAAACAAACAAAACTGTCTTTCCCCAGTAGATCTTTTTCAGTCAGTGTTTTGAATTCTGGGCAGTATGTTTTCTAGAACACTTCCTGTACATGGTAAAATGTACCAATAGTTACAGGTGGCTTCTAAGCGAGCTTGTGCAAAATGAGGGCCTTTAAAATGCCACAAAACACAAAATCTTCATACTACGGAAAAAAAGTCTTGAGCTTCAGTTCCAGAATATACAGAAATACAATTTATCTCCATGTTTATCATAAAAACATCAAGTTTTACACCCTGTCACTGTCAATGCTGCCACCATTGTCTACTCCTATCTGTCAGTGAAGTCATCGGGATGAGATTCAGGAATCACCATCGCTGAAGCACTCCTAGACTCTGTACAGCCACGTATTTGAGGGCTGACAGCAACTCAACAGGGGAAAAGTAAAGATGGGTGGGAGAAAATTCCTATCAAATACACACCAGTACTAATTTTAAATGGAGCAGAACGACATTGCACATAAACCAAAAAGCATTATTTTATATGCTTCTGCTCACTGTTTCCTCTGCAGTTGGGGGTGGTGGTGTAATATAAGCATTAGTGACCTTCCTTCTTCATTTTTTCTATATATGGACAAACACTCCTAAAACTCTTGACCCATCAAGACAACTCTGGTGAAAGGGAAGGATCGACTCCGTATATAATATATACCTGTAAAATATACATGCAGGGGAAAAAAAGCTATGCAAAAGACAGCTTATGCACAGGACATAACTGGGATGTGGCAATTATGAGGAGTTGGAAACAACTATTTACTCTTCCACTGAATAACTTAAAAAAATAATTCACCATGGCAACAATCATACTTCATAGCAGATAAAGCACTGAATGCTACAAAGCCTTTTCAAAATGAATTATGCACCAGTGTGTAACATGCACTTTTTTAATGTTACTGCACACATATCCCAACAAAATTTCCTTTTGGACTCATCTGGCATTTGCTTTTTTACTGCGCACTGCACATCACTTACTTTTCTCTTCTGACTTCTGTCCTGCTCAGATCTCAAGGATCTGGAATTGTTAAATGAATTTAGAGTGTTAGCCTGGGCCAGAGACTGATACAAAATAATTAATACAGTGACCTTATGTCACGCCATCACACTGCTGCTTTAATGTTTTCCCAAAAAACTTATCCATTTGTGTTATTGGTATCATGGTATCCGTAAATCAAAAATCCTTAGTGGTGTAAAAACCTAAAACTGGTAAGTAAACTGTCCTCTAAAAACCTTTGAAACTCCCACTCTTGTAGGAGACCAAAATACAGATGGGACTAATCTTAACTTTGCCTTCCTTGGCCATGAATTTAAACAGAGGTAAAGAGCAACAGCTTTCTTATAAAGCACACGCAGTTGTTGGCCAGCAAATACACAGTGCCAGAGCAACACCAGTGCTTTAGTTCCTTATAATTAGCTGCAGTACCCTGGATGATAAGAACCCCTTCAAAGCTCATAGGAGGAACAGTTCCACCAGGATTGATGGGATGTTAAACACTATATCCTGGGATTGCAGGAAATTGCAACTGTGCAAGTGGATTTGTGAAAAAATATTTACTTTTGTAGATGTAAGACAGCAATTTGGTGGGTGCCCCGGTGTATTGACACCAACAGCAACAGCTGTTAAGGCAGATTCTCTAGTAAGAGGTTACAACCAATGCAGGAAATTACAACATTAATTTTTAATGGCTGCTTGACAAGCCGTGTCCTCTCTAGAATAGAGGTGTGTGCCTGTTAGAAATGACTCCCAGACCAGGTGCTGCAGCCGGTACTGGGTGTAAGTGGGACCAGGTAGGCTGTGTCCGTGCAGACACCGAGGGACTCTGTGGCTGGTTACCCCAAGGAAAGCACAGGGGTCAGTACCAGCGCCTCCAGGAGGTACAGGAATGGCTGCAGCACCCATTACCAAACCAGTGCTATCTTTATTAGAAGGGAGAATAGAAACTATCAAAAGAGAAAAAGGGGATTAAACGATTCTCCAGAAATGTCTTTACACTCCTGCACAAAGGCAGGAAAGTTTTCCACTTTTTTCATGGAAAAAATAAAAAAAAAAGGTGGAAATACAATAAAGGAGACACCTTTTAACAAATTATATACCCCTTATGAAATGATGATGCCCCTATGCAATTCTGGAACTGACAAACTCACAAACTGAAAAGGCTCATTACATTCTTTTCTTAAAGTCAAATTGAATACTGTGTTGAAAAAGAGAAGTTCACTTTTTATTTCCTCCTATTCATAATGGCTTTTTTCCCTGCCTTTGCTCAAATTGCATCATATTAAGAGAAAATTTGTATCAAACTTACAGTTACGAAAAATAGTGGCTTACTGTCTTCTCTATTTAGAATCCAAATATAAATTAGCAGAATGGCTGCAGTATCAGTACTTACTTAAAAAGGTTAATTTCATTATTAGCATCTTAAAGCTTCAGTGAGCTCCCAACTATTATTTCGTAGTTTTAATGTTAATGTTTTAAATGTAATTGAAAAGCAGCAGATGTTTCAAAGTACAACAACACATTTCCTCTGTTTGAGAAGTAGGTAAGGAAACATCTTGTGGGAAACATCACAAAACAATACTATTTTCAAGGAATCTACAAACAGTGAAAGTTACTGGCCATTCCTTTCCAGGGCTGAAAACAATTTTTCAAACAAAAAACCAAAAAGCCAAAAATTCCCCTAATAAAGTATTTATCAATAATAAGTTGCTAAAAATAAAGTCATATTTATCTGTAGGTTTTTAATTTTGACAATGATTTTCTAATGCCCTCACAATCAGTTTAATTATACTTTTAACACCATCACAGCTCCCTTAGCCCTCTCCCACCCCCTGCTATTTTGAGGCTTACTTTGTTGAGAAAGAATGCAAACTTTGATACTTAGCAAGTATCCAGCGACACCCCCTTCACCCTGGAGAAAGCTCCCAGGGCTGTTACTGCTTCACGCCAGCTCAGCCACAGGCAGACAGAAGGGCCTTTCGAGGAGAGCAAAGCAGTGAAAGATTTTGGAGGACAGGCCTCAAGAAGACAGCACGAGCCAAACAGTCAGGAATATAGTTCTACACCTAATGCAACTATATCGGCTGTTTCACCTCCTCGGAGACATTGCCACAGACTGGCACGTACTGGAAATACTCACAGGTGTTGCAACAGTATAAATCCAGTATACAACACAGAAATTACAAATATATGTAGCATACTCACAATCCACCTAAATCAGGTTTGCATGCGTTTTATAAATGTCAGAAAGAACTAGATTTAGTGATATGGTAGTACACACACACAAAAACATTTTACAAAGAATACAGAGTTCATCACCTTAAGGACTAGATGAATAAATCCGTAACAACTACATCAGCCTTTTAAAAACAAAGCAGGACATCCTGATTCAAATCCAAACACACACCAGAATCTCATGCACAGACATGTTCAGTGGTGTATCAGAAGTAAAACAGGGGACTTTAGCTCCCCTTGCATTATATAGGTGACATCGGGAGCTTGTTGTTAAACCATCCCACCCCCGCGGGGTGACAGTGCTCCCAGAAGGCTCGGGCGACCGTCGAGCACCCCATATCTACACCCAGAACGTCAGACAGTCGCACACCCCACACCGTGAGTTTACCTTCACTCACAGGTGTTGGGATGTTTGTTTCTTAACAAAGACTGTGAAGGAAAACCAATTAACTGTCGTCTCTAACCACTAGGTGTCAGCAGAACAAAGAGCACGGCCAAGAGCCTTGATGCAGAAAACCCGAGTCTCATTTCCCTCCTCCGTTTCAAATACACACACAACTATTAAGTACTACAAACCATCTTTACACACATGTAGTAATTATACTGCTGTGTCTGTTGAAGATGACCTACTTTTGTAAATTAAATATTTAGAAGATAATAAAAACATTCCCTTCGCAAACAGCAAAAAATCACGACTTTAGAAAAAAGTCATTCAAGTGAACAAAATATTCACATTGGTGTCACTGTTAAAAATTTAAATAATATTCATAAAGATAATAAACTGCCTCAATACAGCCCAGTAAACACTTTGCTTCTAATGTGTTTTACTGTACTTAATGGCAACAGAGGTTTGTGGAGACTTTTAAGTACACCACATATAAGAGACGTTTTTCCATATTTACAATCTGGCTTAACACAAGTACAGAAAACACATATATAAAGTAGGAAACAAACTAATCAGTTATTTTGTTACGTAAATCTTATGATTAGACTTGCAGACTCTGTCACCTGGATAGGTTTTTTCATGCAAAAGTTCCAGTTACTCAAAGTCCAAGTATAAAAGTCCTCAGAAAGTTTCAGGTAACAATGACTCGTTCACTGGCGGTGTTCATACACACATCATATAACCTTGTCTCTTTAAAGCAAATGCTTCTGAGCAGATTAAGAGCTCTTCCTACGCTTGGGTCTAAGGTGAATTTAAAGCCTGCTCTGTGACACATTCTGGGCCTACAAAGAATAATGAAAAATAGCTTCACACCATTTATCCTGAAAAGTCAACTCATACAGTTGCAGTTTCTAGGGAACCGCCATTGTCAACTGATTTCAAATGTTCATCTTTAATATTCATCCTTCAAAATACCAGATGGTATTTCCAGCAAAGCAATTTAAATTTTTATTTTTCTTCATAAATCCCTTAACTAGTTAATCTCACGCACACATCCAGGCAAAGCATACACCAATATTCCCAGAGTTGCTTGGCAACTACTGGGAGGAGCATCAGAGAACAAGGAAGCCTGCCTGGATGAAGGGAAGTCAGTGTCTCCCTGACAAGGATAAAGGAGGCTTACAGGCAGAGTACCTTGCTCGTTTCATTTCTGTTATTTATATGGACAACATTTTAAATACTTCCCATTATTTCACCTTAGATGCTTTAAAAGCCCAATATTTACACTTCTGGAAATACTCTGTGGATCACGTTGCAGTTACTACTTTCCATCCCCAGTATTTACGGGACATATCACATTAATTATACCTGAATGTTCCTTATACTACTTACCTTGTCTCTAACTGTCTGTCCTTTAAAAGGAACCCCCTAAGTACAGAGTGGCACAAAATATGTGGAAATACATTAATTTGTCTGGACTGATTCGTACTGAAGTTCATGAAGCTACTTGCAATAAGCCAGGAACAGATGCCTCACTAGAAGCAATAAAACCCCAGATCAAGTACAGAAAAATCCTTCCCCCACTCAGATGGCACTTAATCGTTGCTAAATAGAGATTAGCCCCGAGCCAGAAGCAAGAGATTGAATTTCCCTAACAGAGCAGTTACCATCAATAGTTACAACTCCAGACGTTCTTCATATTTCTGTAAAAACACGTCTTTACTAATTGTTTTATGTTCTTAAATTCTGTACATTTGCATGTTTCGCAGTTAAGTGTATATTGTATAAAAAGTAGTGTATCTTTTACTAGCTTTAAAAATAATGCAATGAATACCCAGGTTTTGCAGGAAAGAAAATGGTCAACTCTGCACTAGCCTCCCATGATCATTAATTTACACTCTTTTATCATCTCTCTTCTAACTTAACTGTCTTCAAAACCAAGCAGCACCCATCCCTTTCCATAAGAAGTTTTCTCCCTGAGTGATTGATGATGCTTGTTGCACCTTTGCCTTTTTGGAGACTGGAACATTGTTGTCAGTACCAGTTAGTCAAATCAGTTACTGACCTTGGTAAAAGTAGGTTATACTAAACTTGGAATTCTTGTTAGCTTTTTTCCCCACTACTTTTTCAGATTTACATCTTATGTGCACCAAATTCCTACTTACAGGTTCAATTTTCAGGGCGTTT
The DNA here is from genome assembly GCA_013400055.1 of Nycticryphes semicollaris. NCBI lineage: Eukaryota > Metazoa > Chordata > Aves > Charadriiformes > Rostratulidae > Nycticryphes > Nycticryphes semicollaris. The sequence goes on along the minus strand of VXBJ01002747.1, from coordinate 209,456 downwards.
CTGTAGCTCCCAAAGAAAGATGCTTGTGCTTTTAGAAATGCTCTCGCAACACCATCTCCAGTGGTTGTAGAGACTTTCTTCAATCTGCTCTTCAGTGCAGAAACCTGCAATCACACAACAGCTCTAGATCACTCTCATATCACCCATTGGGACACAGCTAAACGAGAAGTGCACTAACCACAGCAGCAGTTATGACAAAAAGCGACATTGTGAATTCAGAGTTTAATTTTTTGAGTTCTAAAACGTTTACTTTTCAAGCTGTTTGGATTCCATTCAGAAACCAATAGGAAAATAAAAAGCTTCATTTCAACTTTTCCTCCTACTTAAAATCCACTGTTAACATGCTGTTGAGTACTCTTTTAAAGGTAGTCCATGAAGTTCTGTGCCACTCTTGATTAGAATCCATGAAAAAATTTCAGCTACATTAATTCAAACAGAGAAACTCTTCTGCATAATCAGGCCACTCATCACCACCAAGGCTAAGAACAAATTCTGTAGGTCTGAAAAATCTGTTTACCACAATTTTTTTTCTTTTAAGCCAATATTCCCTTGTATTTTACAGACTCAATGCAAAATAACAAAATGAGTGTTTTCTTTACGCACATGGTGGGTTCCCTTGGCTGCCTCCCAGACTCCCACCCAGCCGCTCTCTCACTCCCCCACCTCAGCAGCACCGGGGGAGAAAACACGAAGAAGCAGCTCGTGGGCTGGGATAAAGGCAGGGATATCACTTACCAATTAGCATCCCGGGCAAACCAGACTCGACTTAGGGAAATTAATTTAATTTCTTGCCAATTAAAACAGAGTTGGATGGTGGGAAACTAAAGCACCTTCCTCCCTGCTTTTCCCCGGCTCAACATCCCCCCCTCCATTCCCGACTGCCCTCCCCAAACGGCACAGGGCAACAGATATGGGGGTGATGGTCAGACAGTAACATTTCCTCCCTGGAGTTCCTTCTCCTTCCCCCTCACCCTGCCCTTGCACCTAACCCTGCCCTCCACGGGTCCAGCTGTGCTGGGGGCTCTGCCGCCCAGCCCCGGCCTCCCTCACACAGGCCCTGCAGGCCCCACCAAGGCCCCACAGACAGACATCCCATGCCATCAAGAACACAAACCCTGCAGTTTTTCAGAAGTCTCCAATTAACGACGACATTCTCTCCTTCAAAGCAGTCGGTGTCTACTGAGGGGTTTCTTCTTCCTGTGTCTCAGGAGATGTAAAACACCTGTGGGGGATGGCTCTGCCCTCAACCCTCCCGCCCTCTCTGTCCGCCGCGGGGGTCTTGAATTACCTCAGGACTCACAGAGCCGCGCTTCAGGGCAGACACAGTCTCTTTACCACTTACTCCCATGACAACTTAGCAAATACCAACTAGAGACATTTCTGCGCAGGCAGAGTTTAAACCACCATGATCCAGGTTACCTGAATATTCTTTGTGTTCTGTGTACACCAATGGCTAAAGTTTTCAAGGATTATCCATTCCTGTTCCCTGTGCTTCAGAATTTCTCATATACACAAGAAGGTTCTGACTTAGTTTGATGTCTCTTCTAGTGCTTAGAGCTCAGTAACTACTGAAGTAAGGTTGTGTATCTATATATTATTGCTAGTGACAGTGTTTTTCTTTCCCAAACACAAGCTGGGAAAGGAGATAAAAAACCCTTTCAAAGATTAACATCAAGCTTGCTGTGCCTGTGCTGCAGCGGTTATAGGTTACGTTAAATCATTAACAAATAGCTATGTCAGTAGCAATTTTTTGTTGTTGCAGACAGAACCAGGACAAGCTAAGTTTTTGAGACAGATCTCACAGCACACATCACAATACAAAAACAATCATTCAGGCACTGATTCTTGAGAGAAATTCTACTAGTGCTTTGAGAGGATGCGGTCACGCCACCTCTAAAACCCGAGTCTGATGAGACACCTCATGCAGAAAACAGGGAGGAGCCACAGTTGCAGAAGGAAAGCAGAAAGCCAGGGAATCCCCAGTCATACTGATTTGCAGAAGAACACGAATGACTCCATAAATATCCTTATTATGAACTCAACAGGTATAATCCTACCAATAATCAGCAAATCTTCCTTTTTCAAATGCTATTCTAAAAAACTCCATTGGAATAGCTCTACATACTTCACACTCTGCATGAACGTTGTAGGAATATTATTTACAGAGTAAGCAGATTCTGTTGTAGTGAACACAACTAACTGCTTTTTCTGAGAGTAGGAATAATAACTCAGAAAATATAAGCCAATGGGTCAAATGTTCAAATTAACTTCCAAGACCTTCCCCCCCATGCTCTACCTTGGAGCTGCTCCATGTTTGAAGGAGTCTGATGTAAGGATAAAGTATACATTTATTTTCTATATTAGCTCATGTAAACCATTTAACACCAGTGCTTAAAAACGCAACAAAATAGCTATAGCTCTGAGTAACTTGCAAATCCATCTCAAACACTTTTAGAAGTGGTTTCCTTTAAACTTTCATGTGAAGATAACGAAATTGCCATCTATATGAAAGGAAAAGGCTCTATGCTTTGTTTTACAACAAAATAAAAGTTCAGAAGGGTAGTCACTTTCTGTGTTTGAGCATCCCTATTTGGTATAAAGGTAGAACACTGATAGGTATTTTACTAATTCCTTAAGCTTTCAGACCATGTGCTCTCTTCTAAGACTAAATCGAATGCTGTAGGATGTCTATTTTATATATGCACACTTTTACTCCTTCAATCAGGACTATGGCAATAGACATGCCATATTTTTAAAAAAAACAGAATATTAATAACAATGTATTTAAACAGACTAACACGTAAGAAAACATATATTCATGTTTAGTCTGGAATAAATTAGTACATAAACCAAAGTAGATTACACAAGCAGAATTATGATTGCTTACTGCCTAAAGAGGCAGTAAAACTTCTAAAAAAATAATACTGTGACCACTCAATATGAAGATTATTTCTAGCCAAACAGACACATATACATGCAGTCTATCCTGAGAGCGTTTTTAAAGAAGATTTTTATACTTCTGGCAGTTCAGGTTTAAAGGTCAGATTTAAACTATCACCATGTTTCAAAATGCAATCTGTGCAATGCAGCATAATGAAATGGTTCAGTAAAGGTGCTAGTGGAAATTCTTTTAATTAGGTCCAAGGCTTTTCAGTTGTCAACATGAATAAAGCAAGAAACATTCTATTGCAAACACAGTGTAGGAAATAAAAATTGATTCACCTTTAAGAAAATGGCTCTGCTATGGAGTTGTAGTTTAGTACTTTTTGCTGTCCTGGAAGCACTTAATTTCCTGCTAAGTGAAAACCAGTAACACAGGATTCCTGCTTGTGGTAACTTGTTAATGAATGGACAACAATCGTGTACACAACTCAATTCCTGACAGACTCAGATATTCCTAGGATAGTGCAAATTTACAACATTCTCACAGCCATCAGACATGCAAGATCTCTTTGGCGCAGCACACTGCGCTGCATCAGGGCTTCATTTAATAAAAACTACAAGTTGACAGAGCGAGCTTATGCTTTATTCCTTGTAATATGAAGCTCTGACTACAACTAAGCCTAGAAGATGACACTTATTTGGAAATACATGAAAAATCCATAAGGGTTGCATAAAAAAAAATTACTACCCCCTCTTTGCTATTCCTTGCAACACAGACGGTGGTGTAGGAGACTTGTCAGCAGCAGATGCACTTATTGTAATCACAGTCCTTAATAAATCTCTTTTTTTAATATTGACTATTTTAAAAGGAAAGTTACTTCCCAGGGTGTTCTCATGCTGCCAGATTTTCAGCAACATATCAGAAGCAGAAGGTGAAGGAGGGACAGTTTTTCACATTTCTGATAGTTACTCGGTAGTAGAAGACACCTTGCTTTTCAGGAACCTGACCTGAGCAGCTCGGGGAGCCTGACTGCCAGCGGGTACTGCTGAGGTAAAGCAGGGAAAGAAATTACTTCATCTGATTCTGCTGCAACTGCCTCAGTGCTGTCCAGCTCCAGTGACACAAATGTTCACTGAAAGGCATTTCAGGGTAGTCTATGCTCATCTGCATCCTTGCAGTAAAAAACTGATTAATAGTTCATCAACAGCTTAGGTAGGAACAGGACTATCATGAAACTCAAGCAAAACTCACCACCTGAAGCTCTAAAATAACCACAGGACTTCATGGCATTGTTTTAATTGATTTAAAAAGCTGTTCAAGGAAAGGGGAAAAACAGCTTTAAAATTTTTCCACTGGATTAATTACCTGATGGTGAATGCATCACACAGAAGATGTTTCTCCTCACTGTTGAATACAGATAGATTTAATTTAGCAAAGTAAATCTGGTGTCTGTTCAGCAGCACATGAATTGCTCACTGTTCATATTAAGTAGCAAAACTGGAGAACAGTTTGACATTACAGCCATTCATGATCACAAAACTGTTGAAGAAATTTTTAGTTTCTCAGATCATAAATGCATCTGTTTAGACTGAGACCAGTGGGGAGACACACTCCCAGAACCTCCCCATCCTCCCAGGGAAGCAAAAAGGGAAAAAAAAGAAAAAGAAAAAAAAAAAAGTATAATGGATTGGCTTTAGAGTCTCCCTGCTGAGATGAACAACTTGATCCACTTACAGTTCCAAACACATGATGCATGAAAGAACTGACAGAAATTCAATTCTCGCAAAGAAGAGCAGCTGCTCTCTAGTGGTCAAAGCCAAATATTAAGCAGTCTGAAGGAAAGGGAAAGACCTAGAGGAGAATACTTCATTGTCTAGGTAACTAAAATAATGAAACAAAGCTAAATAAGACATAAACACTGATCTCAAACATTAATTACACAAAGCGACACGATTCAAGTTAAGGCTTTGTTGCGACAAATATTAATCCCAGCTGTATTTATATAGCAGTTGTGAAAAAAAATACACCATGTACACTATCAGTGAGCCATGCCAGTTAATTGAATTTGCTGGCAGCACTTCCTCTGCTATGCTCCAAACATCCTCCGAGATAAAATGGAGCTTTTAAATAGACCTGTGGAAAACTGAATCAAGAAATTTGAACTAATAAAAACCAACTCTTTACTGTTATAAAAGTGAAGTAAAAGTAAATAATGAAAGGAAGGAAGTCTCTTAAAATTTATTACATTCCAAAGCTTGAAGTTTTGTGTTTATTGGTGAATTCTCTTCTGATGTTCTACAGTGCGCCTACAACAGCTCCTTTAATGAAGTCTCATAAAATCTAATATAATACTTGATTGTTGACAAATCATATACATGTTTGAGGCCCCGCACTCACTGTATCCAGACATTTCTTACATAATTCCATGAGATTTACAAGTCTGTCATTCCCGGGTTGTGGATAATGGCACGAGCGATGACCAGCTGGCAGATTTGGATGGTGGGAATGAAATCAAAATGAAAAACTATATAAAGCCAGAAAAATTCATGGAAGTAACTTTTATAGACTGAACGCTTGACTAAAGCCAAAACGTTCATGATCAAGATGGACCTTTGATCCAGAGCTCTCTGTTTTCGAGGAATGGATCCCACCACAGATCACAGAGAAGTGACGGATGGCACAGGAGGTGGCACTGAGGATTCACCATTACTTCAGTTTTTCCTCAAACAGACCAGCTCATATCAAGCTCCTCACATATCAATCTTATTTCTCAACTATGCAAAAAAAGGTATAGATTTAACTGTCAGCACAATATTTTGAAAGGTAAAAGAAATCCAGATTTTCCCCCACTGTTTTCTTCTAAACAGTCACCCTCTGACTTAAAAATAGCTTCTTATACTCTCACTCACTTCATTCTCAGCGTTAGTAAAGATCTTTCCATACATACCACATCGTTAGGGAGGCTCTGAAGGTCATCAAAAGGGGTTTCCAGTGTGTTGGTGTCTACATTAAGAATCACTACATCTTCCAGGGCCATGTTTCGTACTTTCTAAATATGAGCAAAAAAATCAAGAAAAGGGAAAGGAAAATGTAAGTATGTAGAATTAAATCTTATGCACAAAGGACACAAGTTGTGGCAGAACATCATGGCTTTACAAAATGTCAAGCATTTTAAGAACAACCATCGCTCTGGCCTGTCTGTCATCAGTTGTTTTATTTATTCACATTTTACAATGTTGAAAAATAAACCTTCAGTTTGCAAAGGGAAGTTGTTCACGTCGTACAGACTGAAATTTTTGAAACGAGAGAGTTACTGTTCGAGATTATTCAAACAAACATTAATTTCAAGCACCTCTACTAATATTTGTCTTAACTCTGTTATCCTGTCTGCACATTTAGCAGATTCTAGCTGAGTCACGATATCAAGTATATCTTTTTATATGTAGAAATGAATTTAAATACAAATAAATAGGGTCTTTTTTAGGAGCTGAGTTGTGATAATTCAGGGATGGAAACTGGTTTCCAAATTCCAGGTTCAATTTTGCAGCTCCAATAAATACAGCTGTAAACTTGTCCGTAACTAAAATGGATACTACCAAAGGGTAATAAATAAATAATTAAAATTTGAAAAAGCTAAGAGAAAAAGAACTCCACCATATCCTGGTCTCTTGATGTTCAGCAAGTCTAACTTCTTATCCTGTGTTCCCAGGAACTGAGAGAAAGAAATCTCTCTAATCTAGTTGGAGCGTTAACATCATCTGTAGCAGTCCATGGACAAACAAGAGAAAAGCGTAACCTATTTCTCAGAAGAATGAAGGGTGGCACCACTGACTTTAACTGTCTAAGGGCTTTGGTGATCTCAGCAAATTTCAACATTGGCAGACTTTATTCCCCTGCTCAAACAAGGGTAAATGAATCACTGATATGAAACAGAGCAGCACTCAAGTAGTTATTAACACTTCTTCCACAAACAGGAGAATTTGATCTTTTTTTTTTTTTTGACTGACTAATTGTACCTATTTAAGTGGTCTTCGAATACAGCTTTCAAAATCAGAAAAAATGGAACTACAGAATATGGTAATTGAGGAAATTCCCAGTGACACTGCAAACAAACATTTAATACCAACATACCTGTACGTAGGACCAAATGCCTGCTACTGAGGAGGAAAATGAACAAGAACATACCCAATTTTTAATTAAGGTTTTGTGGGGTGGAGGGAATTGTTTCCTTTAAAAGAAAGGAACTGAAGCTCTAAAACAATGGCAAAGTTGAGCCTTAGGCATCTAAATAATTACCTTCAGTTTCCAAGGCTCAGTCCTCTGTCTATAAAGGAAACTGCTGTGTACTTAGGGGGCGGGGGGGAAGCCAACAACTATAAAAAACACTTTGTAGACATTTAAGCTTAGGTCTTCCATGAGAAATTTCTTTCATTTAAATGGAAGAATATTATGTTTAATGCTTTCCATATAAAAAGCACAAGTATTCCATGACAAACCAGGTACTTTCCTCTACATTTCAGGAACCAAAGGTCACTCTGTTGGCTGCATCTGATAAACTCTAAAGCAACCCAGGAGTCTTGCTCCTTCTAGGAGTCCGGAAGCACCAGACAAACTGATTTGCTCCTTCCTGTTTCAGAAAATTAAAAATCTCACTTATACTCAGAGGAGTCTAACAAACTCCAACAAAAAGGCCTTGCAACGTACTTAACCAAAGCCAGAAGCTTGTCAAAGCCAAGTGCTAGTAGGACAAGACAGAGGGAATTAAAACCTTCTCTTGATTCCTGCCGAAGAAGCAACAAACGTGCTTGAACCTGTCAATGGGTGTTTCTGTGACTTTGGTGATGATTCTGCACCTTCCCCCCAGCAAGGTATTGGGAATTTCTGAGGAGCAGAACAGGCCTGTGAGAAGGGGTTCTCTGCCAAGGAGGGCAGTACAAAGCATGGACAATAAATACTGATCCATGTTGTCATCTCCATGCACGGCCCAGAAATAATCATATCCGAAAGGAAGGTTATGATTAAGCTCTGCTGTGCTGTATCTGTACACAGTGAAAAGCACAACCTTCTTTTAAAACTTCTCAACTTATTAAGACAGTCGATTTCCCTGAAGAGAAACCCTAAGATGTAATAAACCACTCAAGACTAACTTGATTTGTAGTATCTCTCTTGCAGTGCATTTGAAAAAAAAAAGTAATTTTGCATTTTTGCAGTGGTCCAGTTGTGGCTAATCCTAGAGAAATGCAGACTGAGCAGTTCATCTTCATCCTCAGCTGTTTCTATCATCTTTCCTTTCACCATAATCTTAAAGGTATTATCGGATAGTTACAAGAGCTTTTGTCAAATAATCAAATGGTTCTTTTGCTAAGCATAGTACCTACCAGCCCAACCCACCTGGAAATAAAAGTGTTTACTCTCTTGTTGGAATGTTACTAAACATTCCCAGCATCCAGCTGCATTTCCCAGATTAAATCCCACTGGGTTCCATGAATCCAACTACATTTTGACAGGTACCGTTTGCGTGGTGGTGCCATTCTCTCAAAATACCAAGGGACAGCCAACCAAGCCATATCCACTCACATTCCACATTTCACAGCTTCCTGAATATCTAAACAAAATTTTACAAATAAGGTGATACCCGTTAAACAGAATGGACTATGTTCACTGTGTTCATTTTTGCAGAAAAATATATGGTGAAGCGAAGAACATGAGGAAATATGAACATTACAGTTGCCTTATCTAATTTTACTACAGACAAGGGATTTGCTGAGTCAAAAGAAGTGATTCAGTGAAAATGTACATCACATAGCACTACTGTAAACCTTTCTTAGCCATCCTTACTGAATTACTTGTAGCCATAATTAATCATCTAAAAACCATCAAATCGAACTAACATCTACACCTGCCTTTTATTTTAAATGTCGCTTTTTAAAAGAGTGGAGAGGTATGGAAAGCTGCTTTAACAAGCACACTGAACCCATTGTTTATGGCCTCTATAAACATGGCTTAGTAAGAATTACTGACTTAATCAGAGAGAACTTATCTCCTGGTGAAAAGAGCACTTTAAATTTCAGAAATGGCACCTTTACTGTGAAAATCTCTTAACTTTTCAAACAAACTCCAGGGGGCCTTAAACACCAGGTCAGTAAATAAGCAGCAGTTAGTGCGTCTGTCCTGCTCACAAGCAGCCAAACACCTGAAGTAATTTAAATGTTTTATGTGAAAGTTTGCAAAAACTCTGAGAAACTATATTCTAATAGGAGTATCAAGGGGTGTGCCTCGGCCTCACCCCCATCACATGCTAGAACCAACATTCACCAATAATGCTAACATGACTTCACAATAATTGTTATTATCACTGCCTACAGTTGGCAGTTTTTCCATTTCCTACCACAAATAATTTTCAGTTAAACTTCTTTTAGATGAACTATTTTTATTGAATAGTTCATTTAAAAAGGAAAAAAACCAAACACCACCCCGCTCCTCCCTTGAAAAATGGGTTTGCATAATTTCGTGGCTAAATTGGTGCCAAAACATAAACCAAGTTGATCATGAGGTCTCAAAATCAGATACAAATGTGAGCAACGTTTTAAAAAATATTGTATCTGAGAAACGAAAACAAACCTCCCACAAACCCACAAACCTTTTTGGAAAGGTAAAACTCTTAACAAAATCTAATGTTTTTAGTAGCCAGTCGTCTGTACATTATATTTGAAATTACTATGATTCACAACAAGTCTCAAATCCATCTGCTTAATGACTTGTCTCTACTTGGTTAATAGTTTCCATTTATTTTCTTAAGAAAAACACCACAACGCTGCAGTCAACAATGTGTCAATCTGGCTGCCAGAAGCAGGAAAGGCAACGGATATAAAATTTTATTATTTCATGCCCCAACAGCAGCCAGAAGGACTTAATGAAATCACCCTCAGATTTACAATCTGAAATAGCTATTCAGCAGACAAATCTGGTTAAGCTGGATGTGCCCCCTGACCTCCCGGGCCTTTGATCTGGGCACAGCAGGTGGGCGGCTGCCCCCTCCCGAGCATCTCCCGCTCTTCCGCCCCTGGCCCGGCCCTGACGCGGGTACCCTGATCCTGCACAGGTGATGCTCCAGATCCTTATCACCAGCAGCTGCCGCCAACCGAGTGACAAACATCACTAGCGCTGGCCTAGCGCCACAGCACAACGGAAGGAAAACCTTCTTACTGGTACGTACTGGTAAGCCTGGACTGACTGGTAGGTCTACCTGGTACTGCTTTGTGTGTCTTACGACTTACCCCTCAAACATCCACACACGGAGTCTATTCGTAAAACACAGATATTTCTTCTTTTTTTTTCCCAGTAATTGGACAAAAGACAATTCCATAAGTCACTCGTCGTATTTTTAAAAGCATTTTTATCAATACTCCTGAAACCACGTACAACCATATTTGTAACATTTGTGAGTGACAAAGTTATATTCAGTTTTTTAAGGCCTGGATTGAAGTACATATACATATATATATATATGTATGTATATATAACCCCTTCATTTAAACCCTGTAAAAAAGCTACACTTCTTCAGTTATAGCTAGAAAGGGCAGTGATTTACTAAGTATAACTGGATGGAAAAAAGGTAAATATTACTCCTCATCCCAATCAAGAACTATAATTAACAATTAACACTCCTACTGGAAGGTACCAGTGAGCGCTCAGGGAGCTTTTGGCAGGAAGGAGAAGCCACGTGGCACCGTCAGGACTAAGCCCAGGCTGATGTACCCTGTTCCTCAGTGCTCATTAGCTCAGACTCTATCCATGCTAAGGGGTGTACTATCAGACTGGGGCACAAACAGAGCATCCTTGTGTCTACCTGAAAAAGATGAAGCAAATGTGCCAAAAGTGGTGCCAGAAAATGGGGAGGGGTGTTCAGGGAGTGACCCCACAGTTTTCCACTCTCTCTGTACAAGGAAGAGACCAGCCACATGAAGTGACTGCCTTGTCCCAGCGTATTAAACACAGCACGAATTTTAGCAAATCTTCTTTACCTAACACGAACTTATTTACTCATACCAGATTAAAATGAAACGAAGAGCTGCTTGCAAAGGTTTTATGATCCACACAACTGTCCTTTACACTCAGGAAAAATGTTAGAAAATCATTCTGACAAATGCAATGTGGTTTCACACACAAATCCCTTCTTGCAAGAACGAAATGAATTAAAGTCCTAGAAAAAGTCCTTGAGGGACTGCAAAATTACAGAAGAGGATAAGAAATACTTTTCTAAGCACTGACTTTAACTCTAAAGGTTGGTTTTGTGCCCCAAAGAGACACAAAAGGGTGGGCACTATTGTTACTCCACTGGCTGGGAGCTGGGCCCCGAGGAGGATGCTGCCAGCAGCTCGGTATCTGACAGCCAAACAGGACTGTCCCACTGGTAAATCAAACCCACATGTGCCCGAATTCCAATCCGTAGTCTCCTAGGTCAAGGGCAGTCCTCTTCCATCAGCGCCATCACGCTAATAACCTTCCTACAGAAACAGTTGCTGAAACAATCGTTTACTATGACAAAATGTGAAAGGCTGCCTGCGAAGTCTGACACCACTTATAACAGAAAGGTCAATTTAATATCATTTGAATGCTGAAATAGCATACAGTACACAGGTAGAAAACAAAACTAAATTTTGAAAGGGATGTGTTCGCTTGATAGAGCTTAATTTTCCTATCTCGTTATTTATCAGTACTAAGTACTTATCTTCATCTAATATGAATTCAATTAGTTCCGTAAGCAAGTTCCATTATTCATGTGATAGCTCCAGCCTTGCCTATCCAACAGCTTATAAACTTTTAGCCTTCTTTGAAGTCACTTTATGGATTGCTAAATGGAAATCTTATAAAGAATGACTAACTAGGTGATGATAGAAAAGCTGAAAAATAAGAGCACAAAACACAGCTCTGTATTTTCTACCAAGATTTTCCCTCATAAATCAGTTGGAGCCCTCTGACCTATAACAGGATATTATCTTATCTCACTGGAGAACATTTCAGTCACAGCAAATTAGATTTAACAGTCAATGGATATGCTTGATATTTTAATCATAAGAAAAATTTGTCATTTTCCATTAAAGTAACTGCTCCTTCTACAGAGATCCCGTGTACCAGGGGAAACTCCAAACTAACTTTAAGATACACAGTGGTTTGAAAAAAACCTTTCCAGATGAGAAATTTTATTCAAATGTTTAACATTTCTGCTATATTTCTTCCAGAGGACCCACCCCAAGACAGGCCCAGGAAAACCCCACAGAAACAACACTAGAGCTAGAAAATCATGTTTTCCCCTGCATTCCAAATTCAGCCTCCCCTTTAGCTTTCTCCAGCTTTCTCCGCGCAAGCGGAGGTTTCCACTAACATTTATGCACCAATGACAAATCCTGCAACTGGAGCTGCTGGAGCAGAACCGTGTGCCCACACAGAACTGCAATTACTCCCGTGGGCTCTGCAGGAGCTAAAGAGTCCACCTGCCTTACTGGGAATAGAAGACTGGGGAATCAACCCCTTAGCCTCAAACTGGAACACATGGATTAACAAATCACTTTTAAAGATCGATTTGCTGAAATATATCAGCATTTAATGAAAAATGAGTACTGGAAAACAGCAGTAGTTTTTAGTTGTAGTTCATAAAATTATTTTGATATGGAAAAATGAATACATTGTACTTTTAAAAATACACAACTGCTAGACCATGAGAAAAAAAAAATTGATTGTTAAGCAGTTATTCTAACAAATAAAGCATACAGTTTTATACCTACATGTGAAAAAAAGGACAAAGAGTAAGCTTTCAGCATCAAAAACAAGCAAAGAGGTAAACTAGTAATTGTGTAGCTCGTGTGACAAATATCACCTTTCCTTTGCCCGAGGCGCAGAGGAATTACACAGTACTGGCCAACAACCAGATACGGTGTGATTTTATTTTATTTCTTAATGGAAAAAGCACAGTTAGCTGGCAGATGCGTTTCTCTCTGGAAGTATTCAATTTATCCTTAAGAGCAGAGGGAGGAAAGAAGACAGTTTGTTTTATTTATTTCATTTATTTCATAAGGCACTTTGAATAACAGTACTTTGCCAAAGTGTGCCTGTGTTCCAGAATCTCTGGCTATTCAAAAGCCATACTGGATTTAGTACTAAACAGATTTTTTCACAAGTTACTAAAACGGATGAAAATTGGCTTCTCCAGGAACAACTCCTTTTTCTGAGTTTTTACAGATGGAGTTTGGAAGGCCTGCAGAGCCCTGCAATCTGAGACACCGAGACAAAGGGAGAGGTGCTGGGTTTATGCAGCCAGGCAGGAGCGAGACATCGTGCAGAGCAACTCCAAGGTGTAATTATCAATTTATTTTTTTCTATACCCATTGCCAGGCGAACCAGGCAGCTCTGTGAGAGCAAAGCTACTTGTGAGAGCTGACAAGTCTCTGTACTGAGGTATTATCCCATCCTCCTCCAGGTCTCTCCTTCTTTTTCAAACAGACAGATCCTGTAAGAAGCCTGCCAATGATTGCCTGGCACAGACACAGAGCAGCAAGTTTCTTGATCAATATGAAAAATATATGCTAGGCTATTCCTTCCTAGATATTAGTCTCATCCTGTCTATGCAGTATTCAAGGGTAATTATCAGAAACCCCTCTAACATAAGCATATGATGCACAAACAAACGTACACATTGACTTTTGAAATAATTGCTTATTCACTAACACATTGTACTGCAATTCTGTACTTTATTTAGCAATATAAAGGGCATAAAAACATCATCTGTACCCAGGATGGTAAGGAAGAAATTAAAAAAAGAAAAAAGAAAAAGGCATCCTGCATATTCCATTTAGCTTCTCACCAAAGCAGTGACTTCTAAAATTTCTTCACATTAATGCTGGAAAGGGGGAAGTTATGGAGGATGCCAGTCTGATTTGCAGCACACAAAGAGACAGGGGATCATTATTACAAACTGATGCCCCACTGAAAGAATATGTCTGATCAATATTTCCAAAGAAATTAGACTTTTTTATGGACAACATCAGAACAAATACTCCAGCAACACACATTACATTATGTGATATAAAACTCAGCCTCCGAGAGGGGAGATTCCGGGCAGGGACACCTCTCGCACAGAGCACACCCGCCTCCAGCTCCCTCTGCACGGTTAATAAGGACTAGGGATTTCATAAGGATCTAAATTAATAGCTTATGTTGTCCTCCAGATACTTTTGAGGAAAGTCATCAACTGTTTCACCAGTCCTGGAAGCAAACGCAAATGTGCTATTTCCACTTTTAGAGTTTTTAAAAAGTCACATGAATTACTCTGAATTGTTTATATGAGAAGCTTTCTGTGCGGGCTGGTTTTCTGCCAGCTTTGTGTTAACATTAACAGCAAGTTCCTTCTTTTCAGATCTTTCGAACATTAAAAAAATTACAATCTGTCTGCAAAAGCCTAAAAGAGAACTGTAACTGTCAACATTTTGGTTTAATATCGACTCTGCCTTTGGGAATGCAGAGTCAAACCACGGCGCAGCGATGGAATGAAGCGGCAGCACAGGAGGGGAACACGAGAGCTCGTCACCCGCTGCTGACCTGAGCAGAGACACTGCCCAAAGAGCACAAGGTACCAAATGAGACTCCCTGGAGATTGAACATTATCGTGTACGCTCAACTTCACTTCTCTCAGTGCTCCTAAATTAACAGGATTATTTAATTTTTAAGCATACGAATGAATGTATAATTGCTTGCAGAACTTGGCTCTAAATCATAAAACTATATATAGTTTCAAAAATGGTGAGAGAGACTTACCTCCATCAAACTTAAATGTATTCCAATGAGGTAGGGCATTGGGGCACTGCAAAGAGGAAAAAAACCTAGCTTTACATTCTCGTAACACTGGATTAACACGTAGGACTTATAAAATTAGCTACAGGAAAACACCAGAATACTGGATTAGATTTTGCCTTAAANCTTTTTTTACTGTGCAATATTGTCTCACTGCTGTAAGACTAATTCTTCTCAACATCAGAATTTCTAAGTGACTTAGTTAAGACAGGAACATAAGGACAACTATTAAATGTATCTATAAGACTGGGGTCTTAAACAAACAAACAAAATGGGTTATTACAATATCTTAAAAAATATCCGGACTTTTTCTAAGAGCATTATTTAGAAAAACTGGTTCTGTTATAGTGTTCCATGGTTCATTTAATGTATATGTATCACCCTGTACTGCAAGTTTTAAATCCTTTGGGTCCAGACACATTTTAAATAACCTATTTTTAAGTATAAAACTTGAACTGTTTACACTTACAAAGGAAAAATACAGACATTACTTTTAAAGCTCCTGAGTAACTCCAGAGTTCCTGGGATGTAGGCCGATACCCTTATTCCCTTCAGAACACAAAAGCTGAATACAGCAAGAGGCTCCAGGCCAAACCCGTGGCCCCAAACCAAACACAACACCAACATTTAAGAGACAGATTGATCTTTTCGGTCTCCTCTTCCACGACGTTAGCAAACACCACCACAGCCCGTGTTACTCCAGCAGAATACTGACTGGGAGTTGTATCTTTGTGTATACGGGATTTCTAATATTAAGCTTATTTCAGGACTCCCACTCAACTAATGAGGGAAAGCTTATATTTGCACTGCTTATTAGAACACATCAAAGAGGATGCCAAAGCTGCTAATTGCAAATATGGCATATACTGCCTGTTAAATGGAAAGCACACAGACAGACACAACTTTTAAAATAGAGCTTCATTTCATTTTGGATACAGAAGCTCAAAGAGCTCATTTTCAACTTCAGATGAAAAAATGAGAGAAATGTCACTGCACTGCCTTGGATTTAAATATCTTCCATATTGCTTTCAGAAACCCATGCCTACTGCTCAGTAAGAGAAGTACCGTGCTGAAAAAACTACTGCAAGACACCAGACCAGCAAAATACACTCTGCTTCTCATTTTCACGAGAAATACCTTTAAAATAATGTATTTATTGATGTGGATATTAACATCTGTCATGTTTATTAATAAATACCCTAAAACTGCTACTTTGTTGGATACTGACCAAGAGATGGAAACAGCCTCTGTTTCAGAGACTCTGCATGAAAACACTTCATTTCTTCTCAAAGACATGAAACATCTGTAACTTCAAAAACCCCTTACAAGGTCACCTGTGGCAACACCGTGTATCACATCACGCTGCCGCTTACTGGGCTGCCGAGCTTCCGCCAACGCATCCCCTGGTGGCAGCGAGCCCCGAGGGACTCATACACCCGAAACCAACTTGGGATAAATCCTGAAGGTTCTGCTTCCTTGGGAATTCCCCAGATGAGAAGGAGAACATACATCCGAGTGCTCGGATAGGAATTTTTACCACCCAACATGATACACATGTATTGCATATGGATTGCTGCTCAACTGAGGAGTATTTTTATTTGTCGTTTTGCCTGTTTTATTTGCGACAAATGCCATCTCTTTCACCCACATCTCTTCATTTCCAATGGCCCCATTCCAGGAGCAAGAAAATACCCAGTAATTTTATATTCAAAGTATAAACCATTGGTTTAGCTGCCAGCTGCACAAATGCTCAACTTCCCCGTGTGCCTGGCTGCGCTGCTCAAGGCTCCTCCCGTATGCACCGAAATGAATGTGTTTCTAATTAAGTAGTTTCATGAACACGACAGCTTCAATCTCAAAAATACAAAGTCTGAACCTCGGCAGGAAGTCTTAAGACTGCAAATGTCTCATCTAGTGGAACCTTGGCGAATGTAATGAAAGGAAGCAGGAAGAGTGCAGTACTCCAGAGAACCAGCCGTTTATTAACGTGTCCGAAAGCAGAGCCTGTCACCAAGCCCAGGAAAATCTGAACCTGTAAAAGTTAATTAACTCTATCACCTCCAACTTTCGATCCTCCAGTTTATCAACAGAAGAATAATAAGAATGACTAAATCCTTAAAACCATGCACCCCCCAAAAGATTTTTAAGGAATTACAAGAAAGACAGGGCTGAAGGTATATAGATCAGCTTTGATGTCATGAAGCATCTTGTCAGCTTTCCAGTGGAAGATGTGAGAGGCAAAGGCAACGCAGCCAAGAAAACTATTACAGAGATTGCATAACAGCCACAATAACCTGCCTTTTAGTAGTGTTTTGAAAGCTGTTATTTCTTTAAACTTGTGTTACTAAACACTAAGGGACTCCCGTCAGGTGCTTCACAGGCACACAGGTAGCCAGAGAGGAGAAAGCAGGAGGAATAATTTGATACCACAGAACCCCAAAGAGTGGGTTCAGCAAACCCACTGAGAGACAAAATAGCTCGAGTTTTGCTGATCAATATGAAAAAGGAAAACTTCGAAGCAGTAATTTTGTCGAGTATAATGTACTAGTTCTGCAAATATTTGTGATAGTTTTATGAGTAGTTGCAGAGATTTCCACTGGGCGATGAGGCAGAGCATGAAGGACAGAAGACATTGGGTATTTCTTTGAGAAACATTTAACAGGTGGGTGACAAACAGGATCCCGGGGCACTGGGACGTGGCCTGGGTGCGGAGAATGACAAGCCCAGGAGGTACATGCTGTGAAGGGTGCCAGAAGACAAACAGCATGTTTGATGCAGAGGAGAAGACGGGGAAAGTAGAAGGTAAATGAAAAATATTGACAAAACCACATGAAAACAGTTCCCGTAAGAACTTTTTCAACATGTACCAGCAATTGCTTGGCTTACAGAAGCCAGAGGGAGAACACCGAAGGCAGAGATGGGCAGGGATGCCTGGAGCTCCACAGATGAACGAGAAAAGCCACATTTCAGACACGGGGCAGAAGAAACCCACACCATTTAGAAATGGATTCAACCTGAAGACTAACAAAGAGTTTCCCGAGTTATGGGAATATGTGAAATTAACTCAGTTTTATCCTGAAATTAACTCAGCAAAAGCCATGGTTTATAATGACTGAAAGACATAAAAGAGGAAAGACAAATGGGAGGCACCTACAGTCATCCCAGAGAGACCTTAGGGAAATAAATGCAGGTTTTAGTTTGTGTGAAAGGTGCCAAGTGTGAGAGAAGCTGATCTGTGAAGCGCCCAAGAAGCACCTCTTTTTGAAGGGGCATTTGTGTGAGGTTTGTTTATTCAAAACTGCTTTGAAATGACGATTACTGTTCATCAACCAAATGTGGACCTTGGAGAAGTTTTCCTGTGGAGAAGTGTTTTATCCGTGGATAACAAAAATCAAATCATCTGAATATCTATTTTCTCAAAATTAATTTTGTTTGTCAGAACTGACATTATTGATCAACATCGCAGGAACAGCAAAGTAAAGGCAAAGCTTTTTTAAGGACAATTCACCGTGATTGTGCCTTATACTCCCAAAAGTAAGCAAACATCAGAAATATCCTCAATGAAACATAATTCTGATAAAGAGCATAAATATTTCCAATAAAATCTACCAGAGAGATTATATTCTTCTCTCATCACTCATCAACCTGACTGAAAAGGAAACACACCTAAAAGTAAATGTCGAAGGTTCACGTCAGGCTTCATAAACTGCCTTTATCACATTTTTCTTTACCATGTGTTAATCAGATGCTATTACTTAAATACTCAGCTCCGGCCCTGTGCAAGGGAACGCTGTGTCTCCTCCTCCCCATTCAGAGCACACAATAACAGCTCCTCTGAACCGCTATTCAGGAGCCGAGACGTGAAACGCTCAAGCGGCTTTTAATATTTTATCAGGTTAGATGTGTATTTCCAAGACTTTCAAGTGAACTTTCAGGAAGACTCATCGCTTGTTTCAACAGGAGAAATGCTCTGCACAACCTTTAATCCTTCTGGGACCTGGGACAGATTAAAGACTGCCCTTCAGACCAGTCTCTACCTGCTGCTTGATGCTTCGTCAGTCCTGGGGGCTCCTTACAACCACAGCTACCTCATTACTCCAAGTTGTTTGATGGCAGCCAATATCCATTAAGTGTAAAATTAAGAAGTATCAATTTCTACTACACATATTTACTGCTTAAACAAAATTCCTGCCTAAGTCTTGTGGAACAAAGAGCAAGGTCATTACTCCTCTTGTGCTACACTAGTTCCCAATGCAATCAGCATTATTTATAATCAAATGAGTTATATAGGTAAATATCAAATCATTAAAGTAGCGATGCGTAAGCATGAATATGGATATTGTGGACTTAATGGCTATATATTGCCCATTTATTACAGTTGCATTTTTACAATTTCTTTAATTCGTTTCCTTAGGCTAACTAGAGACCTCTTAATTATGCTCCCAAGAGGTAGGCAACTACTAATTGGAAGAGAAGCAGGTGAAATAGAGGGACATTTCCTTTTAAGTGAAAAAACCCGCGCTTAAAAAATACTGTAATTCACCAGAAAAAGTAATGTAAAACCCAAGGATCTCAAAAAGGTTCGTAGTTTACAGCTACATGGGGATTTGTACCATTTTCCTTCATTGTTCAGAAAAATTGATTAGATGACGATTACAGAGTTCATGTCTCGATACACAAACAGAGACTTAACGTGTGGCTCTTTCACACCAGTAGGACTCGACTCTCTACAGCAGACTCCTGATTTCTCGTCAGGTTACTCACTGAAATGCAACAGAATTCAACCCAAAATTTATGGGGGTAATTGATGCAAATTAGAAACTTGACTGCACAAATTGGAGTGATGTGGAAAACACACAGCTAGGAAACCAGAGGAGCAACTACAAGAGCTTTTAGTGAGCACACAGATGCACAGGGTAAATGGAAATGCCTACCAAGAGGCTCCTGACCGAGGCATCATTGTTTCCAGAGCAGCAGGAGGACTCACCCCCTGGGTTACTCCCTCCACCTACTTAAAGGAGCACATTGAACTATATGCAGATTTAGAAAACGGGAGAAAGGGAGTTAAAAAAAACTCCCGGAGAAAGGGAAAACTCCACCAATAGAAAGGTTTGTTCGGCAGCTGTGCCAGGGTGCTCTGAGAAGGTGGCTCTCAGAATATATTAATGCTGGCTGCTTAGCAGTCTATCTAATATAAAAGCCTGTTTTAATCACCCTAGAAAATATACTGTTGCTTCTGCTAAAAGCCCACAGAATAACCCGAGTGACAATGCCCTGGGACTTGGAGAACATATTACGTTGTGTTACCAGGTCAGCAAAGACAGGCTTTTCTTACAGGCTAATTTTAAACACAGAGACTGAGAGCAAAAAGGAAGAAAACAGACCCAGTGGGAGTGTTTTTATGCCACATGAAAAACAAACTGGAAGAAGTAGCGAGGAAAAATTAATAGACTGTTTCTTTCACATCAAGAAATCTTTAAATTCCCAACACCAAAATAGATGGACAAGATCTGGCCAAATTTAAGTAGCTGTATGTGCTTGGCTACTGATGCCTGGTGGCAGTACCTCGTTAACCAGCCCTGCTGGCACCTACTTTCAAAAAAACCCAAACATCACATAACAAAACAAAAACCTCTCCAACCAGCAGTGCTTCCTATGCTTCCCCTGTTGTTCTGTATTCAAAGGAGCAAGCAATTGTGCATTAAGGTGTGAAATCTAATGATAGGATTCCCACCAATTTCTAGTCTCCTCCACCCAAAGTCTTTGCCTGGGCTGAAA
This sequence comes from Nycticryphes semicollaris, assembly GCA_013400055.1. NCBI lineage: Eukaryota > Metazoa > Chordata > Aves > Charadriiformes > Rostratulidae > Nycticryphes > Nycticryphes semicollaris. The sequence continues at coordinate 188,947 of VXBJ01002747.1, read as the reverse complement.
ATATACCAAAGAATGGAATCTAATTAAAAAATAAAAATAAAGGATAGCACTCTTCCCCTTCTCCCCCGGCTTCCCCCCTCCCCCCGCCCTCAATTAATCTAAATGATAGGGATCAGATGACTGAAGTAATTCCAGATGCATGTACGTGGTGCTGCACCACCACTGCTGGCTCAGCATCGCTGACACAAAGAGCAAGTGTCTTGAGAACCAGCGTTTTGGTGACATAGGCCTCTGGGATCTTCAGTTCTGTGGTGAGGCACATCAATGAGGAATGAACAGGTGAACAAAATACCAAGCTTAAAAAAATCCTTTCAAGAAGGAAATTGGAAGAAAATTAGCCCCCTTCCACTTTATATGTTGAAAAAAAATAGCAAAGAGCAGACCAAAAAATGAGAAACCACTGTGTTTTGAAAATACTTGGTGTAAAATGTCAATAAAAGACAAAATGCTACACGAAACGCTTGAGCTTTACCAATGTCAGTGAAAGTGATTCATACTGAGTGTGTCTGTGTTAGAGCTGCCATTGATGTGTGACAATACCCAATCCCCACCTTCCCGGCCTCCCTGGGGACACGGATCCCAGCGGCTCCAGGGAACTCACACCCGGCCCCAGCCTCTCCTACGTGAAGTTGGGCAAAAGGACCTTCAAGCGGCAGGAGGAGAGTTCCTACCTGTTCAGTCTCTGCAGAGAGCGCTGTTCTACCTTTCTGTAGCTCTGGAAAGATCCAACAGTTGTTGTGTTCCCCTTCCCAGGAAATACAGCAACTTTTAAATTTCCCACCCAGGGAGCTGTCAGCCTATTAGCTGGGATCTTAGAAGTTTCCTTTACAGGAAAAGTTTCCACTTCAACTCAAACAGTTAAAAGCAAACAATCACAGGTGGAAGGTACTTCTTACAACAACTTTGGAAGATCCTGAGTAATACAGTCCCATACTCCCTTCTGTGATTTTCACAAAGAGCAGGAGAAGATTCAGCTGTTAAATGGAGAAGGGCAACTGCATGAACTGAAGAATTCTCATTACTTTACCTTTGTTTCCATTTCAGCTCTTCAAAACACTTATGCCACATTTGCAAAAGAAATAGCCAGTCAATAATTAGAATTAAATTAAACCCTTTTATTTTAAATAATCTTAGGTCATTTCCCTGAGGAGGCAGACATCCATAAGCAATAACACCGCCTTAAAGCAGGCAGCACGAGGCTGGTTTCTCAGGCCTCACAGGCAAAAATGACCTCTCTAAGTTCACACAGTTACAAAATAGACAGAGTCTATTTTAAGAAATATATTTCTGGCACATAAATTGTTGCTAAATTGACTTATTCAAACAATTGCAGCATGTGCAGCTACCTCTCCAATGAAGGTTCATATCTGGCTACGGTAATCAGTTATTGTATTTCTGAGCATGCAATTATGATCTGCCTCATAATTACACATTTTCAAACCACACTTGTCCCGCGCAAGCTGGCTCATTCGTCATATGGACAGGGGGTTACACCATGAAAGAACTCATTCAGTAGAGCTCAATGACTTGTGCCTTTATTTCCTTGGGTGCACTGCCCAAGTGTTTGCTTTTTGCACACTTCTGCTCCCAGCCACGGGGCCTGGGCTCAGCCCCTTTTAACATGGCTTTGTCAGAAAGTCGATGAATACCTAATCTCAAAGCCAGCCTAAAAGCCTCTTGCGGTCCAAGTCGTTGTCCTGAAAACTCCTAGCAGCATGTACCTGAAGGAAAGCTGGCAGCAGCAGCCCTCATGTGTTAATTACACATGCGAAGCCCATTATGCAGAGAAAGGGCACCTGCTGGCAGCGCAAATGACTAGAACCTGCCCTTCCTGTGCAGTGAGTAAATTGAAGGTTCATTTCTACAGGAGATAATAGTTTTTAGATTCCGTTCCGTGTATCCTCGACATAGGCACACACTTAACATTTAAATCATCTGCAGAGGAACAAGCTTCCTTTAAATCTACATGTTTCAGTTCCTAGCACTTCACTTAAGAATGCTACTTATCCCTGCTGCTTCCTTATTCTGCTTAAATGCAGAGAAAACGTCACGCAGAACACGCTATTTAAAAAAAAAACAACAGCCAAACCCACACTAAAAGCCAAGCTTAAAATATGATATCGGATGACAGAGTAAGTTTGAGTTTGTTTTTTACTGGGAGGGCCGTTTGAAACTGCACAGGGAGGCTGTTTCTGTTTTCAGTCCATCCCCAAAAGCACACTGGGCACTGCGCTCCCACAAACCCACCCAGGGCCAGCAGAGCTTGCAGGAGAGACAAAGGCATCGAGTCCCACCACCATTCCTGTGTCCTTCAGCACTTGACCACATGGCAGGAGGTCCACACTTCCCTTGTGCTTTCCTTTCACTTCCAAGCCTCTCGTTACCCTTCACATCCCTCAGCTTAGCTCCAGCCAAGCTTTGGCCTGACTAACCCATCCCTGCAGGCACAGCGAGCAAACTCCATTACCTTTCTAAGAGACCTCCAAAGTTTAACTTCTTGAGGAAGCCTAAGGTAAGGCCACTTTTCCTGAGCAAACTCCATCTCCTGCTATGCAGAGGGAAGGAAAAACCAAGGGCAAGTCACGCAAACCATGCACGGGACGCAGGAACTGGCAGCAACTGAAAGCAGCAGCAGCAGCACCTTTAACTTCCTCCTTGTTAATTACTCAGAGCACTCATCCACCGTTCCCGTGCACAGCAAACGGGAGAGATGATGCTCTGGGTGATCAGGCCCAACTGCTGGACTTTGCACTAGAGAAGAAAGTATAAACTGGGAAAGTATTGGAGGGGCTCTGTAGACGGGTTTCTGAACCGTTAGGACAGGGGTCCAAGGGCAGGGGATGCTGGAGCTCAGCACAGAAGCAGGAGCTCCCAGGGTGAGCTGGACAGGGTGCAATCATAGAATAAATTGGAATAAACCACTGAAGGAAAATGGTCCAAGCCCTGGTCAAAACAGGGCCAGCTCTGACACTATATGAGGCTGCCAAATGACAATGAGTAAGTTTTTGAAAGGTCTATATTCATTCCCCTAAATAAGGTAAATATGTTCTAAACACACACTGACAATAAACGATCACCGCAGGAAAACGAGTATCTCCCCCTCTATCCCCAGAAGCTCAGGAAAGCAGTAAAATGAGATTATCTTCTCTATTGTATCCTCTACTGCTGGAGTCTTAATTCAGCTTTTAACATTTAACACAGATACACTGAATACAGACTTTAATTACACAACATCTGAGTTTCAGCATTCAATAATAACCACACATATTAGAGTATTTCAACTTACTGAGAGGCAATTATAACTTACCATGAAAATAAATATTTTTGCTTACTAAGTTGGTTGCTTCTTTAATATGCATAGATATTTTTAGAGTACCACTTGCATCATGAGAAGACTTAAGACTTTCTATGCAGAAATGTGAAAACTGTTGTGAATCTAAGTGATATATATACATATAGATAATATATAAACACACACACATATATAGAGCCTTACCAACAGTAGTCCAGTAGATGTGGGGGCAGAACAGGAATGTAAACGTGCTGCCAGAACATCGGGTAGAGCATAGCTGCAGACCCATGAATGCAGGCAGTTAACTGAAAAACACATAGTAAAACAGGACCATAAATAAGACAAAAATCAAGCTTTAAATGGTAAGGCTAAAAGAAAAAAAAAAAATCAATTCTGCTTTCACATCAACGTGCTTTATTACAAAATATACAGTGCCCTTGTTAAAGAAATGGGTACTGGTGGGTGAAGCATGACTGGTTTATGGTGGTTGTCATTCCACTGACTTTGTAAACAGCCGAGAACATGATTCATTCAACAAATAAGTCCTGAGAAGAACACCCAGTGTTCTGTAAAGCAACAGACACATGGAAATGAAAACACAAAGGGAACTAAGAAATAGTAAAGGCAAATCCCCCCAAATCCTGGTAATTACCATCCATTAAATATCATAAAACTGCATTGAAACCATAACACAAACTGGAAAGATATTTGAGCACAGGAAGATACAATGCAAGTGGCATATCTTTCTAAAGAATATCTCATACTAAACACAGTGATTAAGTTTCTATTATTTAATAGGGATTTTTATCTAATCGTCCTTTACCAAATAATTTGATCCATTGAATTTCTCACTTATACATTTAAAAGCTCATTCTGAACAGTTTTGAGGTTGGCAGGTACTGAAAACAATCACAAACGACAAATAGCAACCACAAGTGCCAGTCAAGCCATGGGGAGAATCCTCACAGAGCCTGGGAGGAAATTACGTCTCTCAATCCTATTTCAAATTATAATTAACATTTTGGAAAAGAAGATAAGCAGGATATTTGTCACATTCACTAAGGATATTAGAACGGAGAAGGTGGTAATCCTCAATAAGGAAATCTCAGTAAAAGCTACAGTCAAAATACCCCAAGAAGAGGATATGAACAGATACCACACTTGGGAAAAGAGAAAATAAATAAATAAATGACTCCGAGCACTCATACAAATAGACAGAGACAAGGAAAAGACTAAGAGGTGACAGGCAATCACAGCCACCCTGACAGTGCTTCGCAGTTTAGAGTGTCTTTTCATCTCAAACACTCCCCAGCACAAGCACGACGATGCCTTTTGCTTGTGAGACACGTTTTGAAACCAACACTTGCAGAAGCCTGCCAGTTACTCAAAGGTAGGACGGGATCAAGCATATAATGCTGCTCTGGACAATGGGAAGGAGGGAGAACATTGCTTACAAATACCAGGAAGACAAACTCTAAAGGACAGCGGTCCCTGTGGTGGCCTGCAGTGGTGTGAGATGAAACTAAGGAAAGACAAATCATGACATTAATCCTAATTCAGTTAGATATGATGTAACCTCAAAAAAAGAAGAAAAGGGATGACCCTCATTATTACTAATTTCCATTAAGACAGACTACTGAGTTACACACCTCTTCATAGGGAACCCATGACTGGCAAAGAAAGTGGTCTCCACAAGCTAATACAGTCTCTAAAGGCCCCGTGTCAGGGAAAATCAGCTACAGCTCTGGCTGCAGTTTGGCTCATGTTCAACACCAAAGCCCTTCTGTAATTCCAGGGCAGCTTCTGGAAGTAACAGAACCTGGTTTTCTGATTAAAATGCAGGTCACTAGACAAGAAGATGGAAGACAGGCACATATTTTATGTGTTATTTTCAAGCCTCTGAACAATACACAGCTGGGTGAGCAATGAGAATGCACCAAGGAACACAGATTCTTGGGGAGAATTGTTGCAGCGTGGTTCAGGTAAGAACCAGGGTGAGGAATGAGCTTTGCAAAGAGGCGTTTCTCAAAAGCAGGAAAGTGACTGTTTGATGAACCAAAATATCCTTTGCAATTTGCCGCTCCAAACAGACACACATTTTTAAAATTCATTGAGAACCTAAGGCCCAGTAACGCTGGGTGTAAACCCACATAGGACTTGAAAGACAGAAATTTCAGACACAAATCTCCCCAAGTTGGAAAGCCAGAATTTTAAGCTACACTTTGTACCTAGTTGAGCTGTTACTGTGGCTTGAATATATGAATATATCTGTTTAATAGTGCTTTGGAGTTCCATTCTTCCCTATTACCTAGTCAAGGAAAAGCTAAGAAAAAGAATGGCCTCCTAAGACAGATCAAAATAGTGGCCACCACAAATTACTAAACCCACTGATCAACACATTTATCAATAAAATTGGTATTTCCCGTTTTCTCATTCCCTCCAGGTTGCAGCTCACACCTCATGTGCCAATGAATTCAAATAAACACTTCAAAAAGTGCTGCCTCGTCTCTTCATTTTGAGCCTGCTCCCTCTCAGTTTTAATGTGTGTTGAGGTTTGAGCATTTTGAGGCAATAAATAATAAAAAAAAAATCATCTCCTACTTATCTTCAAAGGGCCACACACGATTTTCTATATCTCTATCAAGTTCCCTACCTCCTCACTAGCTTCTCAGCCTGAATGAGGAGCTGCAGTCTACTCTGCTCTCCCTAATTGAGAGAATTTTTTGTATATTTGCTTGTTCTTGTTACCCTTCTCTTTACTGTTCGCTCTTTTATCGTTTTTTATTTGGAGTAGGTAAGAACTCGTGCAATATTCACAACATGAGCAAGCCATGAACATATCGAGTGGCATTATGCCCTCTTTTTTGTTCTCTATTCTCTTCATAATAATTTCTTGGCTTCTAAGCCTTCAACTGAGTAATAAGCTGGCATTTTCATAGATCGATATTTCTTCTTTTTAAAAAAAACCTCCAGTATCTCTTTCTGAGTGGTAATAATTACTTCAGTTATTCAGACCACAACCACTTACATGGTTAGACGTATTTTCTCCCAGAAGCATTATTTTATACTTATCTATACCATGCATCAAAATGACTGCTACATTTTCCCCATTTTTCAACAACTGGTTTTCCCGAGGATGTGCCAGAGTAGAGCACTACTGGACTACAAAGCAACTTCCCAGATTAGGACTACTGATAATTTTTCTCACCATTTCCCCCTCAACCTTGTAGCCAGTTGTTTACCCTCAAGAGGTTCAAACTCTCCCTCAGAATTTCACTTCTGTCTCCCGTGAGAGCTCCACAGTCACCCCTCACCTTCCCAGAGCTCGATTTGGCAAGGGACAGAACGAGAGGGCCCACAAAGCTCAGCAGCATCCAGCGCTGATAAAATGCTTCCCAAAGTGAGAATATCTAAGAATTTTAGCTAAATTTGAAGCACTGTCTCCTAAGGAAATAGTGTCTTTAGATGCAGACAGGGTACAGCAAGTTTTTATTTTGTGATCCATATGGGATGGAAATATTAGTGTGTTGGGACACTAATTAGCAAAAGTTAGAAGGTCCAAAATCTTATTTTATGACTGAGGAAACACTAAAGATTTATCCCTATTCCATTATATTTCAACATATCTTCATATTATTCCTACTGTAGAAGATGCTCCTCTCAGGTGAGATGAAAGGCACAGCCCAGTTCCAAAACATGCAGCAGAAAAAGAGAGGCAAGCTTTCCCACTGTAGTTTTTCCTCTGTGTTCCTAAATCCTTTATGTTTTCTGTTTCTGTTCTCTAAATCAAAAAGATGTCTGGAAAAAATACTGTTTAAAAATTTAATTCTTAGTTTAAAAAATGCTTCTATGAGGATCAAATGGATTATTTCCCGGCATTATTATATCACATGGCTGCCGCTGCAGAGGAGTGAACTCAGTAACCCAAGGAGGCCCCATCCAAGCCCCGCTCCCATTGGTTTTAAAACTCAGCAAGAAAAGATTAAACAGACCTAATGCTCAACACTGCAGACATCTGAGCAGAACCTGTCACTTATTTTTGAGCTGTACTCCCACCTTGCTATCTGGCAGGAATTCAAATACCGTACTACCAAGGGCAAGCACCAGTACTGTCCTTCAGCTCTGCCACAGGAAGGGCTCATAAAAAAGAAATAGTGTATTTGCTGGAAACCTCACCTGATTAGTGACTGCCATACAGAAAACAAGCACTTAATAATAAGGCAGCCTGAGAAATGCCCAACTGTCAAAACTATAGGAATCCAGCATTTTGAAATCAGATTAGTTCCACTACCTCAGCTTCCCACAGCTGCTGCTAGAGAGCGTAAGGTATCGCTATGTCAGAAAGACACCCATGCACTAATTCAGTTTTCGCAGGTTTGTATTTAACACTCCAACAGCCTTATTTGTTGAATTCCAATAGGCCACTTTCCAGTGCATTTCGCTCTCTCCCTCCTGCCGCACACACCCCGCAATGCTACAGGTGCAGTGCATGGCCACACACCTGCAACACAGACTGGAAAAATTACCACTTTTATGTGTCTGTAAGGTCATTTTTCTTCATTACTCGGGGCTAAGAACAAAGTAGAGCTAATGGCTGCGGTACAGAAGAGTTAAGCAGTGACAGCAGGGCTGTGGCACAGCTCGCCTACAGGTCTCACCCTGCACTGGCAGGTGACGAGGACAACAGGGCTCTGGGGCTGGGAGAGCACGGACATTTCAACCAGGAGGTACAGAACTGCTGGAGAACAAGGACTGTGCAGCCCTTAGCTGCGTGGCGTCACAAGGACGTTTGGTGAAAGGTACTAATCACACGTCGTCTTTTCACGTCAGGAACCAGGCAGGGAGTAAGAGGTTGTGTGTCAGAGCTCTCGGTGACACGAAGAAGTGCCAGGGCAAGCTCTCAGCGACAGAAGAACAGCCACGTCAGGGGTTTTTTACTTTGTACTAACACTGAAACACTAACAGAAAAATGACGTAAAGAAATTCACCTCAGTAGGATGGAGCCAAACAGAAACATGATGGAAATTCACAAGTCTAAGTCTTCTAAGAGTCACCAGGCTTCATTTAAACAACTCTTTTATAAGGAGAGAGAACCTGCCACTGCCCTTACGACAAACAGGTCGCACCTCTCATTGAGGCAGGGCTGCACGAGCACCTTGTGACAGAGGAGAGAACACGGGATGTAAGGAGAGCTCCTCGGGTTCATTTTTGCAACAGCAGGGTCCCACCAGCAAGTGGTCTTTGGCCAAACACTGGGGGTTTTTTATGCATTTTGGTTCATATCTGGCCTTCCATGAGTAGTTAGATCATTGCATATGTAAAGAAATATAACACAAATCATGGCTTTAACATTCTGAGAAATTATTTGAGTTTCCTTGTGTAGGAAAAAAAGAAAAAAAAACCAAGAGAACAGCAGTAATTCTTCCATAGGTTCAGTACATGTGGTTTATAAAATAGCTAATAAACAACCTCATTCAGTTACCTCTAAATTTTGTTCAACCTAACTATCTTAAAGATATTTCCAATCAAAATTTGAACTTGATATATTATAGCACAGAATTTATTCCACCATAAAAGGCTTTCTCTGCCCAGGACCGTTTCCTTTTCTCTCCCTTACCTGATATTAAATTCCAGCCTTAAGTACGAAATTTGCCACGTCTCTCAAAGTTAGAAGAAATTAACTGCAAGCAGGTCCCTTCCACGTTTTTGTTAAAAAACTAAAAAATAAAAACAAAGAAGCCCATCTCCCTCAGCACCACACCACCCTCACTTTACTTTGAGAATTCGCAGTTTGGTACGTTTCCAGTTACAAGGTCTTGGCTTCCGCTGAGCACAGTTTGAAATAAAATAATGCAGCTTGTTCCTACTGCTGGAACACGCAGAGCAGAGCGTGCGGGAGAGGAATCGCTGGCGCCGGCCCAACGCTTCAAACCTGTCTTACACTGTCACTCCAGTCTTGGAGCAGTTTATATATAAAGTTGTAAGATAAGAACACACAGTATGAATATCCCTCCCTACCCAAGAACCAGACAGGCTTTTATCTTGGACAGAGGCAAAAGGAAGAGAAATAGCAGAAAGACAGGAAAGGAAACACAACCCTACTTGTGAAATGGCTCATTAAGGAAGGCAAAGTGACAGGTAAGTAATTCTTCTTCCCAGGCTCTGTCACAAAGGGAGAGATTAAACCAACCAACCACACAAATTTTGAAGTGCTTTGGGTAGCCGTTCCCTGCTTTCCTCCTCTCTGATAATTTACTATTCTTTAAATTCTGAAATAAACACCTCTCTCTTTCATTTTATTCAATTACTAGGCCTGGATGTATTTCTCCTTGTTTTAGTAGGCAGGACACAAAACACTTGGCAGATATAAAATTTAAGGTTTTACAAGTTTTGTATGATATTAAACTTTATAATACTTAAATTCTTTTGGTTAAATGTGGGATTCATTTTAAACATTTAACAATTATTAATAGGTCCCAGAGATGATTTTAACTCTCCTAGTTCCACTTACCTTTCAAAACAATATTGTAATAGTTATTCTAAGATTAAATACAAAGTCTTACTCTTTCAATTTTCTGCCTTGTATCGACAGACCATCCATCCATGATTTTATGTACATAATTTCAGCCTCCCATAGTATTTACAACTCCACGAATCTCAAACACAAAGTAGGTCATGGCCACACGGTAAGAGACGAGTTCAAACCGTACAGAATGGGAAGGGAACCTGGGGCTGAGAAAGGACCGCTCACGTACTCAGTCCATAGCACTAGAAAGGAAAATTAGTTAAACCATCTGATGCTCTTCATTCATAAAGGAAATCAATCAATACCCATTTACAGAGCAAACAGAACGAAAACTTAACATTTTCTTTTATAAAGAAAATCACAGCCTTATTGACTGATAAACCCTGAAATGCATAACGCAAAACTTTGAACTAAATCAAGCCGTCTGCTTGTTTTGATGTCCAGCCATTTTGAGAAGAGAGCACTCTAGAGCATTCAGTAGCTTTCATCTCTCAGACTCTTGATGGAGCCTAAGTGGCATTAAGACTACACCTTACCAAACACAACTGCAAAAAAGTGGATTGTCAACGTATTTTAGCCCACTCCTTCGGTCCATCCAGAAAAGGTCACTGGAGCACACATTTGACAGAATCATTTATCTAGTTTTTTGTCCTGTCAAGTAAATCACAACAAAGGGACTTCACTCCAGTATAAATCCCAAGAATTCCTGTATCCAAACCACTCTTTCTCATTTCAACATTAGAGGCCAACATAAGTTCAGTAAAATCATTACAAAGAACCACAGAGTTGAGTTGAGGTTGCACAGTGGAGGTTGGGAGGGGACCTGTGGCCATTGGGTCATTTCCTATATATGACTGTCCTTTTTTAAAAGGTACCATGACCAGAGGAAATTATTCTGCATTTTACTTACAGTGCTCAGCTTACTGCAGCAGATGAGGATGCGGCGTTCGTACAGCATACTGGCATAGAGATGCAGCATGTTGTTGACATCAACTGCTACAAAATACTCTGTCAGATTTCTCTGGGAAGAAAGAAAATAATTTTGGATTCACGATATCACAGAAACAATTGTCCTTAACAAAAAAAAAATAAAAAAAATCCAATTTTACTTGAGTGATCAGGTTTTTTATGTAGTACAAAGACAAGTAATTGCAGTAGAAGACTGTTGCAATCTGCCTTTAAAGTGTAGGTAGAAAGAGCAAGACTTGAGCAAGTAACACTTGCTGGAACTTTACACAGACACTTGCTAGGAAACACAGTTTTCTTCCCTGTTTTTGCTGCTCAGAATAAAAGGTCCCTATGTAAAAATTACTGTAAATAACTGAAATTCAGAAGAGAAAACAGAGGAAGCTGCACCAGAGGCTATGGTCCCTTCAACCCATCAGCCACCACCATTATCCATTCAGCATTACCAATGGAATCGCCCCGTGCACACACTGCAGTGCCATGAAGTGTGCATCATTTACTAAATAATTAAGATGTCTTCTAATAAACAGCAGAATGCGATCCGAGGATCTTTACTACCAAAACTAGAAAGTCACCATGTAGGGAACTTGATCAAAAGGTATTATGTTGCGAGGGGTTTTCACAGGGCAAGACAAACAAAACAGGGGTTCTGTTCGTAGAGGATATTTTCACTTCTTAATACTCAGAAAATATAAAATAAAAAAAAAGGGCAGGAGAGGTGGGTTCGGAGGAAAAAGTAATACAGCAAAAAATGCTGAATTAGGACACTGGTTTTCAAAAAGCTTCTTGCAGATAGGAAATGGTCGTTATATGATAAAGACAGGCTTACACAAAAAGCCCATGTGAGAGCAAAATTAGATTAGTCATGAATTCAAGTGCAATCTTAATCATCGTTAAATAAAAAAGTGCAGAAAAGCAAAAAGCAAATATGATTTAGAAACTTAAAGAAGCTCAACAAAGCCTATTAGCACTTTTGACAGATCCAAAGATAACTCTAAAACCACCAATACTTGGCCTGAAAAGTCTGCCAAGATGCTTCATACTGTGCAAAAATATGTTCCACAGCTTGCCATCCAAACACAAAGAACTAAAGGAAAATTAAGCATTGTCTTTGGAAGACTTTTATACCAGTATATAGACAGATAAAAACTCAGCTCGTTATGGTTAGCTTCAAACATGTTAATATAAAACAATCATTCGGGTCTTTGTTACAGAAAAGCTGTAGCCACAGACAGGTATATTCAAAGAAGAGAAAAAAAAAAAAAGCCAATACATTTTGCCAAAAACCTATTAAACTATCATGTACTTTTTCTGTATTTCTCATCCCATCTGTGCTGATTAGCATGATATTTTTGTCTAAACATAAGCTGTCTTCTCTACGACTCTTCTTCCCCCTCTCACCCATCTTTCCACGACGCCAAAACACAGTGCATGACGACACAATTACTGCAAATAGTGTGAATTAAAAGAATTTTCAAGCAGCACTGAACTCCCTTTGATGCCACCCGAATTAGGGGCATGGCAAAAGGTGCATGTAACCCCCACAATCTGCCTGAACACGTAGAGGGGCATCTGCAGGGATGTGGTTATAAAGCAACTGGATCCACTGGGGAGAGGAAAATAGACACCGGGACGTGATTTGCAATTACTCTTTCATCCGGTTCATTGTAGAGAAGTACTGGCTGTGACACACAAATGTACCTTCACAAGGAAAGATTTATAAGGTTTTAGTCTTCTCTGCTCTCAGAGATTTGCCAGTGACACCTGGGAAGCATGTGGGCTGTATGGTAATGTATTGATACTGAGGAAATTCACGTGTTAGCTCTAAGTTTTATTTATAAGAAAGCTGTCATCTTTGAAGATGAAATTGGGACTTACACATGTATTTTGAAAGACATGTCTCGTAAGTGACAAAACCATGAATGAGTTAAATAAATACAAATGAACGCGTTCCAATTTGCAGTATAATTGTTGTGTATTTTGTTTCTTAGGATTTAAACCTTTCTTGGGAGAGTAGAAAGTGGGATTTTCAAAATAAAATACAGGAACAGGTATCACCAACTCCTCTCAAAACTAAGGAGGAGTCCTACAAAATCCCCTTATGCTCCTTGGAAAGTCCATTCCTAGATCAATTACCTGTTTGATTGTTTGCTGTCTTATATCAGTAAATGCACACACAAACACTGACCTTTGAGATAAATAAAACAAAAATCATGGACTTCTTCAGTGAGAGGGAACAAAGGAATGAGCTCTCTTCTCTGCAAAGAGCGCGGCTCTAACATAGCAATACAGAATATCGTTCATTTATTTTAGTCTGCTCTTGAAGGGCTTTATTTACAAGACTTCAGTGAAGCTCCTATTCAAACAGGTCAATAGAAATGAGTCGGGTTCCCTTTTCCACCCTCCCGTTAGGAATGGGCAGCCTTGCACTGGATTTCCTGCAATGAACCCAGTTTACTTCTGAAGTCACAATGTATTTACAAATCTTTCCTGTAACTTAAATCTTTTGAAAATGTGAATGTTGAGCTGTTACGTACAAACGTCCACATAAACGTTCTCGTGACTCGTTAAACGTATTGACCTGACACACACTCACACAGTCCCAAGAAGTTTGTTAACATTCCGCATGGAGCTCTGTGCAGCTCTCCATCAATCACTGCATACAACTTCAAAGCTTGGCACTACTAAAACTTTTGCTAATATGGGTTTATTTAAAATATAATTACTGATAAGATACATAGAATTTTGAATAAATCAGGGTAACTGATTAAAAACCATGAAGATTTATGCTCATTTAATATCCCTACTATGCCTCAATTCGATGTGAAAGTTGCATTGACAGAAAAAATCCTCTTAAAATATTACAAAATACTCATTAGAAAAAGACAAACTAACTAAATGCATGAGAAATAGAAGAGACTCAATTGCAACAACTGTTACACCAATGGATTTGATTTTTAATATTTTTCTCCCCTACAATGAGCCCTAGCTTTTTTAATTTGGCTGTGTACATGTATATATATATATATGTACAGGTATATGTATTTGTTAACTGAATTAAGTGTTCTTCCACTTTTATTCCCAGAGGTGTGTTACTAAGCTGTTCCCTATCAGTTAAAGCAGCCCCAAGGCAGATGATCTACTTCTAATCCCTGCAACTGGTTTCTTACCATTACTAGCTCATTTCTCCCTACCCTCCCATTTGCCAGTCTGCAAAATGGAAATAAACTTCCTCCCTGGCTCTCCAGGTGATTGAAGAATATTTTTTTTTAATCAAACAGAAATTGTTAAAGTTTGAGCCGATGAGTGTAAAAGAAATTAACATGAAATATAAACCCTATAAACAAGTAACTTGTTTGGATTAGGACAGGATTTGATAGCTGGTTTAGATTCAGGAACTGACTCTTAAATTTCTCCTAGTGTATCCTATTTCTTCAAAAATAAAGCACCTTAGAAGAAAAAGCACAACTATTAAATTTACTGACAAGATACGTGTCAGTATGAAAAGTCTACAACACAGAAAAGCTGGCAACTATGTTTTAACAGAGAAACAAAAAGCCCCAAATGTTATCTGCTATACAAATCATCCACACACGAGATGAAATGTCTCGATGATTCCCTTTTCTTTCGTTCTTTCATGCCATCAATTGAGGTATCTGGTGCTAAGGCAGAGCGCAAAGCGTTCACGAAAGATAAGGGAGACGTCAGACATAGAAATTTGGCCAAGAGACAGAGCAGAGCATATTAAAGAGTATTTGAGAGAAGCAAATGCCAGCATTGTCTTCCCACAGACCTCTCATTTGGCTGGAAATCGGAGGCAGGCTGAGACACACAAAACAACTTTGTAAGGCTTAAAAAGTCTGAAAAAGTGGCCCTGAAGAAACCAGGTACATTGGACGTTTTCAGAAAGCCAGCTACCAAAGGGATAATTTCTACCCCTCTCTTGTTCTTTCAGAAGGAGCTCACTGTACAGTCAGCAGATCTGCTTTTTACACAAAAATTAAGGCCATCATTTTTCTCTGAAACGCCACCAGTGTTAGATAGAGTTACCAACACACTGCTCCTTCCCAATCTCCAGTAGGTTAAATCTATAGATGTGTATTTTGAATTTCCTCACTTGTTAGAAACAAGAAATCATGGAATGTTAACAGTAAGTAATAATGGTAGTAATAACAAGAACTACATGTTTTTAAAATAAAAACCTTATGATAATGATGCTGTCAATTTCCCGTTCATTTGCTATCTTTTCTTAATTAAAATGGCAAACATTAAATTCTGCTGCTACGCTGTACTCCAAAAGGCCTGTTACTCGTGTATTTCTGCAGTTGGCAATATGGTTTCTGCCCAGTACTTGTAAATTAACCACCTAAAGTTCACTCCAACATCCAGCAATGTTTTCTAGAATACAATCTATTACTAGGCCAAACAGAGGAAACAACTGTTGTCTGTTTTGCTACTGACATTAAACAGACACAGTAAAGTGCATGGTCCTCCAGAGTACTCACATTTTCGGGTATACTAGGAAGCTCTCTGACGTCAGGCACAGTAAAGTAAGAGTGCTAGAAAAAGGAGAATATATTGATTATTGCAATATTATCAAAAGCAATCTAAATTTACTGCTTGGTATTAGTAACAGCAATAATAGCAGTCTCTCAGGTAAGTAAAAAAGCCAGAACATTTGTTATCAAGTACCAGTGTGACTTCTCCATCACAGATTTCAAAGGCTGGGTCCTCAGATCACACATTCATTATGAAATGCATTAAGATCAAATGCTCCTGAAAATCTATATTACCATTTTTTGTTCTTCAGAGACGCTGGTACAGACAGCCTCACACAACATAGGACATATGCCAAGGTAACTCCAAGGCAATCCATAATTCAAGCCATCTTTCCACAGCTCCTGGTTGCCCATTGGCAAATGGGAGCCAGCGGGTCCCCTCCTGACTCACAGCATCACGAAGTTTCACCCAGGACAATGGTGACGTTATGGCAATTTACTGAGAAATGCTTCCTCAAGTTCCATGCCTACTTACTCTGTCATTTTTATAAGCCTTAAAAAACACTTTTTGAAAGACTGTATTGGTCTCTCAACTTCATAATCCATTACATGGTTCATTTTTTAACTGTCTGCATTCCAAGAGACCAGGCTCACTCCAGTTCCTGATCTGAGCACACATGATCTGCGTGATTCTTGGTAAGGGCTTTGGGAAAGGAAAAGAGAGAATGTGACTAAATTGCTTTTGTAAATCAATGATCTACACAATTTATATTATTTTTAAGATTTTTTGCAATTTGTCTTAGGGCTACTTATTAATTACTTGCTGAAGTTTTAAAGGCTGATATATTCTTGGCAGAGCTCCACAACGGGCACAGTTTTCTGGTACATACATCTCAGACATTCCAGTGCTTCACGAACAGTCTCTAACCCGAAATAGCAAGTGAGTTTAACAGCTACTCTGATTATAGACACGAAATGTATAAACACAAATTTTAGCTTTTTGATATATCACCGTTTCAGTTGGGTTGGAAAGATGCAGTGCAAAGACCCAGGAATAGCATAAGCTGGTGGATCATATCTAGGGACCTCACCCCAGCCCCAGAATAGGCTTGTGAACAGCCAAAATAAAACACATAATGACACCGCAGCTCACAGGCCCTTCCCTGCTTTTTTTACATCCTTTCTTGCTTCACCGCCCGTGAAATCCCCGAGACAAGGGGACACCGGCAGCGTTCCTCGAAACCGCTGCTCTGAGAAGCTGAAACATCCCAACGGATCACTGCTGTTTGAGCCAGCTCATCCCCTCACACAGAAACAGTGCTCCTCAAAGAGCTGGCCTCGGGAGGACGGGGACGTTGCCACCGCCAGCTGGTGACCCAGCCAGGCCAAGCAACAGCTACCTGTCGAGTGACGTGTCGGGTGAGGTGATGAGAGCAAGGTGCTGGCTGCCAAGAAGTACTTCAGAAGGAGGAGTAAAGGAAACACAAGGCAGAACGGGGCTGCACACACCACGAGTTTTCATGTGAGCTCCAAATGACTAATTGGCAACGGCAGCAACGTGCATCTCCAGTATTTTTTCACTACAGCCTGGAACACAAGGCTGTTCTGCAAAAACTAATTTCAAGAGAAAAAAACTCAAAAGACTAAACTGAAAACACAATCCCATCAGTAAAGTCCCACATCTATTCTTTCAGTATTCTTTGATTAAATTTTCTCACGAGACATAAAAATTAAATAAATCCTTTTCTGTGGGAGTTTTCTTCTTGGGAGGAGGAAGAGGAGAAGGAATCAAAAAATGTGACAAACAGTACTCAGAATGCTGCTATGACAGGTACACGACTGTTTGCTTTCCAGTCTTGTCCCTGCACGCTTGCAAGATCCAGAAGCTCTGCAGAAGTGTGGACAATAAATGTCACACTGCTGCTCCATGACCTCTTGCAGCTCAGAGATGAGAGAGGGAGAAATCTCCATGGGGAATACACAGAATCTTCCTCCCATCAAGGAACAGCATTTCAAAGACATCTGAGGTTAAGGAAAGGGAAACAAGAGGGCCCCAAATGTGAAAGGGGGAATTTCACAGCTCTGGGTCCTCACAGGAAAACAACATCTGTGAGCCAAGTTCCAAAAAGGAGAATTGCTTTTGACAGTCCTCTGTCACGATATGCAATGAAAATTCAACACCTTAGTTTACATCTCTGCCACTTCACTTACCACTCCAAGATGAACAGAGGTTCCTGGCTCAGGGATGGTAAGTTTATGAAGTGTTTCTAGGAGCTCACTCCTTTGACTATCCTGGAATAAAAAGGAGATAATAAAAAAAAAGGCATACTAAGTGAGCATTGCTCTAACAATATAAACTCTGAGACAGAAGGGCAACGTTTGTGGAACTGGAGCTTAGAGAACTTGCAAGTATAAAGAACAATATGAGATTAGATTTATACATTAGATTATGAACGGAAATGAATGTCGTTTCCTCTGACAGCTGGGTTTTATAAAATTATTTCTTTAGGATACTTTTTTTCGTATGTATTTCTACATATTTCTGCAACCTCCTGCATCACCAGCCCATGCACTACCCAGCTGCTCAGCTCAAAGCAAGCCAGCTTCCACTGCAAGTTCTTTGTAAGAACTCACTGGCTTAGGGTCAAGCCAAATGTATTTAATCCATCTGGACGAAGACGTGATTCTAAGTGCTTCGACCTCAAACAGGAATGATTCTGACAAGTGCAAAATATGATTATTACCACCAAGTGGTAATAAATGAAAGCAGCAACCTAACTGGGAAGATTACCCTTGTAAAATCTTAAGTACCTGAAACAACACTAGGTGTTGTGATCGTACATGTGATTTCTCTGTACCATGAATTACCATACAGAAACCTAGAAGCAAATTTTAGTGGCTCAGTTCACATTTTTTCACTGCTGCAAGATTTTTACTCTGTTTTGCTTTAAAAGCAAATGAGCACCTGAAGGGCTCAGGCCAGATGATGCCACACGGGTAAGCATTTTGCATGAATAAGCTTAGTTCTACACTTACACGGCTCGGGTCAAACATCTGTCAGAGAGTCAGGGTTTCCTGCAACAGGGGAATTGTGTGGATGGGCCAAATGCAGTTTAGGTAATGAAAAAGTCTGCACAGTACTGGTGACTGCAGGGAAACCATTAACTTGTGCTGGATCCACTTTATCTTTTACCAAAAATAATTTCAAAGCGTATTTATTTTTCAAAGGCGCTTGCCAAGCTTTTGGTTTGGCTGAATATTATCTTATATATTACTGCATCCCACAGATTAATAATTCACATGATCATCTCTGATATAAGCGCTTCTTACAACAGCTTGCTTTCATCCTCTCTCCCCAATTTGATATTTGGGCAGGGAAAAGAAAGGTTAGTACTTCAGAATAATACCTGTCCTTTTGCTGAATAATCTGCCAAGACATTGAGCAGCTTATAAAAGACTTCAAACCATGGGAGGTAACTAAAAAGAAAAAAAAAAGAAAGAAAAAACATACATTAATGTGCTACATCTCAGTTAATAAACCCAAGATTGGTGGCCTTTACTGTACAGACACATCCTCACAACAGCCTCTGCTGGAGTAGACACCTGGTAAGTATCTGTAGGAAAGTGGCATCGGCCCTTGCGTTTGAAGGAGCAGAGGCTGGAGCATCCCTTTGAGAACAGACCATCAGCATCTACCCTTCCCGAGCACTTCCAGCCACCTGCGGGCACCAAACATCAAACAGGGCACCAGCTGGAACAAAGTGCGGTCCCCGGCAGGGCAGTGCTGGGACATCACCTCCCTTCTCACCCCAGACATAGCAAACACCATCCAATGGAAGCTTTAAACCTGTGAAATAAATGTACACTAATGTATCTACATTCATGTAGTGTGGAACATTTCTAATTGCAATTATTTCCCAAAGTGTATGTTGAATAACTTGTCTCCCATAGAGCTGGGGAGTGAAGTGCTACTGAAGTGCAGACAGACTGGTTTGGGTCTCAGTCGCATCACCAATAACTCAGTTTTTAACTGTTGTCAAATCTTAACTCCACATCCTGTATCACAGCATTCAGCCCAGCCCTTAGTTAGGTCAAACAGAAACTTTACCTTATGGAAACTTGCACTCAACAAAGGTAATAAAGAAACGACTTTAAAAGACAAACATGCAGAAATAAAAATCACCTCTTTTTCTTTTACATTACATTTCCATTCCATAAAATAAGACAGAGAGCTAAGAGGTTACATTTCACTCCAGCATGCTTTGGTATAATTTTGTACCCATTTTCATGACACAGTTCTTTATTTCAATTCTTTTTTAAATACCAGCAAGGAATTTCCCCTCAGCTGCTGCGAATAGGAAAGCAAGTTCGTGTGACGCACAAACGGATGCTTCTTTTAATCACAGATGCTCTGTGAAGCAAATGGGTTCTATTTTGATAGAGTTAGACAGGATTTAAGGTTTTTATAAAATATGACTACATCCTGACAGCTATAAAGAATTGAGTGCCCCACAGTTCCTAACTGTACAGCTTTTAGTAATAAATGAAGTGAGAAGCTATATATGAGACAGATAAAGTGACTGGCACTCCATCATCAATGCTTGTTTGAAGCCTGCAAATGCTACTGTAAAATGTAAGTAGCTTATCGAAATACACTGATAAGCAACTTAACTTTTCATGTTATATGACAGTATTATCATTTAAATTAATATGCTCTAAGCATCTTTACAAACTGTGTATTAAAATAGAGGCGAAAGGCAGACAATTACCACTTTAAACAGCATTTAAGTTTGGCATTATGTTGTAAACAATCAAGAAGGATTACTTAGGAGATAAGTTTCTTTCTTTCTGTTTAGTTAAATAAACTTCAGCAGAGTTAAAAGCCATTACAAGAGTAACAAGAAATCCTCTCTGCTAAGTAGAGATTAAGAACCTGGTAAACAAATCCTTGCAAGGAATCTATCAAAAGATTCTGAACAGCCAGAAAGCCAAGGCGGCAGAAAGCTCTGGGGCAGGATGAACCCAACCCCTGCTTCAGGGAGGGAGATGTCAAGTTCTGCTTCATTGCTCAGGGACCTCGCTGGAAAACTACATTTACAGAATTAGAATGTGAATCTTTTAAAATATGATTTACACTAAACAACTGATATCCCTCAACAATAACGTATGTGTCAGCACAAAAGTGAGGTCCCCCAGCCCCAGCAGGGGAGGACACCGTGGGCTCAGCACCCCGTCCATCAGGGGCTGCAGGGACCAGAGACCCGCTAGGCCCGAATCCAGGGTCAGGCTGTATTCCTTCTTCACACACTGACCTATGTGGCCTGTTTGTCACAGCTACACCTCACCTCGCTGTGCATTCAAGGCAGTTTGCTTTATGAGGGCAAATACACCAAACAGCACAAGCAGGTAGGTTCTACCCATGCAAATCCTCCAGCCAAACCCCATTTCAATGCTTTTGAGTAGCATCTAGAAAATAGCTTCTATGATTCCAATAAAAATAGCCCAGATGAAGTCTCACATTCACACAACGCTGAAACAGCAGCAGCCCCTCCATCCAGAGAAGGGAAGGCCAGCCCTGCCTGTTACACTGTGCTCACTCCTCGCCTGGCCCTTTTCTCCTCACTATCTGATAATAACTTCACTATCATCCTGGTTAACACTAACCCTTCCTTATCTTAATCCACTCTTGCCATACAATGGTTTAGAACCTCAGCCTAACTGCTTCTTTTTCTGATTTTAAGAATGACTTTCCATTTTGAGGAGAGAAGCTTCACAGTTCTGAAGCTGAGGAAATCGGTTGATTCTTGAAGCAGACCTTGAAGCATCTCCTGTTCAACAGAGGTGCAAGATGAGATAAAACAAGCCACCACAAACCTGTGTAAACAACGCAGACAACCTCATTTCTATTGTCACCTCCCTTCTTTGTCACTGCATAATTCAGGATCTCTCTTACCCTGAAAGCTTTGGATACATTAGAAAACTAATTTATCCTGCCATCCTCAATACTTTTACATCATCATTATTCCATGTGTTCACTACTCAGGAATGAACCAGTGCTGCTTCTACTACATCAAATTGTGACCAGTTAAAATTGGGAGGAAAAAACGTTTTAAGAAGTCAAGAAATAGAGTTATCTGAATTTGTTTCTAGATCTCTGCCACATGGTAAAAAGAGATGTGGATTTTTTTCTTACAAAAAGCAAATCCTCGAGGCAGACTTTAAACACCCCCTCCAAAGAAGCTGAATTTATAACCAAAAACTGTCTGTACCACATGCAACTTAAGCAGCACAACTGGTAGCACTACTGAAGATTTATAGCTTATGACTTGCTCATATTTAATTTGTAACCAAACACTTCCCCTTCCTCTTAGCTACCTTAGAACTTTTGATTAACTCTTGTTTTCACAGGTCATAGGTTAAACAAAGGAAGGGAAGCGCTCGGGAGTGAGATTGCCCAGAGCCCCAGAGCAGGGGGGCGCAGGCACCGCACACACACAGCCCCCGCCAGCAACATGAGATTCTTCAAGGGAGTTGAAGTTCAAAGACTCCCTTCAGCATAAATCAGACTGTGGTGGAAGAGTAAACAAAAATAAAGGGGCAATCTGAAACGGTATTATTATTTTTGTTAATTTTACACCCATTTTCAGCTCCCTCACGGGCACACATTTGCCGCCAACGATGAGAATCGAATCAAAGCCTGCTCAAGTTAGGCTCCTTCCGCCGGAGCACTGTGTTTGGAGCTCTGCTGCTCCCTCCAGCGCGGCGCTGGAGACCGGCCAGGCCGGCGGGGACAGCCACAGCCACAGGAAAACTGCTCTTTGTGCTACAAAAGGTCTGCACAAACTCTCCTGCACAAGTTGCACAAGTACCTTATTCAGTAACCCATATGTCATCACCTTTTTAGTGCGCTCCTTGAAAGTACAAACCATCATTAGTTACATGTGTCACAGCAATTAGGGTCAGGCAAACCCTTAAGACAACAGCGCTGCATCGCAGCTTGTAAATACAACCCTTTCCAAGAAGCAGTGTGCAAAGCCCAGTGGTGCAAACACAACTGCAAGGCAGGCTCAGACAACAGGAAGGATGGAAAAACCAGCAAATTGGGATGATCAGTAACCCCAGCAACCCCCAGGGGTTGGGGCTGCTATCAGCAGGGGGTCACCATTGCCAGCACAGCACCCGGGGTCCAGGGGGGACACGGGGCCACCAGGGCTGGGAGGGGACACAGGGCAGCTCCGCTGGCACAGCCCAACCCCTACTGCAAGAGTCACACGGGACAGAAACTGCCATCACCCAGTGTTAGCTGCTACACGGGGGAGAATGCTGTGCTGCTGTCAGTTCAGCTTGGAGTTTTTCAACATATTAATCCACTCGTGCACTTTCACATGTGAAAGAGAAAACACCGGCTCTGTCACAGCAGCACACGCCAGGTCACCTCTGCTGACCTCCAGCCAGGACCACAACCAAAACTGGGGAATACTCAGTTAGCTCTTCTGATATAAAGGCACTGAATCCATACACACATACCCACGTGCACACACGTACACACACGTGCACACACGTATTGTCCTGCCACAGGAGGAAGGATGCAGAAGATGACCCAACAGAACTTCCTTCAGTGACACCAAGCTGCCAACAGCTACGAAATGAGGCAGGAAAACGGCTTTTCTCCGACTCTCATTAAACACTTAATACAAAAGCTTTTACAAACAACACAATTATTAGCAAAGTTTATGATCAATTTCTTTTTTTTTAAATAATTATAAAAGTATTCCCGCTCCAGCTGAACCACACGAGGGAACACAAACTGAAACTAACACCTCAGATTCAGCCAGATCAAACAGAACCAATGGATTAAGAGCAGAAAGGCCAGAACAGCACACCAAAAAATGATGTCTCATTTTAGTTTGTTACTAGCCCAAGCTCTCTTCTAGCCTGTCACACACGGGCAATTTTGGAAGGAAAATTTCAGTACCTACAGCCACAAACATGTGTTTGTCTCTGGCACAACTGCAGAAGGCAGCATGGAAGATTTCACCGCGCTGCTCTTGTGTCCAGTCTGCCATGCAAATACCCAGGCTTGGATTTTAAATGAAGGTAAACTTCCCCCTGTAATGCCCCCCTTAGTTTACTGGAAGATTTTAGGCTCATGCTTCAGAACTTCAGTGCGGTGCTTTGGCTTCTGTCCTACATAGAACGAAGGACTCATTGACACTAACGGGACTTTGAGCTTCACAAACACAGGAGCTACTGTTCCATCTCCATCAGAATATAACTATTAGCTTCCAGCAAACATAAAAGCCAAGAAAGTATATACAAAACCAAGAGAGCATCCCTTTTGTAGTGATTGCCTAGATGTAAAGACATGTAACTAACGCAGTCAGACACATCTCCAACACGACACATCTCTAAGAGTAGCAAAGGGGGAATCTTTAAGCAACATATCTACACTGGCATCCAGTTGATTCCTTTATCAAGTCAGAGATGTCTTCCTCAGGAAAAAACAGCTGTTTCTTATCCAGTTCTGAAGCATTACTAATGAATAGAGGTTTTGAAAATAAATATACTTTCTTTGAAATGTGAAAATTTGACCCTTATCATTTCTTTAGATAGTTTTTGAGCGCTCATTAGAATGAGGGAGAGTCAGTCCTAAATCACTGCTGCTATCTCCCAAACACCAGGTACCTCCAAGGCCAAGTGTAAAGAGAAGCTGGGAAACAGGCAGAGACGGCATGGAACTGGGAGCTTGACTTACTGTTAGACAGGCAAATCTCCAACGAAGTCACCTTAACAAGGGAGAGATATCCCAGTGTTAGCTGTCACAGACCACTGGGAAGAAGGAAGCAACAGGAAGATATTCAAAGTGTAGGAGAATATTGGGAAAGCTGAACCCATCAAAATAAACTCCCGTGGAGCACGAACGAGTTTGAAAGTGTATTGAGAGCTTCGGCAGCAAAAGTGCTACATGTTCCCATGCAGCAGCAGCAAACCCCAGTGGCAAGGGGTACCTTTTAAATTATGAGTATTTGCTAATTGCCATAGCAACTGCTTATAAAACTGATTTTTACCACTGAAGCTCCAGCATTCCATTTCACTGGTGTGCTGACACCATGAAAAAGCAAAGCAAAGACTTCTGGAAGGGGACCTGTTGTACCTTTGGTTTCTTATGAATCCTGTGAAGATAACAACCACCTGAGTTCACATGGTTTCTACAGAGAACAACTTCCAGTCTGTACACAGGCAGAGCTGCTCTTTTGTACACATACCTCTTCTCATCTGAAATTAATGAGATTGAGTAACTAGTTCAACAGCAACATACTCAATGCAGCATCTCCTAGTAGAGTGAGTTGTAAGCACAAACAACTTTTTATTCCTTCCATTCTCACTTATCAGAAGTGGAATTTTTAACAAGTATTTATTTATAACACGTACTATATGTTTTTATAACAGCATAACCAACTGCCACCTCCCTTGCACAACAGAAGAGTCATTTCCATTTTACAGATGGGCACACTCCTCTGTAGTGACAGCCTCACAAAAATCTGTCTGCATTAGTCAGGACTGGAGTCCAGGAGTTCCTGAATCTTGACCTTTTGATCAGTACAATAATCTGCAGTGGCCTAGAATACTTAACTCTGTCAATAACGAGCTTGGCTCTTACATAAACCATAGTATGCACCATCACTAACTTCACTGGAAATACTCCTGATTGACAAAACTGTAAGGAAGAGGAAATTCAGGCCAAGTATTTCTTCTGCCAGCATGACTGGTGCATGTAGCAATAAAACATGGGGTGTTTCAGTTCAGGGACTCTGAATAATCAGTTCAAAGCACAGCTGACCCAGTGCTTAGTTGTGGCATCGAAATCATTGCAGAGCCCAGCAGGTTTGCAAGTGTCCAAGGGTTGGTCTAACGAGTGAAACACCTTTTCCTGCATGGTCACACTCGTGTGATGGGAGTGACTTGTATCAATAGAGCTCACCCTCTGTATCCACTCCAAGCCCTCACTGATCCAAACCTGAGATCCTGCACAGAATAACGGGCAAGATCAGTACAGATTGCATGTGGAGATTCGGCATACTGGAAAAAAAAAAGATGGGGTTTATTACTGTTATTACTACTATTATTATTAATTTCAATGTATTCACCCACCAAATGTTCCTGGTGAAGCAGAACATAGGTCTCCTGACTCAATCTTGCCAATCTTGTAGTTGTCAATCCCCGCTGGACAAGCGAGAGACCCGTGTATCCAGAACTCAGGGGCACCTCTGCAGATAACCCCTCCACCACCATGTTTGAAAGAAAACGGGTATGGAAAATATAGGGAAAAATACTGCAGTCTCTCAGAGACTAGTTAACTTAAGATTTCTTGCATTTAAATATAAACCTCTACCATTTATACATAGAAACAATACTGCTTCCTTCCATCCTCCTGCACCCGGTAACTGATGACACTCTCCACGGGGCAGTGTTCCTAATGTCAGCAATCGTATCCTATTTGAAGTTAATCACACCAACTGCAGATTCTGCTGGTCACTAAGCTGGGTTTGCCCCTCACCATGCTCTGCAGTGCTTTTCTGCAGACACAACTGTAAACAGCAGAAACAGACATCAAAACATGTTTCCTTCCCTTCACGAAAAATTTCACTTTTTAATTATTTTTAAATTCCACCTTAATTTTTAACAACTGAGACTAAGTTATGTGACTTAACTACATATTTTTTAAAATAATCCTTCTCCTCCCCTCAAGAGAGAGCTGAGTCTTCATCTGGCTATTATTTTCCTTGCAGTTATACACTATTAATTTGGGGGGGAGGTGTGTTCACCTTTTCCTTCCCCCACCCAATGTTTCCAGTATTTTTACAAAATGCATTTGAAAGAACTAAGATGTCTCGGGGCTCTTGGGATTTTCCGTAGGCTAAAGTTCCCAGTTCAGCCATTTATGTGTTCCAGTATCTTCCCCTACACCTTATGGAACTCAGTACATCATTATTCTCTCTTCTAGACTCAGTCTTTTGACACATTCTCACACTTGTAAGCTTAAACACATACACACAAACCCACAAATCTCCATAGCAACATCTGTGCATGCTGATGAGATGCAGGCTCACCTTCCACGGGATCAGCCAACAGCCTTTTGTGAGCATCAGCTTTTATTTTTATTTTATTTCAAAGTTTTGTCTCTGCATTAGACCTCAACCCGCTGTAAGCACCTCTGCCATTGCAGAAACCCATCCCAATCCTTTCCTTTCCCTGCTCTCACAGGATCTTTCCTTTCTGCATTTTCTCCAGTTTTGTTATAAACTTCCCTTTGATTATGACCTATAAGTGCTCTTTCCATGATTCCATGAGACTCAGTTACAAGTTCTGCAGCTTAAGCACATGACTCCAGTAAGTATATTATAAGCATTTAACCCCACAGCCCCGGCTCACACAGAACTCGAGCATCTTGTCTTGTGGAGCATCTTAACACCATACAATTGCCAATAGAAAGCGCTTACTTTGGTGACATGCCACTGTGTATTAATAATAAAGGTGAATTAAAACATTCCCCTTGCCTGTCTTTCTACCCAGCGTGGCCAAGTACAAGCAGTTACCGCAAGTCCCGCTCGCACAAAGACGCCCAAGTTCACTAAATGCCACCGCTGAAGCCCAGCGCTCCCCGAGCAGCCACACTGGCTCTTGGAACAGCGGCAGCGCCTCTCACAAAAGACAGCTCAAAGGAGCTGAATGCACCCCTTGAACAAACACCGAGCCCGAAAACTGTAAGAAAGAGATTTATGATGTAACAATTTTACATTTTAGTCAAGCTAAAAAGTGCAAGGGCAGCTTGAGATAACCATTCCAAGGGCCTTTTGTTAGTGTGCTAACATCTAATTGGGACAGCGCAAATGGAGCTCAAGTCTGAGTGTGACAAAGCTGTCACCCTTTCTCAGATTCTTTGTGGTCACTCTAAAACCTTGGGGGGGAAAAAAAGCCAGTGCAGCTGCACTCTGGAATTTATGTAAATACCAGGAATTCAGAAGAACTTTAGCAGTACAGTATGCAACATCATGAAGCATCTATCAACGCAGTAATCTCCCCCGCTTCTCGCAGGAGCCCTCTCTGAGGAAAGAAAATAACATCATTTTACAGTCTGAGAAAGAAGCAGCTTTTCCACAAAAACTGTGCCTTGGACTTTCACTGAAAAACACTTTATACAAAAAGAATCTGTGTTTGAAGAACTTCAGACTGGAAAATAGGAACAGCACCCCTCCTGGCTTACCAGCCTGCACATCACACCCCGCACACTGCACCAAGAGACCGCACATCACAGACACAGAAACACAGGCATAACTCAGAATGTGCAAAATTTTAAGTGTCTTCAATAGTCAACCTTTTTTTCTTGTGAATTACCTATCACTGCAAAATTTAAGAAAGGTTGTTGAATTTTATGATGGAGTATTTTGTGTTTAATTTATTTCAGAAATATCTTTAAGGTCTGGTCGCTTGTTGGGGACTTTCTGCTTTCTCTCTGGCAGATCACTCCTTTTTAAAAATCACAGACTTTTAACTTCTAACACACAAGTTCTTCACACCACTGGGAAAATGTGCCAAGTGGTATTTCTCCAGTCAGGCCGTGCAGAGAACAGAGACAGGAATTCATTTCAGAGACAGAACCCAGGGTCTGCTGGGACAAGACACAAAACTGTAAGCAGATTCTGGGGAGTCTGTACATCTCTAACGCCCGGGGCAGAGGCACAGAACGGTGCCATTTGATCAGCTTTACAGGAGCACAAACCCAGCTACGCAGGGCATTTATGGAGTAGAAAGTGGCAGTTCTTGATGTATCCGGCCTACAAGAGCCCATCTGAGCAGGTACCACCCCCTCACATTCAGCACAGTGAGGTGATTAACTCCATAAGATCAAGCGCAGTATCTTAAAAAACTAAATTAAAATCACATGGATTTCAGTAGATAGAAAATTAAATGGGAAGCTTCATAAACTCCCAAACACAATCACAAGGTCTCTTGTCCCCTTTCAAAAGAGAAGATTGTAAATCTTTGGGGTTTGTTACTTTAAGATGAAGAAAGAAACTTCTCAAGCACATTCAAGAGCAAAGCACTGAAGTAGGAACATGAAATAAAGGTGCATAAAGAAAACAGTTTGTTTGCATTTACAAGGCAAACACTGACATTTCTGTCTTTACACACTCCTTGAAACCCCAGGCAAAGAATATCCCACAAAGCACACTTGGTGAGAAGATGGGCATACTGACGAGCTTGCCAGTTTATAGTATGATTTATGAAGTGCAACCAGATAGCCCTGGAGTTAAAAAGATAACAATTCTGTTCCACTTAAGGCCAACAGGAATACGTGGAACAACTTTTTTACTTGGTCAGGGTTAAGAAAAATGCTTTGATTAACAAATAAGAAGAGGCAGAACAGTTTTAAACTGAGAGTAACAGATTATACCAGCACTAAATTTCCTGGATCTCAAAAAACCTGGTTATGAGGGAGTTAGAGCAGGTTGGCACATGGGGCTCAATTTTACAAAAGCAGGATGCATTAGACAGCACGAGAGCCTGAAGATCATCACTGGTGACAACACAGAGACAGGATTCCAAAGGCTTAGCTTGTCAAGGAATCTCTCCTCTCAAACCACGTCTAAAAGCACACATGAAAGTGCTGGGAGAGAGAATTCTAGATGTGGCAGACAATCGGAGATCCCACTAGGTTTGAGACATCTGGCATCAGTTGAAATCCATCACATTTCATTTGGGGATCAAAGACCACTGTTAACTCTATCACAGGTTGAAATAGTAGATCCTGAACAGCCTTTTCATCCCACTGCAAATTAACCCTTTTTTCCTTGACCAGAGAAACAGCTCCTTTTCATTACAGACTCCAGTCATGTGTGTTTGTTGAGCTGTGTCCTCTGGTACTAAGTCTGAGCTGAAATTTCAGGAGAATCACGAATGTTTCATTACAAATCAGAAGTGCTCCCTATCAGGAGGCACAATGTGTTAGAGACACTGGTGCAGTGAGCTCTGAGAGCCACGGGACTCAGACACAGTTTGTATTATAAATCCCTGCGGAGAAGGAATATTTTACACAGCTCTATTTTCAAGAACCACACTGAAGGCTGGTATGGACTTTTGCTCAGCTACTGGAGAAATTCACCAGGTATCTAGAGGTTGAAGCTGAGCATCAGGTGTGTTTTCTGTAATCTCTGCCTCTCCCAGAGTCTTACTCTTGAACCCAAAAGGTTCTATCCATATATTTTGGCTTACTCATTAGCCATCAACCCACATTAAAGAGAAAAAAACAAAAGCCCGAGTTCAAAAAACTCTGAGTTAAGAAACTCTGAGTGTAAAAACTACAGCTCAAATACACCCACATCGTGACTGTAACAGGCTCAGCGGGCAAGTGACACCCAACTGGCCATCACCTTCCACCTCCCGAGCGACCAACCTCGTGTAAGGCCAATGCCCATCTCAAGGGCAGAACAGCTCACCATGGAGTTATAGTTAGAGTAGGATAATCAGACCTGTCCCATTGATATCTAAGGAAGGCAAGTATCAATCAGTGAAACCACCGGAGGAAGGCCAATCACACTGCCATGCAAGAGAGGGGACTGCCTTCTGAGCCACAGAAAGGAATTTCTACTTGATAAAACATGCCACCGGGTAAACATCTCCTCGAGCAGCACCATCAGCTGAGTCAGAAAAAAACTTAGAGAATCCTATCAATAAATACAAGCAAAGTTGTAATAACAGGCAAACACTTTAGGATCAAGATGGCAAACATCCCATTTCTGAATACACAGGGGAGATGCAGACTGAGAAAAACTGATAAGCCTGGATTGCTTTTTCTTCTTTTCTCTTGGTTTTCTTTGGTTTTTTGGGTTGGGTTTGGGGTTTTTTTTGTTGGGCTTGTTTTTTTTATCAGATAGCATTATATCATTCCAACACCAAAAAGCAAAGCTGGATAATGCAGCTTCACACCCGTGTGTGTTCATAAGACAATGTTCTAGGACACCACGCTGATTCTTTGCATTTGGTAAATTAAATATACAGAAAATTGGGGTAGGGAAAGAGAATCACTTAGATACAAAAATAAGCATATGAAATGCCAGCACTTGACTCTTCACCTGTAGAAACATGATGAACCCAAGCAATAGACTTCCTGCAAATCTGACACACAAATTAACAGAAAAGACTCTCTGGCCCTTTCCCCAGCTACAGGGCACAATTTTGATTTATCAGACTTCTTGTTTAACAATCCGTTTCAGCAAACCATTAAAATCAGACATTGCCCACAATCATTTTATTCTCTGAATACACAAGCTGGTGCCCCAACACTAATTAATTCTAAAACACATTGATGTAAGTTACCGTTCGGCAAACAATACTTGTATTGATTAGTTTGGAGGAAGATCTTTCCCTTATCAAGCACGTTGATAAACAGCTGGGGTTACAAATTAAGGGGTTTATTTCAGATCCACGCACAATCCAGGCAACCCTGCCTCCACCACACCAGATAAAGCCTTTCTCCTGTTATTACGGTGTGGCTGAATCACGTTTGCTATTGAAACAATATGCATAAGTCAACTCATGCAGCTTTTCCCAGCGGTTCTACCTCTCCGAACAGCCCCTGCTTCTCCAATTACCACCGCATAACCCGAGGGCTCCTGCCACGTCTTGGTTTTTGAAGGAGGAAGTTGCCATGTAATCTCGTTGGGGGAATGTTGTATACATCTGTCAGCAAGTACAGGATGGTCTCACTCCTGACAGCCGCGTTTTGTAAGCCTTCAGACAGCAACCCAGAAGTGATCCATTTGTGGGAGAGAAGATCTATCCATCTTCCACTTTAACTACTTCCTCTCTACTTTTTTGATGCTGGGGAACTGGGTTTTCCCCAAGGTGATGCGCTAATTCAGTTTGTATTAGCACTAAAATGGAAGTTTCCAAGCCAGTCAGCCAGGGCCAAAGGTAATAAAAAGTGACATGATTTAATTACTTCTGTTACAGTTGTTCAGTAACTAAAGAAGGTGTGACATGAAGCCCTAATTAATTAAGTAAAATTGGTTTCTGGTCAGTAGGCAAGACCAGTGAGCTAGCTGGACTAGAATGCAGTATTCTTGGCTTCATCCAATTCCGCCAGTAGCAATACATTAGTATTGCTAACACTTGACATTTTTTGTTGTGATCCTTTTCATTGATATTTTACAGAAGTGTTTTGATTTACAGTCAAGATTAAAGCTCTGGCAAAATCTGCAATAAACTTCCTTTGACACACCTTCACTGTTCTTTGAATTCATGGCAAGTCAGTTAAACAAGCATTGCCTGGGATGGGTAACATGGAGTAAAGAGAGGCAAAGGAGAAGGAAGGGGATTTTTGTTTGTTTTCAGGGATCCTGAGCCTCTGAGACGGACAGCGCTGAGAGAGACCAAGCAGTTGGAAGCGATAACTAACTTTGTGTATTCTGAAAGCAAATACTGCTCTTGTTCCACATACCAAAACAGCAAGAAGACCAAAGCAGCAAGGCAATAGCACAAAACTGGTATTTCACTACACCAGTATCTTAAGTTTTGCTCCAAGAGGAAATGTCCAGAATGAATGGCATTAATCACTGCTATAAAAGTTACCTGGAGCTTGTTCAGTTAAACCAATTGACAGCTGCAGCCCAGGACAGTTACATGACAGCAACTGTTCCATCTGAATCTAAAAAAGAAATAATCCTCTTGTTTAAAACCAGAGATTAGATTAGATTAGTTAGTTATTTTAGCAACAATTACCTTAAGGTATAAGGTGGGGGGAAGACACCAAAAATCATGCATGGAATATTATAAACAACAGCTAAAATCTCAACTGCACTACCCTTCTTCTACCCATGTATCAATGATGCATCTTTTCCCTGGCCATCCTTACGTCTAGCTCTTTCCTAAAACCATTGTAAGGATTCATTTCTCGCTTCTGCACATATTCCTCATACTATTACTTTTGCCTTTTACATTTACTATTCACATAAATTATTATTATTAGTTATCATTAATAATAATAATGACAACTGTAATAATAATGTTCCCACCAGGATTGCTCTGCTCTGTTATAGCATGCCCCAAAGTCAGCACTCTTGTGCCTCCAGCTGCACTCCCATGGACACAACACCCATGAACTCGGATCCCCAATTTTACTGCTGCCGTGATTAAAAGCAGGAGGCAGCAGAGCGAGAGGAAACAAGAACAAAGGACTGTCAGCAGAGAAGCGACTCTCGGGTAAGAGCCCTGCACTAGTTTATACGGTCAGCAGCTTCAGGAAACGCACAGAGCAACCCAAAGCAGTGGTAGCTCAGTCTAGTTGAGCAGAAGCTTCTTTCCCTTGTCCCCACACATCTCAAGGCTTTCAGAGTCACAAGGGAAACTTTCTACTAAAAGGAGAAACAAAAACCCCCACAACTCAGAGGCCCTTCTACCCTCAAGGGAGCTGGAGCTCTAGGTTGTAAATGTCTGGAAGAGCTGCAGTATCACCTCACCAGATTAAATAAATTATCAAGTGTTTAAATACACAGCAGCATCAACAACCAACTTGTGTTTTGGACCCCACAGGTGAGACAAACTAGTAACACCTTTAACTTAGAACAAACACCTAGATCTGAAGCAGGTTTCATTACAGCTAACAAAGTGAAACACACACCTTCATCTGGCCTCTTAGGCTTGTAGTGAATCACACTCTGGAGCTCTCTCCTAGTTCAATCAAATTCTAATTTTCCTGTAAATATTACGACCAACGAGATCTGTGAAAGTCTGTGCATGGCTTTATTGCCACCTTGGAAAAAACCACGAATTGTTCCCATCCCCAAGCACTTCCAGGTGAAGGTGTAAACACTGCACATTAAAAAGCTTGCCATGCCAGGACTGCTGTAACTCATGAATCTGTACAAATAACTAATTTTCTTTAAGGATACAAATATTAAAGAGACAGAGAACCACAAGTGTTTAGGACAACTGTAATCAGAGCAAAAATTCTGCTTTGACAAGGATTGGAAGAGTTGACCAACAGTCCAGATGTGGAAACGGCTCCTTGTAGAAAGCGTTAACGTGCTGCTGTAGGTGTGAGAGCCTGGGACACACCATGGCCTTCAGCACACCACTAGAACACAAGCTGCCCAAACATGTTACTGGTTTCACACCTGAAAGCACATGTGTATTCATGTTCCTGTCCCCGTCCTCCCAGTCTCCGCTCCATGATCCCTCCTCCTCGCAGGGCTCCCGACACCACACCATGATTTAGCCCAGGCAGGACGTGCAAGAGAAGCCTGAGCTGAGAGCCCTGCGCTCCCAGCTCAGATCAAGAGAAAGCAAGATGGAGCAAGAAGGGAAAGAGCTTGAGAGTTTAACTGCAACGCACATTTCTCGTTACGCAGTTTGATGCTTGAGAACTACAATGCCTTCTCTTACCCCCCCTCCTGCTGCAACAGCGCTTTAGAACAAACTTCCCTGGGCTCCACAGCAGCCGCGCTCTGCGGGTGCAGGTTCTAGAGTGAGATTTGGAAGCATTTTACTATTACGCTCCTCATAATTCAAACTCTGTTTTGTGTCTGTCTTTATAGGTCATTGTTGGCCAGATGGAAAATATTAAGGAAAAAGGATTGCAACTAAATCAATCGGCTGTAGTCTGCTGCCAAAAGGCCCCAGGCTAACTACAAGCAGATTTGCAAGCGGGCTCTGCTCCGTTACAATCCGCGATCTGGCACATCCTCTGCCCTGACTAACAGCAGGAGGGCACGGGGCCAGCTGAGAGCGGCTACTGTGCCAAACAGACTGTGCAGGTCTTGCTGCTTGAATGCTCCCACAGAAAGGGAGAATCGATGGGACTCTTTTGTAAACAACTCCCGGTACTTTCTGGCTGCTACTAACTTCAGAACTGGTATGACTTTATCCCGCTACAAAGTTAACCCAAGCACACAGCTCAGATTGTTACCAAAATCTACATATAGAGAAATAAACACCAGTGTCAAAGGGTAACACTTTCAATGAAAAATAATGAGGTATATATACACCTATATAGTAAAAAACAAAATGAAAATAGCTTTTATTCAATGCAAAGCACTGCTTAGGAACAATTGAAAAATGGCTGAACAGCAGCCAAATAAATTATTCATATCAACATTGTTTGCAAGTAAGAAAGGACTTAGATTTCGTTACTGAAAATTTGACTTTTCATGTTTTACGTTCATTTAATATATATGCTTCCCAGGAGACACCTTTTCTTTTTCTCCCCACAGCTCATGAACGCAGTTATCAGACAACAGGTCCAATTTCTCTCGGATGTTCGGTGGGAAAAAGAAGTAATTTCTTAATACTAAGCAACTAACCCCTTGTGCACTCAATGTTTTCTTCCAGGCACCCACATCAGCAGCACCTGCCAGTGCTGGACCCGCTCAGGTACAGCTTAACTCATTCTCCTGAAGCAGGTTATCAACAACGGCGGGAGCAGCCTGGCTGGAGCTGACATTCCCCAACATTTCATATCAGCAGGATTCAGCTTCCCTCATGCATCAAGATCAAACCTCAAACTTGATATATGGACATAAAGAATTTCTGTTTCTAGTGGATGGTAACAGAAAAGTTGATAGAAACAGAGGGGAACTTCTGTTTCCAACATCATCACCAGCCGTTCCCATAAAACAAAGCATCTGTAGCAGAGACTTGCCAGCCCTGCCCCAGCCCCAGCCCCAGCCCCGAGGCAGCGGTGCCAGGGAACCGCTGGAGCTGTGCATGACGGGGCAGCACCAGAGTCAAGAAGGAAATCATCTCTCAAATCATTTAAAAGCAACTTAACTGGTGTCCTTCTGTTACCTAGAAAGATCTTTCTCTTTCAGAGCATTTGCCCTGACAGAAAAATCCACAGTTCAGAAGTTGTAACACTTTCTGTCTTTTCTAAATCCTTCTCCTACTGCATCTAGTACTCAAATTTTAATGCATTTATATTGACAACATCAGATAATTTGCAACTATGACTAGACGACCCAGCACAAATCAGTAATATTTGGGAAATGCACTCAAAAGTGAAACAGAAAGGGTAAAAAAGACTGGAAAAAGAAAAAAAGTATATTTTTATGATGGATTTATTATGAAGAATTACTTCAACAGAATTTAATACAGTACACATACTGTAGTATAATTAAGCCTAAAAAACATGAAACCTTATTCCAGCCTTGCCCATTTCTGCTGAGCCATACACAGGGTTTGCCATTTCTGCATCTGGGATCAGGAGGTGTGTGGATTAGCAAGGTTCTACCCTATTTAAGTTTCAACAAAACTACTTAAAGCAATGTGCCGTGGTTCAAAACTTGGAGCTCAGCTGGCAGAGCCTTCAGCAGACCTACTGACACCACCACGAAAACTCCAAAGCTTTTCACTCAGTGTCCTTTAATATATTCCCCATTGACTTGTTATTTATCAACTACATCTAGTTGAAAATAAGAATTCATTATTTATGAGGTCAGTGGAATCGACTCCTTTCAATGCTGGCCTTAAAACTCCAAAGCATCAAAATGCATTTCTATTGCTACAACTATGATGCTGTGTACAATTTCAAAGGTAAAAAAAAACCAAGAGGAAATACCGTACACGCTTCTCCCATATTAATAAAACAGAAAATACAAACCTCACGTAGAATCAACTGGATCCTTTAAGACATCTCTTGGTTTGGGACACTGCTCTTTAGACAGATATTTATATATGAAAAAATGTTAAAACTTTTTATACTTTTGCACACACACAGAGATGAAGGTACATTATTATGAATTACATGCAACATATTGACCATAAATGAGCACAAACATTATTGATCATGTCAATAAGACCAAAAAAACTAGGAATAAACTTCAATGGAAGCTTATTAATGACGGGATAGAAATCACATGCTTTTAATATTTTAAGACTATTTTAATAAGTATATTTTATTAAGTCTTGAAGAGAGTATATTTTCAGAAAGCTGGTATAAATTTTGAGGTGTCTCTCAAGTTATTTAAAGATACTAGAGCAAGATGAGACACAAAGACAACCTTCAGGCTTTCTGAACTAAGTTTCTTGCATCTGAACAAAATTTAGTGGCAGATCAAAATAGAAGACGAGGAGTGAGCAGATGTGATGCAAAATTTTATTCCTCTTTTCCTGGAACAGAACTTTTAAATAGCTCATCTCTATCTTGTAAAACTTGTAAGGACAATATAGAAAAACCAGAGGAAGTTTGGAAAAACTCTACTGGAAACAGTGTATCAGAAAGAAGAAACACAAAGCAGATAGATAAATTTAATTGATGTCAAGCTCTCTTTTCACTAGGTTCATCACTTTTCCATATATATTCTGACAAGCAACTGAAAATAAAAGCCAGTGTCTGTTTAAGCAAATCAGCAGGGGTAAAAACCCTAAACTTTTAAGATGTAAACTGTTTTATAAACATGTCAAGTTAAAGCAAAATGCCTGCAACAACAGGAGACCCCTTCCAACCCTGCACACTGCAGTCGGGGCGTTCTCACAGTTTCTAAGGCACTTTAGATCCATTTCCTGTCATACGCAGCAGAGGAAGTCGAACTGTTTTGCTACAGCTAAAGCTTGCAAGAAACTGGAATTTCTGTGAGAGAAGGTCAGGCTCTGGCTCAGATCCTCGCCTGCCCTCTCGGCTTTTCTCTGCGAGGTCCGTGCAAAGGAACCGAGAAACAGCTGCATCTTGGGCTCTCACTTGCACCCAGCGCACATGTTGGTAAAAAAATAATAAAATAAAATAAAAAATCTATGAAAGCAGCAGACAGAGGCTCAATAATGACATTTTTATGAGGTACAATTTTGTTACACGGTTGAATCGGAGAGATCCAATTTCTCATGATTTATACATGTATTTTTTGTGGCCTTTGCCAATGTCTAACAGAACCAGTTTGCTATTTTCTTTCATCTCCAAAGCACTTTAAGAAGTAGAGGGATTCCAGGGTCGATACACCACAAGGACCAGCCAGACTTCCAACAAGTCTTCCATTGCGTTTCCAGCCATTACCAAACACCTGTCTGGAAGGCTTGAAGTATGGGACGGGTACAGATAAAGGCAAAACATTGGTTTTGCTTATTACCATTTTATTCAACATGCACCTACTGTAAATCCTCGTAAAATAACGTCTGGACCTTTTTCTAATTTAATTAAACAGTAATATTTTTCTGTGCCCACACAGAAGCCTAACAGCAAAAAGGGAAGGGAGGAAAGCGGGATAAAGAAATATAGACATCCTATCAATTTACTTTTATGTATGCAAAGGAAAAATGCAAAGCATGAAGAAGCTGTAAATCAGGTAAGATTTTTTACTTAACAAGTATAATTCTAAAGCTCAGCCTTCCCATATATCAGACTACTACTAAATACATTATTTGTTGTTACCACGATAGTCTGTATACTCCACAGAAGAAAGTTCCCATTAGCACCAGTTCAAAGCACGAATTACAAATCTGTGGTTTTTTAATGTTCCAAACTTTCACCCAGATCAAGTGAGAAGAGGACATTCTTCCTTATTCATCTGCAAATGCTCCTTTACAACCAGCAGCTACAGAACATTTCAGAACCACAACAAAAAAATGTATCAATCATTCTAATAAAAGTTTTTACTAATTTCCATAGGGTTATTAAAGAATTTCTATAGGCTCAAGCTTTTATTGAGCTGAGTTACTCCAACCTGACTCTCTACCATGACTGAACCACTCCCTGGCACCCAGGGAGCAGGAAGGAGCAAAGTCAGCTCTGGAGAAGGAGGTGGAATCCAGGGACCCAATTTTTTTCAGCTGATGAGGAATGTGCTCTCTGAGGCTACAGAAACCAGCACAAGAACTCAAAGAGGATGATAAAGACTAAGGGAAGGGTGAGACTCTTATGCCTTCAAGAGGAAGAGAATGGCTCTGGGGTGAGGCAGCTCCCAGTTTGCTCCCCGACCCTTCTCCCTGCTCAGGGCTGTGCTGCCCGTGGGAGAATGAGCTTCTTTCCTCTCTGCATCTACTGTTTTCTTCTTTAAAGAAAATACCACAGAAGATACTCCAGAACACCTATCAGCCTGACACACCGGGCATTTTCACAAAATCAAACCTTTGAGAAACACCTGAATTGAAATTGTGATATTTGGGTGTTTTAACAGTGCAGATCGGTCAAAGGATATCAAATCGGTGGGACTTCATCCCAGAGCAGAGAAACAGCACATTTTGTTGGAAATCACACAGGGGTATCGTACCTCTGTACCACCCATCTGCTCACTCACTCTTCATGAAGATTACTTTGCTTGCCATATTTTTTTTTAGCTTAAAATTAACCAAAATTTGTATTCTCCTTCCCACGGCCCACGTTGTACCTATTCTTATGGCCAAGATACACAGAGCAGTGACAAAACCTGGGGATGCCATGCTGTGTCCTACTGCTGAAGGACAATGTCAGCCGTGTAAGCCTGCGTTCAGGCCAAGTGATGAACCCTACCACAGAATCAGCTGGAGACACACAAACCCCACGCAGCAGAAAAACTTGTGAGGACAGGAGTACACAAGAAGGTGGGTTTGTAAATTTAACCCTTTTGTAGTGTCTATTTCTCTACAGCCACACTTAAAATAAAACAAGTAAAAATTTTAAAATCAAGGTGTCTTTCCTCCCCTCCCTCCCCCCTGAGTGCAAATATTTTTCTGTGGCTTTTGGCCAAATCAGTGAAGAGGGAAAATTCTAGAAGACAAAAGGACAATTCTTTTAAAATCGAAACACAACAAAAAACCATTCCATTTTGTGCCCCAAAATAACTGAGAGATTTGTGGAACTATAAGCAGCGTTCAGGGCTTGAGGGTTTTTTGTCCCTTACATTAGAAGGTATCACAGAAGTGTGCTGCGTTTCGGGGGCGCACACACCGTGGTGCACAGGCCCTTGGAGCCGTTTGTCCCCTATGCATCAATGCCCTGCCAGTTGGCAAGCCTGAGCCAGGAAGCTGTCAATTCCAATCAAGTTTAGGCCATGCAGTCCTATTAAAGAAGTCTTGCTGGTTAAGGGGCGTCCACTGTTTCCAAAGCATGGGAAAAAAAAAAAAAAAAAAAAAAAAAAGGCTGCTTTCCTTAGATTTGAGCTGGCAACTTTCACTGACTAGAGTTTTCAAGGAGCTATGAATGAGCTTAACAAAGGAGTTCTGTGGCTAGTTTCTGGCTGAAATCCATGTCAACAGTTTTTAAGGTCACAGGTCACACTAACTAACATTTATTCCCAGCAGACCCTGCTCTAAACACAAGCTGTAAGTAGTACAAATTTGGAATTTTTCTGTAATCCCTTGAGATATTCCTGATCCTTCCACATGTTTCTGCTCAATTAAAAACAATTCTCACTTTGCACCACAAGAGAGGCCCCTGCTCAGAAATCTTATTCTGTCCTAAGAATAAATGGACAAAGACTGCAATCAAAGGAAAGGAATGGGGGGAGGAGAGGAACTCACAACAAATCACACCAAAAACCTCAAATAACTCCATACAGAATCACATTCAGTTAGTTACATTTTCTGCCATCTGTCACGAACTATTATAGATTCATTTCTTTTTATCTTACAAAAAGAGTGGTGCAGAGCTTAGCTATTTTGGCCGAGAGGGATTTCCACACAAATGTTTCTGCATTTCACTTCAGAAGAACGATTTTCACTTTGGGTACAAAAGCTGAATACCCACTGAAAAACTTCAAATTAAGTCAAATTGAAATCAGAGTTGTACATGGTTATAGTGCCTTCTTACATCAGCAACTTTGCCCAATAAGTTTGTGAACTAAGGCAAAACTATGCAAAGTTTTTGGGGTTTTGGTTTCCTGGTTTGTTTTGTGGTTGGTTTTTTTTTTTTTTACTTTAACAAAATTTGGAGTCAGACAAAAGTCTTTGACTTACATTATTACTGCTCCTTCAAGCGGTTTGAAATAGTGCTATAGCTCACAGCTGAACAGATAAAAGAGAAATCCTACCGGTTAATAACAAAAAAATATGCAAGGTACCTATTACACAGCGAGAGAGTCCTTGCCCACCGAGTCTAATTACTGCAACTGCCTAAATACACAGAAATCTCCGGCCTTGGGAGTGACCCACCCTGCCCAGTGCCACACACTCCCCCAGCACTGGCAGAGCAGCGACTGACACCTCCTCCTTCACCTTCTCTTCTTCAGAAGTTCTTACTGTTACTGCTGCAACCCTTTCCGATGGGAAGGGAAAAAGCAGCCCATTGGCAGCTTCTGAGGGATAAATGATTGTCTACGGTCTGGCAGCATTTACCTAAACCTCCCAAAGCTGTTCTTAAAAAGACAGAAAAAAAGAAATTTTGCAAATTAAATACAGTGTTAAATTGACCAAAAATCACATTTGTGGAGAAACTGCAGAGAACAAGGGAACATATTTCTCTGCTTGGATGGACAAGGGCATGGCCTTCGGATCCCCACAGCTTTGGGGAGTTTGGCTTCTACTGAAACAGAGAACTGCAGCAGACACTCGGTGCAGCTTTGTAAAGTAAGCACTGGTAAATCATAGTATTTTTGAAACTTAGTGACATCCTAGAAGACATACTTAAATACAACTTAAATATATAAAATAACTCCTACATTTTAATACCCTATCATACACCACTAATCCAGACTAGATTAAGAACTCAGTGGTTTACACAATCTGCTAAATTTCTTCTAAGATGTTAAACCCAGTTTTATTAGAATTATTATTTGGGGGTTTAGGGGTGGTTTGTCCCTGGTTTGTTTTTTTTTCAAACGCACTTTTATTTCAGAGTGGTTTTCCTTCAGTTTTTCACCTCACTGGCCTCAATCTTAACTGAAAAATAAGGGACCATGAAGCAAACAGGTGAGAGCAAGAACTTTACTTCAAAACCATTCTGCTAAATGGTCTGGAAGAACACAATTATTATACTTAAACCGACTTCATACAAAAGTTCAGTTCAACCAGTATAAAAATATTATTTCTCAGTTAAACTACTGAATTTACTTTTTAACTTGAATCTAGACTCCCAGAAGAGAAGCGCATGTTTAATACCAGGGTCAACTTGTTTTTTTGTCTATACCAAAAACCAGCACTATTCAACTCTCTGTTTTATTATCTTCCATAACCTGAAATCATTACCCAGTTCATATATTTAAATAGGTTACCACACATTCAACATGGCCATTACTTCTTACTTGTGATTCACAAATATATAACTTAAAGTTTAAATAGTCAGAATGTAAAATAAACAGGTATTTGAAGAAATGACCGGATCTTATGGGTTTTTAACACAGAATTCTGGAACTGTTTCAGAAGACAAGAGATAAAAATATTTTTAAAAAAATAAACTTGTTAGTTTCATTATATAAACATTCTGCAGTAACAGTATCAAAAAAAGTATTCAGACTGAGTTAACAACATTTTTTACATTCCTAAAGCAGAACTTTTTCTTCCTTCGTGATTGCACAGAAAGATGAAGATGTCAGGAGCCTGAGATTTGACAGTGTATAAAAGTCAGAAGCACAAATCACCCCTCTACTATGAACGGGTATGAACTCTTAAATAATGTCTTCATGCAAAGATCTGGTATCTTTCTCCAATGGGAAGGGAAAAAAGAAAAAGGAATTTAATGTTTCGATGTCTCTGTAGAATTTAGACTTTCCTATGGTCAGTGGTCTCTTCACAGCTGGATGTGCCCTGTCTTCACCTCCTTCCCCCACCTTCACACCCTTAGAAGCGGCACAAGTGGAAGCTTCACACTCAGAGGAATTTCAGCGATGAGGTTTTTAACTCTGTGCCCTATGAGCAGACTGCACAGAAATGTTTGTCCACTTAAGGTCTGAGAAACCAGATTGTAAAATCTCCTTTCAGA
Organism: Nycticryphes semicollaris; assembly: GCA_013400055.1. Taxonomy (NCBI): domain Eukaryota; kingdom Metazoa; phylum Chordata; class Aves; order Charadriiformes; family Rostratulidae; genus Nycticryphes; species Nycticryphes semicollaris. The sequence goes on along the minus strand of VXBJ01002747.1, from coordinate 146,786 downwards.
ACACTTACTGATACTAACACAAACTGCTTTACGCGTTACTTTCCCATCCAAAGAATGCTGAAATCCATCAACGTCTGTGCTTCAGAAGCATCCTAGATCACAGGAGTCGCCAAAGAGGCAAATAAATACAGCTGAGCCCCTGACCAGTGTCCATAATGTAACCAGTAAAGCGGCTACTGGAGAATTTAGCACAGCTGGAGCTGCAAGAAACCTGGAAAGACGAGTAAGCTTGTAAGGAGTTCTAACATCACAACAACGAGGAAATGAAAATTAAGAGCCTCAACATGCAAAATTCTTAAGAATCACAAAGCATCTATATGCTTTAAGAATGTACAAAAGCAGAAAGATAAATTTATACTGTTAATTTATTCCTTATCACCAAGATCATATCAGTATGTTTACATCATCTTTCAGTACACTGCAATTAGCAGAAAGTGGTAATCAAGAACAAATTCTGAGCCTCTGACACCTTCCAGACTCTTGCCTCAAAAATCATTACCTTTCTCCAATCACAGAAGACACAAAAGATGAGAAACAAGAGAGTACAAATTCCAGACCAAAAGCAGGGGATGTGTCTGACGAAGGAGCAGAAGCTGGTGTCTCAGGGGAGTGAGCAGCAGCAGCAGCCTGGGGGGCCTGGGGGTCTCCACACCTTTGGCTTCTTCTTTTTCTTTTTTTTTTTTTGTTAAATAAATGACTACAGCTCGTCACTAAATTCAGAACTACCTATATTGTTCACCCTCAAAAAACTCATGCCAAATCAAACACAAAGTTGGATTAAAGCAAACATCTAAAAACAAACAAACAAACAAATCAGCTGCTTGATGCATATCCAATAGGACTTATTTTATTTCAGCCAAAATCCTGAAGTCCTTAAACGAAATCTTATAAAGAAAAAAATCTTTGGGCATGGAAATTTTTCTATGACATTAAAATACCAAATTAGAACTCAGAATTAAAGGACTTGGACATTAGCTGTCAACTTACTACACTATCATCATTTGGAAAAGAAAATAATTAAAAGGCATATTTTAAGTTCCATAACATATTGCATTGAAAAAGGTAATCGAGAATTACACGGTACCCAGGAGATGTTGATGTGTGGTGCATGAGCTTGTAGGGTTTTTTAAATTCACTTCACCACTGAGAACCTCAAAAAAACCCCACCAGGCCATCTGTGACACTTGTTTTGTGCTTTTGTCCGCCCTCTGCTGTCTGAAATGCAGAAGGTAGTCATCTGTGCTACTGAGTGCTCTACAACTCTGTTACACACCATATTTTGATCATTGTAGTTTCATGATTAGCTAGAAATCAAGTGAAGAAAAAAGGAAAGGGTGTAAGAGAGACAGACTCAGTCATTCTACATGAAAAGTAAATCACAGAGCACCTAGAAGATGCAGTCTTTACACTTAATCAAAGATTTCCATAAATCCGTGTGATGCTATCCACAGCAGGAACAAAACTATGGAAACGATCTTCAAAGCAGATTTCTAAACAGTCCTGGTTAAAACAGCCAGGAGAATGTCTCTGTAAGGTGGAACTACCTTTCTGCTGGCCGCAGGAGCTGCAGCGTGTGGGTAACGTTACTGCTACCGAACTCCAAGAAGTGCCTCGCTGTACTTTGCATCCACCTGAAAAAGTCTCTGGGTCACTTTAAAATTCAAAGATCAGACCTGGACTTCTGGCATTCTGAGTACTGTCCTGGCGTCAAACTTCACTTCCAGACTTCGGCAGAAGTTTTTAAAGCTCCACCTGAGTGAAAAGAACTTCCTTTTTCTCCTGTTCCTCTTCAATAATGAATCTAAGCATTTGATGATTTTCCACCACCAAACCTTTTTTACCATGGCCAGACCCATATAAATCTCTGACTGACAAACATGAAAATAATCTCTAATAACAAATAATATCACTTAATTCTTATGCTATCATTGAGCATAGCAATGCGTACTTGAAGCTCGCTGCCATCCAACCTGGAATTCGAAAACAAATAAAGAAATATTCTTTTCATCCCCATTTGCTTTTTCAGATCAGCATGTTCCAACCCATCCATTTTCCATGCAGCACCCTTTAATTCATAAAGGGCATGGAGAAGATTCACATCCACAATGGGTGCCACAGTCCTGGGAACGGAGCAAGTAAATCCATGTAATGCTGATATAAATTCTTTACTGTCCTCTAAAACTTACATTCACTTACATGAATGATGGAATTTCATTGTCTCATTAGCTCACAGGAGAATGAAGCAGAGAGTCCCAATTCATCCACTGCTGTAACTGCACAGAAATTCTTTTCTTTTTTTTTTTTTTTGGTTATGAGCTGAAGCAGAAGGCATTTAACTACAACAGAACTCCTCCATTTCTTCCTGGCATTCACTCAACATAAGGGAGCTGACAGCAAAGAAGTCTTATCCAGGAGAGATCAAGAAGGGACTCACACTACTCCTCATTCAGATTTTCTTTTTAAACTGTATTTCCCTTTTAATTTGTCATTAATCAGGAAAAGTTATTTTAAATAACCAGACCCTTCCCACACGGGAGGGACTCAGCATCCCCACTGCACGGGCAGAGCCAGGAAAATACCTTCCCATCCTCAGCACAGCCCCTGGCACTGCACTGCCGGAGCTCAGAGGAGCTGAAATGGCTACTGGAGAAAAGAGAGAAAGAAGGAAGGTGCTGAGAAAACACTTGTCACCCTGCCCTCCACATGATTAATTTGTCATTTTGGTAGATTTCACAGTAATTTCTTCAATGAAGGCCTGGTCAGCAGATCACTGCCACCACTGTAATGCTGAAGTACAAGGCAACAAACATTTGGTATCTCCACCAGCCCAGTGCCAGCACAAATGGCACATTGATTTTAAATACATGCATCAATCCAAAATACACCCCATGGCACTGCAGCGTGCAACCCAGTGACGTGAGAAGTGTCCTGGCTCTTGAAAGGGGCTCTTCTATTTTGCAGTTATCCCTGACATCCTCCGGAGGGGTCACATTCAGTAACAAACGTACACAAAGTCCCATTCTGTCACCTGCAACACACTGTGCTCATAGGATGAAGACAAGTTCTTCTTGTTCTCACACTGCATTCTCTCACACAAAAAGCAATCCAGAGATGACAGACAGATGTCTGCAACTGCTTATAGAGGAAACTGTCCTCATTTGCGATTGCTCAGTCTCCTGCCAGGCTGCTCATGCAGGTAACTCTCAGCTATCTTTACCTGGGCCATTGCTCCAAAACTTCCAATTTCTCATGAACGTGGAAAAAGCAGAAAGCAAAAGACAGACCATTGCTAAATTTGTTTAGAAGAAGACAGGCCGGATGCCATGTGGAGATCTTCAATCCACAGAAGTTCTTAATTGAACTATTGGTAGATATTAAAACTGATTTGACTTGCGTCACTTCTTGCAGCAAATGTAAATAGAAAATTGCAGACTATATTCAAAATGTCTGTGCAAGGTCATCAAAAACTACTCTCATAGAGCCTCTTTACCCATTTTCTGAGAAACACATTGCTTCCATCTTCCACTAATAGTCTTTATTACGACAAACTTGACAAAAGCCTCAATAGGGCAGAGTGAAGCTCATACACACAAACTCTGAGGATGCGGAGAGCACCAGTGACATTCTCTCAGTTACCAACAGATGCTTTGTTAATAAAACTTGCATATACAAATGTCCACAAAATGTCTTAACAAGATCAGTTGTGACAGCTACAGATAACAGCTGCCATCATGCTATGTCATATCAAATTACTGCAAAGAGACTTTTTTTTTTCCACATTGTTAAGAACATTGACTACAAACAAATACAGTTATCTCCAGGGGAACCCCAAGTGCAAGATATTTTGCCTCACTTCTGCAGAAGAGCAGTGACTTTGAGGACCAGATAGGAAAATAATTTTGAAGAGCAGGAAATTATAATTGCAGGGTGACACAGCAAAGTCAAACACTGCTTCCTGGACTCAGCCAGAAGCCAAAGCACAGACCTACCTTAAGATACAGAAGCAGCTCTTGGCCCCAGAAGATAAGCGACAGAATCCAAACCTCTGTTTGCTGTCAATGTCTGTAAGCACAAACGTAAAGTTCTGCCCAACTTGGTTGACTGCATGGCTGAAAATAAAGAGAGTAGAGAGGAAAAAATTAATGCTGAGCTAACTCTGTGTCAAAAGTATCTAGTGTAAGTCACTGAACCTATAACATTCCCTCTTTCAGGAGGGTTTTTGAGAAATTAACTTTGAGACCGTACACCCTCTAGACCCTTAAATATGCCAGTTGTTTGGTGAGGGAGGAAGGGGTTTGGTTGTTTGGGGTTTTTTTCCCCGTTTATTAATTGTGGGAGGATACTAAAACTGTATGTAACTTTAAATTAAAATGGTCATGACTCAACCATCTCCAGTGCCGTACACACCACACAAGCAAAGCCATGCTCTCTTGTATAACCCAAAACATTTATTACTCTTCATTTGAGGATTGGTTTACTCCAAGAGCAAGACAATGGATAATAACATGTGAAGCTTCTTCAACACTTGGATATTGACTTGCAGAAGCGTTATCATCCATCTACCCATTTTGACTGTAGGCCAGACCCAGCACTCCGAAACGCTGAGCGTGCCAGGTGACTCTCCTTTAGCAGCCAGGCCATCACTTAAAAGAGAGACTAGAAGAGTTGCTACTGAAGAAGAGATAAAATAGAATCAAAAAGACACTGTGCTAAAGGCAGACATGCGTTTACAAATAAATTTGTTGGACTTTTTTATGATTTTTCAAAATTAAGAGTAGTTTCCCTCAACTGTAAGGTCCTAATGGCCTACAGGAAAATTTGTCCAAATTGGAAAACCACAAAAACCTCACAATCAACAACCACCACCACCAAAACTCCCCCCCCAAACTCAAACACCACAAATACCAAGAACCAAACCACCCATACAAACAAAACCCCTCGACTCCAACATTTAAAGTTTCATGTCTTAAAAGAAAAAATAAATCTATAATTCACATCTATGTTTCACCACTCATAGGTGATGCCTGAAGTAGTACGATAACATCAATATAAGATGCTTTACATTTAAAGCATGGCACTTTCTGAATGCTATTTATTAAACAAAATTAAAGACATTCTTGAGATATTACTAGGTTTGACTGAAGTTAATCAAATTCACAGTGATGGCACATTCCATAGAAACCATGCCAAATTCACCTCCCAGTTTGTACTGCAGTTTTACTGTTTAACAGAAATTTTGACATTTAGTGGTGGTTGGGACTAATAAAGTTATTAGAGGACTTTTCACTCCAATTTTAGATCTATTTGAGTCCTCATAGCGATATGAAATTAACACTTATTTCAGGTTATGTTCTAGTTTATTTTAGGTTTGCTGAGAACCAAAACCACTGCCGTGTATTTTTCAAGCCGTGCTCCCAACACCACCAACAAACCCCTTTAGTTTAAGGCCATTCAGCTGACAGTTACACGCCTGAGAAGTGAGCAAGTATTCTCCTCTGTGATGCCATAGACAATGCAATAAACAGCTTATGTGGGAGATTATACACTCAGTGCCTTAGAGAGAAAAAAAAAAAAAGAAAACCAGACTTTTGGAAATAAAAGTTGGATCCAGATTGGTAAGATGTCACTGTCCACCTTAGGAAGAAGAATCCTGCAGTGGATTTCAAACAGGGAAGGAAAAACATGCAGTGATGAAGAGGAAAAAGTGCTCCAAATTCACAGATTAACAAAAAGACAGAATTTAAAAGCATTTCAGTAGCGTGAGACTTAGACAGCTTAACTACTATCGTCCTTCCAAATTCTAAATGTCAACAGAGCAATCATTTCCATGAAGTGCCCTGAGCTGCTGGGGATAGCAAAAAATCCCTTACTGGTGGGGTGTTCTGTCTGTAAAGCTTGGATGTAGTGTTACTATGGTGATTTTAGTAGGATGTTTTAAAAGGGGATTATATGCTTAATTTTAACAAGGTTGAGGGAAGAGCAGGTGTGAGAAATAGCATTCTAGCTGACAATTAACATTATGGAACAGGAGGAAAAAAAAATGCTTCATTTGCAGCAGGGAAAAGCTTGTTTATTAAACAATTGTGACAAGTTAGTTAAGTTCCTCCAAAACAAACCTAAAGATTCCTGTATTTCTGTGATCTGCAGAAGTTAGTGTTTCTGATAAGTCTTGCTCAAGTTTCAGTTGTCAGTTCTTCACACAGCAAGCTAAAATTCCTGACACAAAAATGCTTTTCCTAGGATCTTAATATCAATACTTCAAATTCTTAGCTCTGTTTTCAAATGGGAAGAAGACGCTGCCAAAAGAAAAGGACAACGAGTCCCTGGTGATTTTTGATGACTGCCAACAATATATATAAAAGTAATCAATATAAAAAGAATTTGGAATCTGTGTCAATGTGTGCCAAAATCTCCAGTACAGAGAACAATCATACACAGAAGATCTTGATTTCCCTCAAAATCTTGGTGCCCCGTCATTGTTTGAGGCTGTGATCTGGCAGAAGCCATAGCACGTCTTTAGCTTTTGCCACCTGCTTTATAAAACACTTGGCTTTAGAAGAGACACACACATGGGTGCTGACTTATGTCCTTTCCCAGCACTTGTTAAAGAAATACCACTGTTTAACATCTAAGTCAGAAGAGCCAGACTCAGCTCATGTGCCATGGAACACACTTCTGCCTTCGAGAAGTTTCCACTGAAAGCCTGGTATAACACTGCACAGAGCAATGGATGTAGTTTCATAAATTCATTTCCCCATGTAAAAGTCCTTACAAACACTCTGCCCTTAGGATGCACTGCATTTTTCTCTTTATCATGGTCACATTACATTCATTTGCATCCAGTAATAGAAGACTGTTCTACCTTCTTGCTGTAACTGGCAGGTTAACTCCCACCCGCAGTTCAAAGCAAAGTCAAATTTACCTCCCAGAGGACTACAAGAGTTACATATATCTGTACCTTTGCACATACCTTGCGTGTGTGTGTGTGTGTGTGTGTGTGTGTATTTTTTCCATCAAGAACTGATGTGGCACATACATCTGCTCCAGCTGCCATACCCTTAACTTGGGACATCCTCTATCTTCCAGAGTACTGAAAGTCCATTCTTAGTTTTAAATTAAGTATGGTATGGGTTATAATCTCTCATTTATGTTCAAAATGGTTGGCTTACAGTCTTTTCAGTGACAGTCTGTGATATTCAGTCAAACAAGTGAATCCAGAAATGGGAATCACTTTTCATGATGTTCTCATTTGCACCCCATATGGGTTTTCAGTGTTATTATCTCTCAAAATGTTATATTGCTGGGGAAAAACAAAAAACAACAAAACAAACAAACCCTCTAGGTACAATAAATCTAGGCGTAGTAAGCACAAATATTTCTAGTAGAAATACATAATACATACATGAGAGAAATATATATGTAAGTACTTCCCTGCTTCCTCCCATTAGGAAAGGAAAAAGATGATCAGCAAAAAGTGATTCCAAATTATAAGAAGCATTTGTGGCTTTTAAAGGTCACCTGAGTCAACAAGCACTGCTTAAGTAGCTCATGTTGACAGCCCAGGATATTTAAATTCTCTTTTCATGTACAAATCGGGTACAGCAGAGGCCCTGGTAATGATAGCTGTCTCCAGCAGTGCCTCACCAACGTCTCTCAACCCTGATCTGCAGGAACCACCTGGAGGGTTGAAAGACCGTATCGGCCGCGGGATCCATTCAAGCTTCCAGCCCCCTCCAGCCCCACATCACCACAGCGGAGCACAAAGCGGAGCAGCGGTTTCATTATGTAGACTCCTATCTCCAGAGAAGCACAGTGAGATTTCATCTCCATTCACAGAAACTAGCAAACAGTATTTCAAGAGAACTAAGACACACCAGCTGGCCTATGCGTGAAGGAAAAAATGAAAGAAAAATGTTTTTAAATTGAACAATGGCTCACACAAGAAGCGGTATTAGAAATGCATGTTGATTTATAAAGAAAATCAATTTCTACTGTAAATATCACAGATCTCACTGAAATAAGAAAAATATTTATAGCAGTTTAATCACGGTTAAGGTCAATTTCATCAATCAAAGCCATTCAGCGTGTTGGCTGACCCAGGACAAGTGATACCAGCCAATTAAAGGATGCTCGGAGATGACCTGAACAGTGGTGCATCCTCTCAAAATCTCAACAAAAAAAAAAAACTCGCAGCAAAAGCAAAATCAAGAAAGTTCTGGACTTTTCTAAACTACAAGAGTTAAATATTCTCAGTTCCTGTCAAATCCACTGTAACTTACTTTACAATTTTTCCTCCAAAAATTAGAAGCCACATTAAGTAGCCACCAAGTAAAGCACCAGCATTCCAACAAGATCAAGAGACCTTTAAATGTAAAGCACTTCATTCATTATTCTGCCCAAATTTTGGCAATTCATAAATAAAACACATCGGCACACAAACCTTTGATATTAATGTGCGTATCTGACAATCACTGCCCAAGCATTTTCACATCCAAGCGTTACATAAAAGTCAAACAAAATGCACTTTTTCTGCTGCCACCAAACAGCTCCAACTTTTAAAACTTTTTTTTTTTGATGGTGCCCATAAAAACCCCAGGAAAAAGTGATTCTAAGACTATAATTTGCACTTGGGTGCTTTAAATCACAGGCAAGCAGACAGAACATTAAGAACGGTATGGTTTTTATTTTCTACACTGGTTTTATTGACAAGCTTATTTTCTTGTAAAGTTTGAAAAGCTAACACTACCTGTCCACATAGAAGGGGAAACAAAACTTGGTCAAAGTCTGTAGAACTTCCTGTGGAGAGAAAAAGAGATAATTTATACATCTATTGGGACCAATAAATTTAATATTAACCACATCACACAATTTCACAACTTTGCCCTGAAGAAATAAGAGACAGATGAAGAAATATGGGCTTTATCAATTACATGGAAGGAGTACCAGGCAGTCAATCATGTGAAATAATAAACATGATCAAACTTCATTAAAAATGAAAAATTAATCAAGATTCACACATGGGCAGGCAGCAGGAGCCATCCAGCAATTCTCCACAGAGTAGGAGGAGGTTGGGTTGTTGAGTGTTAACACCTCTCCAGGGACAATCTCTGCCCTGACCATATGGATCAGAGTGAATAACACCAAACCACATGGGCCTGGCCTGGCAGGACCACTTCTGCTGGCACAGCTTCTGCCGGTTACCTAGGAACAGGGGCTGGGGGATTAGAGAATCCTTCCTAACATCAGCAAGATAAATAACAAAAGATAAAGCCAATAGGTCTCAGAGCAAGAATGTTTAACGTTGCCTGCTGTTATTAGAACGAAAAGCTGAGTATTAAAAGACTGATTAAAATAATGTGTATTAAAACTAATACATATTGCTTAACTTACAATTTTCTAAACGTCATAAAACAGCACCAGAGACAAAGTTTTAAGTATAGCCTTTGCATAATTTCACATAAAAACCACAAGTAAGAAAACTGAACATGTGATCAGCACAGAAATTAATCATTTTCAACTTTACAGCTTTAAACAAATATAGTCGTTAAAGAAGCAAGAACAGAAACGTGTGAGTTCCAAAATAGTTCTGCTCCCACACAAAAGTAATCATTTCCATCACACAGTTGTAGAATACTCAAAATTTAGATTCTATAATCCCCAACCCACCAGAAAAGGTCTCCCCAGTTTGCAGACCTTTACCACCGCCTCATTCTCCTTCACACCTAAATATTTCAGGACCTGAAATGCCAATTTCTATATTTCTATATTTATGGGTTTGGCTAAAACAAGATAACCCCGCCTAAACAACAAGCCCTCTGATAAATTCAACACTTTTTTGACCAATAGCAATAAATTATCATCAATAACTAAGCTGATGCTTCCCGCTTCATTTATTTCTAAAAGCAATGCCATCATTCAACAACTAAACTCCATCAATCTAATAACCAATTCAATGAAGCAGAAAACATATTGACTCCTTTGCAAGAGCATGTTCCTCCTCCGTAATTCAAACAAGCACATCCCATCCTTAGCAATGGTTTCAACTGCTCATAGACTCTCCTTTGCAGGTTTCTTGTAGCAAGTTCTTAAGATTTCAGGCAGCAACAGATATGGAAGCTTTGACTTCTTGACAGTTTATTGATAGATTATTTAACAACCTCCTGTTTTTAGAGAAGGCTCTAGTGAAGAATGCCATGTAAAGCAAAGAAGGATTGTCCTTGCAGTTTCAGCAGGGAACTCGGACAGGAGCAATACAGGTTTCAGACTAAACCCTGCAAAAATATGTATTTTGGTACAAAATAATGCCTTGATAGAAAGGCCTCACTATTGTGATGGGGTTCACCTTTGAGCAGAACCTCACCGACTTCCACAGGAACAGACCATGTGCTGAACAACTCTGCTGCCGCGCAAAAACTACATCTTGACCAATGTGAACTCCCACACATAAGTTGTCCTTTACCCCCAACTGAAATCCCAATTCTTACAATATTAAAAAACACCACCACCACCACAGAATTTTCTAAGAATCAGAGTTATAATTGTAGGAGAGTGAAGTGCTTATATTTTTATTGGCCTTATCCATACAAATTCTCCTCAAACTAATCACTGCACTTCTATTTTTAAGAAAGCCAGTATTAAAAGATAACACATCATCAGTCACCTCCAAATGGCAAAATAGATTATCTCCTTTGTTTAGATGATTTAAATAATTACTGTAACTGCAAGTAAAAACATTCACATCATAAAACACTTTAGCATCTCATCCGCATTGTGTCGTCACAGGATAACAGAGTAGTACTCGGAACTTGCTGTGCACTTCTTTCTTGATATTTATAGCTTCCGAAACACAGAAATTGAAATTTTCACTGAAAGAGGCAGTATGTTGAATCTGTACCACTATACACTGCCTTGTCTTTTAAAGAAAGGTTTTACTGTGGTATTATTATGTGGCTTTTATAATGTTATTGGACATAACTGGACGCTCGTTACACACCAATATTTATCTGTTTTGATTTACATCTAAAAAATTGAGACTAGTACAGCTTAACCAGAGACAGATTTTTAAGCTCTAATTAATAAAAACCACCAACAAAACACATACAGAATTAGCTTTCGATTAACAAAAAAGCTGATGCTTTGTATGTAACAAACAGAATTACTGGAGAACTTCAATTTTTGCTCAAGTTGCAAGCTCATCACTATATATGTAAGGCTTTTTTTTTTTCCTTTTAAATACTGTTCAGTTTGAAAGATTAGCAATGTCTACAAAATACACAACTTCCTACAAGACCTCTTTAGGTGGGTTGTAACTGATGGCCTAGAAAGTAATTTCTTTACAATTGCAAAGCAGAACTGTAACTAAACCAAACCGAGACTCTTTCACTGGCAGCATCTTATAATCCTTTTTATGTTTTTACCTGCCATGGAACACAGAGTTAGGACAAATAGCCCGTTTTCTTATTTTATTCCCCTGTGCCTATTTTCTTAAAGAAAAACCTGCACAAATGCCCCTAAAGCAAAACACCCTAAAAAGAGGAAAAGGAAAAAAGCCCCCCCGAACAATCCAGCACACGCAGCTGATACGCGTAAATGGCCCAGTAGCTGAAACCAGTGTCTCTGGGGTATCACGTGCCAGTTTTCTGGATCAATCCCCAAGTTTATATTTTCACAAATCTTTTTACATGCAGTTTGATTTTTAACATTTTAATGAGCAGAAAGTGCATCTCTAGCAGCCAGTCGCCACAGTTAAAGTGCAGGGCATGAACTGTGTCCCCGGAGGGATTCAGCCCAGCCGTGTCACCAGTGGCTTTAGGACATACACCACCTGGTTCCCTGTCCCAGGGTTCCAACTCTTTTCATAATCAAAACACTGCTGACATTATAAACCCCACATGGGTTTTCTAAAATCCTGCCCAATCAATAAAGCCAGTACATAACTTATCGGAGACAACACAGAGCTCATTGATTAAGTTTGGTTTCAGTAGCAAAGTTTTCAAAATAAATGAGGCAGGAACAGAGTGTTCAGCCCTTTTGTGTCACAGCACAATTTATGAAGGTGAGGCAGCCTCTGAAAGGATTTCCTCCACACGGGAGACCTTAAAGGCGTATGGAAAGCAAGGTTGTTAAATGCACACGATACACACTTGGCTTATGTCCTGAATTATCTATATGTTGAGATGAAATAGTAAAGAAAGCTTAACATGCTGAAAAAAATTTGCATAGTCACTTGTGAATTTAATATGCAAGCTCTATCTTAAGGCTTTTTTATTTTTAAACCCTCCACTGTGTGCTCCCACCTCCAAGTCAATGGAACAACTTCACAGCCTCTTAAATACACAGGATCACTTTGTTTCTCTTGTTCAAATGAACGTCAGTAACAAATATCCCACACTGCAGCTACAATTAAACAAAACTGCACTGACAAAATGATATGCAAATTACTGGTCTAATGCAAGGAGAGCGGAGTGTTGCAAATAATCTACTCTTTGAAAGAGACAAGAGATGCAAGAGACATTCAAAGTGGTACAGGAGGTCTAACTAGAAGTTGGAAAGAGAATAAATTAACATACAGGCAGAGATCTGGGAAAAACTGATGACTGATTGAGGCAAGACAGTCAGATATTAATGTGAGTCAGAGAAGGGAATCAAAACGCCCCAAAACCCAACAGGTGGGGGACCTATATGGAGAAATCTATTGGGAACCATGAGGAAAAGCAAGTTGAAGTTGAAAAGGCCACCCCGAGAACAGCCCAGACCTTATTTCAGGAAGTAGGTACTTTTTCACAGGAGAAGAATTCAAATATTACAAGAGAATGGAGCATTGTGAGTAAGATGAGTTTTGCATGGAGAGATGACTAGGCCATGAAAGAAATAAAGGCTCTTCCATTTCCTTGGCCTGAACATGGAGATGAAGGATAGGGGAAGGTGCTGGTGGAAATGCAACTAGTTCTCAGCTTATCCAGCTTGAGCTACCACGGGAATCCATGGAACAAACATGAAATCCATCTTCACGTGGAGGGACACCATTGTGTTTCACAAACACACCAAGGGAGAGATGGGGAAGGAGGAGACACTGTAAGGACCTCAGCAGTGAGGGCTGAGAGGAGCACAAGGGCAGGGAGAACAGGGAACAGATCCCCATTGACCAGCAAACAGCTAGAGAGGATTTTAATTCTGCTGAGAACCAGCATCAAATTCAAACATAGCAAAAACGTTAATATAGCATAAAAGAATGCTAAGACACTGATTTAACTGAAGCAAAATATCATCCAATTATGTTGAAATTTGAGTTGTCCAACAAACTACCTTAGAGTCACAAAATCGAAAACTGCTCTTACATTTACTACATCTATTTGAATAATTTTAAGCTAAAAATGACATTTTCTACTGCGATGGAACAACAAGTTTAAGAAGTCAAAATGGGTGTCGGTGCACCCAAATAACCTCCTTAAACCCCACAACTATTGTGTTTAAAACCCAAAGGGTACTGAAAGTATAGAAGAATGTAAAACACCATCAATTGCGGTCGCTGTGCAGAATTGGTCAGAAATTCATCTATGCTTTCCTAGGAAAGGGAACATCTTTCTGCACAACAATAAGCACCTCAGTAACAAGTTTTGTGAACTATTTTTAACATTTTACAAAGCAACTACTTACAACGGATGGGAAAAGGTTGTGTTTCAAAATTTTATTTAAAGAATATAAATGTCATGAAGCGGTGCCAGCCCAAGAAACTCAGCCACCAACTTGGACACGGCCACGAATAACAAACAGGATCAGTACATTTTGTCTTTTGAAAGATTAAACTTTAAATTGTGTTTATTAGTATTGTCAACTTATATTATCTTACATCACATTTTCCTAAAGTTAGTTTTACAGATTATTCTCATCAATGAATAAATGCCATGTAATTATGTAGTTCAAAATCCGGAGCAGCATTCCAATTCAAGCAGATTATAAAAACTAATTCTCAAATTAAAAAGCAAGTGCCCTGCACTTAGAGACCAGTGTCACACAGCTGTAGCAAACAACTGAGATTTTGCAAGATGAAGAAGCAGAGGAAGCACAGTACAAGGAACTTAAAAGCAAAATTTCTCTAGAGATTAAAGATTTCTCTAGTTTTCTAAAAACTGATATAACACAGATTTAAAAAAAAAAAATCATTACTCACTTAAAATATTTGTCAAATTTCATCTTGTATTGATTTTCATATAGAATCTGTTTACATCTTATAGCAGTACTCAACATTTCTGATTTTTATAATGTTGAAAATCTTGTAAGAATTTATTTTAACCTTCTTTACCCCCAAAAATCAGAAGCATAATTTGCTTAATAGCACTAATTTAAATTACCTTAGTGTTATCTCTTCTTTTTAATTCTAATAGTATTCCAACACAACTTTAGAGCACTAGCTCAGCCATTTGCTTAATGTTCTAAAAATATACTAGCTCTTTCTGAGCAATTATAAAGCTTGAATTAGGGGAGGGTTTTTCTTCTACAAAAGTAACTCCTTCCGGTAGGAGGGTCAGGAGGGGAACAGGACCCAGTAGGAAATAACATCATTTCATGAAGGCAATCATTTATTCTCAGGAAAAATGCTACTTTTTAAAAACAAACAAACGTGTATACACAATCCTGTGAACAAGAAGAGCATGAGATAAATAACGTTTCCTGAGCACACTGAGGCCTGCTATCATTTAAATATTTTAAACGTACAAAATATGTGCACAGATGGGCAACTTTTCTACTTGCATTACTAAAAACATATTTCAAGATAAAGCTCAAAATCCCTGAATTTTTTAAACCTAATTGTGACTCTGTTTCTTAGAATTCACACCCCAAGGCCAAAGCTTTCCTGCCACCAGTCCTTCAAATCTGATTTGGACATTACACGGGAGGAGGCTCCCAGCCTCCCCGAGGTCTCACTCCTTTTACAACATACGCAAAACCAGTAGATAATGGGCCTATGCTGAATTGGCTGCTCTGCACAGCTCCTCCTGGGACACAGGCCTAGCAGATGTGATAAAAACTGTGTCAGAGAAGTAGCTCCAGTTTTGCCTTAATGACAACTTCAACCTCTCAACTAATAGAACAAAAGAACAGAAACGACTATTACTTCTTTTTCCAGAAGAAAAAAAAAAACCTGAAAGTAAAGCTGAACTAAATATTTAAGCAGCTTTTCCAAGAGGACTCCTCAATACACGTCTTTAAAAACCCTTCAATAAGTTTAAGATTTAGTTTTAGTTATTTAATAAAATGGATGATAGCTAACATGCAAAACATAAATTTAAAAAACACCAAAACTACAGCAACTGCAGTAAAAATAAATGTTCCAGTCTTAAATCACAAACAATTGAAAAATTATACAAGCAGGCACAAAAAAATAGGCCTAATTATGTGCATAAAAGCTGATCAACTGGTAAAGATAAGAATTGTCAGTATCAAAAAGCTAGAATATTAAGTGCATTAAATATGATTCTGTGAAATGTATTTTAAACATTTAGTGACTGAAAACATGGTATATTCTCACTTCCACATTTAGGAAGAATGAGGTGAGAACAATTAGCTTCTCACATATTACGGCAACTGCCCAGGTATATTGCATCACAAAGGAAGCTTTAAATATATACGTTTATTTGTTAAATATTATAAATCTGGCTGAAGATGACTGGCCCTTTTAGACATCGTCTCAAACGCTCTATTCAGCTCGGAGCGCGTATACCCACTTAATCAGCAATCATTGTTCTCCCAGGCAGGACTTTGTTGTCAAGACAAGCACTGAAACCTTTAAAAAATTTCAGAACTGGCATAAGAAAAAAGTGATCTTTGTCAAACAAGGACAAATTTATGCAAATCTTTTATAAACATTCACAAACATTTATTTAGCTTTTGAAATGTTGGCCTCATTTGAGAGCATGAAAATGAGGGGGAAGTGGGAAGATGCAAAGGACAGCTTAGAGGCTGGCACACTACATAAATATTCAGAAGGAAGATTATAGGATTCATGTTAGGCTGTCTTAGGTTTCTCCAAAGTCCACATAGAATACCAAAGAACAAAACTAACGAGAAGTAGAGCAGATGTTAGACAATGCAGCAGCCCTCTTTTCCACACTCACTTGGCTATACTTCGATGCTTTCATTTTTTCTTTCAATATGGTTAGGTCATTCAAGGATTCTCCTATAGACTCTGTATTGTGGCTACAGAGCTATAAGCTGGACCTCTGTCAGCTTTCCAAAAGTTCCCAATGAAAAGGCATTATGCAAATTCTACCTCTCTTACTCTCTTTCAGGAAAAAAAAGCCTCCAGTCTGCAGTCATCGGAGTATTGGAAGTCCCAGCCTTCATTTCTGTATGGTTGTGTTTGCCTTAGGGCCATGCTGCTTGTTTTGACAGTGGATCCCCCCAGATAGTTGGGATTAGTCGAGCTTGTTTAGATAAACTTGAAATCAAGGCCTTCTCTAGGTAGACAGCTAGATGTAGCTACTGAGTTTCCAGCTGCCTTCTTCTTTCATCCCAAAACAACCGCAGATTCACAGCAGAGATCACAGCCACAGGCTATGTCACATACATAAGTACAAAATTAAAGGCTGCTAAAAGAAGGCTTTGTAAGTCTTAGTGCTAAAATAAGGAATCTGTACTGTATGGTTTAAACAAATTACTCAAGAAGCACCAATAAAGGTCTGCAATGGGTAGTTAACAAGACACGTTCACAAAAGAAATGCCCGGTTTACATAAATAGGCAGGATCACGCTTTGTTAATCACTTCTGCACCATCCCCTCTCCAGCCTTTCTAAAAATAGACACAAGTAAATACTCTAACATAGGACCTGCTAGGATATCTGACAGTGAGCTCTGGTTATCAGATACAAACTTTATGATCAGATGAGACTACTGCCACGGCATTATTCCAATTACATTTTCAGCCATTCACAACAAGACTGGGCCAGGTTTGATCTTTACTACAACCATATCATGCAAACCATCGGAATTTGTTCACAAATATAGTGTGTCCAAAGAGAAGGGCCAGAGCTCCAAACTGAAATCCAAACCTAAAATCAAATCCTTCCTGTGTAACTACGTCACACCTTTATAATTCTGCACTGGAGTTCAGCCCCACCAGGAGAACTGTTCTTCATGGGGTAGGGAAAAAGGAAACAGTTTTGGCTTTTAAAGACTGGGATCTCTTCTAGCTGGTGTAAATCTTGATGATACACACACTTCTGCAGCAGCCAGGCCCCACAGACAGGAAACTAAATTAAAGAAAGAATTATTCACTAGGATGTTATAAATAAACAACTAGCCAAAAAAAAAAAAAAAAAAAAAAAAAAAAAAAAAAAAGAAAAGAAAAAAGGAAAAAAATACCCGAAAGAAACAAAACAAAAACCTTAGTTCAATGAATAGTAAATATCATTAAAAATAAACTCCTGTCCTTTACTCAAGAAGAAGGATGTGAAGAAACTTGTAACATTGAATCCAGTTTAAATAAAGACAGAGCAGCATTTTTTGGTTAAGAAGCAAAGGGAAGAATTTGCCACCACCAACTTCTCTGCCTTTGTGCAAAGGACTTCACTTTTCTGCTGTTTCCCTATTAGAGAAATTCTACCAGCTCTCACTGTAAAATTAAGTCATTTCACTGACAAGATTTTTTATAGAAATTCAAAGCATGAAAAAGTGTGAAAGAATAACATTAGACTCCGATTTCCTCCTGCACTGGTTACCAAAGAGAATATTAGAGCATATACTGAATTCAGTTAGTCATCCCATATCATAAATTCTCCATTAGTGACATCCTTCACAGGAAACAAGTTACAGACTGGGAATCCTAACCAACCACTTGGCAAAATACAATATTCCTGAGAAGTAATGAGAAAAACAGTTCCATCGTGCTGTTGTGCTTAAACCAGAAGAATGCTTTCAGAATTGTTACCTAAAAATTAAATATGACTGCAAACAAAAATGCCATGGATATACCCGGCACGGTGTTATCAAATACCAGAAACTGAGAGAATTCATGCATTTGCCTTCTCACAAAAGCCTTCTCATTGCTATGACCAAGATCTTCCTTTCTACCAAAGAGAAGACAGAGCTGGGGATGAGCTTTCAAGCTGGTCACTAATGAAGTTACTTCACTTCGTTACACAGGTATTACCTGCTTTTTACAGCTGAGGGAACACTACAAAACTAAACAACTATCCCAAAGGGGGCAACAGCTGACCAATTTTTACAGTTCAGGAGTACCCATTTCTCAGAGCTGCATCCCATCATACCTACTGCAGAGTCCTCTAAAGGAGAAGGACAGAGAAAATGATGATACCTGACGAGGACACTAGTGCCCTCGGGGAAGGAACTTTCCTAACATTAAACTTTGCAGAGAAGAGATGGAGCCAGTGATCACCTTAGATAACTGAAGGTTATTAGAGGATACAGCTTCTCAAATTTACCAGGATTCTCACAGCTCTTAGATTTCCAAATATGAGAATGTGCTACAGAGAATAGTCATCAAAAACCTGGAAGCAATAAAAACATTCATGAGCCATGGAAAGTGGTTTTTGTGGGCTGGGTACAGTCGATGTGTACAAAGATGCCCAACCTGGCCAGATGATGTGCCCTTACAGACCATGCCCTGGCGGGGAGAGGTGTGGAGCAGATAAAACTCTGCGCCTTCTTTGACATCAGTATCACACAGAGCAAGACTCTCTAGTTGGGAAAACTAAAAAAAAAAAACCCAGTTCTTTGGAGAAGGAATCCAAAGAACTGTGTCCTCCACGTGCCCAGGAAACTTTGAAGCATTAATGCCGTTAGGAGCTACAAAAGACCCGTTCCCCTCGCTGTGTTGAAATGGTACAGCTACACTAATGAAGCAATAGAAAGCGTATTAAGGGAGGGGGAAGCTGCAAGACAGAGTATTCTCAATGCTTGTTTAGTGGCATGGTCTCAAAACCAGTCTTAGCCATCAGCAAGTCAGATGTTTAGGCTGGGTCACTACGTCATCCCACAAAACTCTTGATTAAAGTGATCCCTCATCAAATGAGTAATTGTTTAACTCCTCTATGATTTGTAACACGAAGACAAGGCATATCTGAGATTGATTCCTAACTCTAATCCTGACAACACCACTTACCTGCTGGTACTTACTTTAATCATGTTTCAAAACAATTCTTACTGTTTGCAGAGGATGGTATTTCCCAGTCCTCCCAGTCCTCCTGCCCACGCAAACATCAGCGTAACCCATCACAGCGCAGGTGACCGTGACACCCAGTGAGACGCGCTGACATCAGTTTTATTCTGCCTCTACCCACCACATCGTTAGGTGCTTGAACTTCATTTTCAACAAAACAAAGATACTTCCTACATATTACAAAGTTTTTAACCAATATTTTTGAAATTGTTTATCAACTGGTCTCTAGCACCAGGACAGAACTGGGTGGTTGAAGAGACCGAACCCAGGGAACTTTCTAAACGAGTTTGATAATGACTGGCTTAACAACCTGCAGTAGGATATTACCCCATACGCATCTTCCATTTTAAAGAAACCCATCTTTACTTGAAGTGAGTATTTTATAGTTTTATCAATAAATTTAAACATAAATGATAATGATTACTCACTTTAGGCCTGATCCCACAACCTTTACTCACACGAGTAGTCCCACAGGATTTTAATGTGACTACCTCAACGAATAAGGGTTGGCAGGACAGGTTTTAAATTATTCATATATTCACAGATTTTTAAGGCCAGAAGGGACCATTATGATCATCTAGTCTGACCTCTTGTATAACAAAGGCCATACCATTGTATCCAGTAATACTTGCACCCAGCTGAACAATTTGTGGTGGAATCAAATTGAGTTTATTGAACTTCCAATATTGATTCAAATTTTACATGAAAGACAACTGAAATTGTTTAGAAAGTGGTTTGAACTACATTTCCCCACGCTTGAACCCAATTACTCCTCTGCTTCTATCCAGAGTTTTTCTAATTTCTGGACACCAGATTTTGGCACGGCTTTCACACACAGACATTAGAGTCCAACACTATCTCAGGTACTTTAAGGCCAAAATCATCTCACCTCCTGGGCTCCTTCCAAAGATTAACTGGCAGTTAATTGCTATTTGTTTTCTGCACCTCTACTGCTCCTGCCCTGCACCCTGATTTCTGAAATACAGATATCCTAACTGGAGAAACACTCAGCTAATGTTATCAGTGATGCACCGAACAGGGCAAACGGCATCTCCAGCTCAGCTCCTTCACAGACAGGGAGGGACAAACAGAGCAGCTGCTCAGATTACTAGCTCAAGGACAGAAAAAAAAAAAGAAAGAAAAAAGAAATAGCTTTGAGTACTGTCTCACTCAGCACACCTTAGACTTCAGGACTAAGTTTTTTCAGGGAGACTTACAAAGACTGACTTATTACTTCCCTCTGCACAAAACCACTACAATGACTCTTGCAGCCAATCACCAGGCAGTGGCAAAATAAAATCTCAAAATAAGGAAGAGCCCTAGAATGCTGTGGTGCTCTGTGAAATTCTGTGGAGATCTGATGGATTGCTATTCTATTAGACTGGTAAATAGGTATTCTGGCTGAAGGCACTCATAGAAATACTCAGCTAATATAATCCTTAGATTTACTAACTTCAATTCTAAAATGGAACTTGAATGAGCAGATTATGCCAAAGGTTCTATTAAGATGCAAATCATCTTTGCCGTGTATTTCTGCAAGTTTGCAATTTTATCGAGCATAAATGCCTTGTAATGCACTTAGAACCAGGAGAGTATACCCTACTACATATGCAAAGACAATAGATTTGAAGAGGTTCTGCATTTTTATACTAATTAAATGATACTAGAGAAGCACCTAAAAGGCACAAACAGAAATACCTAAGAAAAACTGACTTCTCGCCTACTTGGTCTAAAGCAAAGGTAATCAAAAAATAGCATACAACAAGGGTGATGGAATAAGACTGAGAAAATGAGATTTCTTCACTTTCCTATATTAAAGAATATACATCTGGTCTAAAAAAACACTCTGAATTCAGAAAATACTCAGTTCTGTAGTCAAAGCCCACAGTTTAGCGCTGTCCACTAATCTCTCAGGACGTGAACCAAAGAACCCAGTTTGTCCTCCCAGAGTAAGTGGTCTCCAGCACGCCCCTGCGACCAGCACTGGACCCTCTGCAGCAGGGCAGGGGCTCTCCCCCCAGCCATCCCAGCCTGCTGGCCTGCCCCACGCAAAGGTCTCACACAGGCTGCTATTCTACCGCTCCCCAGTCCAGAGGGGTCCCTGCGCAGGGAAAACGTTTATCACTATCCTACAGTAAGTTTTACTAGGCTTTTACCTAAAAAGGCACCCTGTATGAGTGCAGTACGATAGCTCTATACAAACTGACAGTATCGAAGGCTTCAGAAGAGAGTATCAAATACTTCCTGTATTTACTATTCTCACTGCCTTGGGTTTCTACAGAGCGGCTTGCAGAACACTACAACCACTTTTCTAGATTTTCTAAATGATGAATTACTCAAACTTTCCAATTCAACTTCTTCATCTACTTTTGAAAGGATAGCTGCTGTTTTAAATTGCTCCTAAGACAGGTTTTCTCAAGCAGTGTATGCAATCTGTAAGACAAAAACTTTATACTAAGAATACTGTGTGCAATTGAGAAGTACCAAATTGGATTACAACCATCCCTGTTCAAGCAACTAAGTCAAGTCCTGCACACAGATTTGGCAAGACAGGGGGGTTTATGCCCCATTTATGGCCAGCACTGCGTAAATACTCTCTAACCACACAACTCTTACACCGAAACAAAGAAAGGGTGCTTTTTATTTTTCCTTGTGTGCAATGTTTCTACAGTGCCCATAGACTTTGTAGAAGAAAGACCATTAGTTTCTATATAAAGACTGCCATAAAAATTTTATAGTTTCTATAAATGTGTAGAGATTGTTGGTTTCGTTATAAACTCTGTCTCAGTGCCAGTGGAAAGAAAAATTACCAGCAGAATAGAACTAGCAATCTGCATAAGTACCAGCTTGCAAGCATGCATACCTCAGTCATTCTTGTCGTAATTAACTGATACATACAATAGTTCATCAAATTATAGACAAGTCATCATACCCACTTGAAGCAGCTCACAAATGGGAACTATCACAAATGGGACTTTTTTTTCTTTCCCTTCCAGATGAGCTATAATGATTAAAACAGTAAGGAACTGAACGATGCAATACTCAAAAAAGCCATTTAAAAAATATATTGCATTTAAAAAATATATTGCACTGCATTTTACATAACTGTGCAACTCCTGCTACACCTTCCATTGACTGATTGACTATTGTCTATTTTTATATATTTATAAATCAACTATTTGGAGAAACATTATTTCTGACAGAAGTTTGTATCTTTGCAAGAAACTTCCTTGTATTAAAATTAGTAAGCCCAGGACAGCTATTCATAGTCTGCAATTCCTAATATTCCAATAGCACAGGATGTAACCTACAAGAAATTAACTTCATTACTATAGCTTTACTGGGAACCCAAAGCAGAAAATGTAGTAACAAATAAGTATTTTTCTGCGAGGCTGTTGCCTTTTTTTTTTTTAAAGGATACTTCTAACCTATGGTGACTGCATTGTATAAAGAACAGCTAAGAGTTCTCATCTGGTTTAAATTCTAAGACCGTTGCTAGCACTGAAAAACTATTGGTTATAATGCCAACAATTAACCACATTTCATGCTAGGTACAACCACATATACATAAATACATGTTTTATTTTTAAAAGCTATTAGAAAGCACCCTAACAAGTTAATGTGCTCTTATATTTAAAAATGTATCTCAAGATTACTTCAGCTCCCCTCCTGCCATTCAAAAAAATTCCCCTAGTTTTAACCATTTCAAGTGGCCTGGAGCAATCATTAGCATTTTCTCTCCTCAGTAAGGCTCCTAAGGTACCTTGTCTATGACATTTTCTATAAAATATTCCGTTATACAGTTATTTAACAGATTTAAACCGTAGATGTCATTGTGGTCTGAACGTGTCAAAGACAACTTGAGGGAAAAAAATCAGGACGCACAGAATTCACTTTGTCAGTAATTACAATCAAAATTCCTACAATGTGGCTAGCCTGCTCATTACTTCCTTACTTTGTATCAAACCCCTTATTTACATTTCAGATTACATTTTTCATGAAACAGTAAGATCTATCAGAGCTGAGAGGACTGAAATAATGAGGGAGAAATATTTTAATAAAACGTGTTGGGTCTGCATTACTTCCGTGTCAGAAAGAAAGGTTTCTTCTGTAGCGATGGATCATTTATTCTGTCTCTAAATGAGAAGCAAAAGATGAAACTGATGAACTTTTACTGCCCATTTGTCTTTAGCAGACAATTAAGACAGAAGATCAAAATGGATTATCATACCACGCAGACAACTGGCCCAACAGTAATACATCTCCGGGACCACAGATTTGTAACTCTCTTTTATCCCTCCCCTTTCTTCTTACTCCTTTTTCCTCTCTAAAGGCAATGCTGGCTTTGTGGCTCAAGGGGAGCCAAAAGGCTGGTCATCATTATTCAGTCACAGATGTCAATCTAACCTCCCTTTTTTCTCAGTTTCTAAAGCAGTGAGGCACAATAATTTGTGACAGATTCTTTTACTGTAAGGTACAAAGAACACACAGAATAAAACATCTAGCAGCAGCGAGGGTCTCTGATCAGATGTGCTGGTACATGGGAAATACAGTGTATGTAAAAACAAGCGCTGATAGTTTAGATGAATAAAAAAAAAAAAGTTGAGGTGGTTTTTTTCCCCCCTTTTTTTCTCCCTCTTACTAATAACTGCTTTACCTTGTGTTGATTTAACTCAAATATTCCTTCTGGATTAAATCATAAATGTTTGATTGCTAGAAACAATTTTTGCCTGCATTAATGTGCATTTCATCTCTCTCCTTTGCATACAGAATACATGAAGAAAAAATCCTGGACCTCACATTGTGTATCTTTATCGTCAGTGACTTAGCACTTGTACGTTTTCTTCTTCCAGAAGTCAAGAAATCAGAAATTTTAAGAAATAAACCTACTTGACTGATTTGCAACCTGTACATTTCTCAAAGCTCTAGATTAATCAGGAAAAATGTGGCTGTAGCTCTTCCTTTCTATGTTTTTTCTCTGGCTTACTTGAATATTCACAAGTCAGTGATTTTGCAAATCTAAATCTGTCAACTCTGGACACACTCTCTTCTTAAAGAATGTATAGCTACTATTAACACAGAAAATATTCTTTCTGTGCATCAAGAGAGAAAATGTTTTTAAATCTATGCTGACTTTGAGATGTCTAGCCTCCTTTCTTTTGCTTTCCCTTCAAGTTTGTATTTGCAAAATATTGGATGATTTAAAAATCCATCCCATCCCCACAAACACACAAACCCACTACTGTGTATTTGGCGGGGTCTGACATCAGAGATTGGAGATCCTGACTACAACTGGGCGAACATCTTAAGAATTATATATGAGCCTGTGGCCCCTCTGAGTTTGACTGAGTCTTGCATATTCATGGCAATATTATACAAGTCTAATCATTTGCAGCAGAAGGAAGAGGGCTGTTAAGAATTTTATCAAGTAAATTTTATGTACAAGGCTCTCATGGAGTACCTTGATCATGGACACAAGTGACTGCACCAGCTCTGAAAGACCATTAGTTCACACCTGACTCACCTGACACGCTACAACGTGCTGAACAGTAGTTAGTCTGTCACGTAAATACAAACTTCAGCATCTATTCATTCACAAATCACAGACCAACAGTGGCAGTAAGGATGGAGTCCCCCAAACACTTTAGTTCCATGCTGTATTTCATGTGTAAAGGAAGTCCTAATAATAAACTACAATGAAAAGCAGTCAGGTACAATAGTTGCTTTGAAAAAAAAAATTATTACTACTACTCCAAAAGCACCCAGAAGCCCCGGTCAATGTCCCATTGCACAGAGTGATTACAGCCAAACAGGAAAACATTTGTTCTGACCCTAAGGAGGGATCACATCTAACAACTCGTTAGATGCTTCAGTTTAAACACCACAAAATTTCATATTGCATGAAAAGGGAATTAGAGGGAAAGGATCTGAAATAAAATAGCTCAGCTGACCCTAACTCAGTATCAGAGACTCACCGAGGCAAAATTTATTGTTGTATTAAATAGTTATACAGTGCTATAACTTCAGGGGTAAAGGTGCAGGAAATCAGCGCTCCCGGCCCCAACACAGCGTTACCCCGACGCACACAAATAATAATGGCATTAACTCCTGGTACCCACAGCCCCTGCCCCAAACCCTGCTCCCAGCCCCTGCCCTGCCCGAGCCGCTCTAACCGGGCACAGGAAAACACAAGGTAACCTGCAGTGCTTAATTCCAAAGACACCCAGGGATCCAGGGAAACATTCCACATTCAGTCTCTGCAGAAACTAAATGATAACTACCCATGTGTTCTACCTGCACATTTGTATTTTTATACCATCTTTTTGAGAACAGACTAGAGACTGCATGAGCAGGCAAGAATTTTAAAAATGTGCTGTAGTGCCAGGTGCCCAGTTAAATCCAGCTATAAACCTTTCAGACAATGAAGTGGGGACTGCCAAATGAACTGCAGGCTGGGGCACCTAAAGGCAAAAAGTGAAATTTATTAATCAATTTTCCTTCCCGCTCTCATGTTCGCTTGTAAAGTCTAGATTGTAAAACAATCTTATGAGATCCAAAATTCTTCCGTTTTCTGCTTTAAACGTGAAAATGTTTTTATCCTTCTGCTCCTAATTACAGCTTCTTTTTCTTTCTAAGAATGCATTTATCTCTTTCAGTAAAAAGAGCAGCAATAATATGTTGAACAACCCTGAAATAAATTTTGTCATGTAAAAAATTAATTACGCATTCCAAACCTGGTCACTGTAGTCCTCTGGGAATTGCCTCCGCACCTCAGGATCTGTAAATAATTGACAGATAATATTAATTGGCTTTGGATTAGTGAGCAAGCAGAGAATCACACATTAATATTTGATCAGAAGACGATAGCAACCCTGGCAGGGGATCCAAGGAGGGCAGCTGGGGCTGCTCTGTTGATAAGAGCAGGGAAGGACTTTTCAAGGCTCTCCCTTTACCCTCCTCCAGAAAGACAAAAACTGGATAGAAAACATACACACACAAAACCCACGAAGCCGTAAAAATCTGGGTGTACATCCACATGGATATACACAGGCGTCTACATACATACGTAAATATACAGTTCTATATAAATTAGTGTGTAAGAGATGTCCTGGTGCTACGCTGAACTTTAGGCTGTTTCCGTGCGCAATCTCTTTCTGGCTGCAATTTCCCGGCTGCACTTATCACCGGGAAGCGGTTACCAAATGCACTTAGATTTGGGCTATAATCAGAAAACTAGTTTCGCCTGCTGCAGACACTGCATCAATTAACCTCTGGGCGTGCTTTCAGTCATACCAGGTTACAAATCTCTCAACCTTACTTTATATTAATATTAAGGTATGTTCCCTAGAAAACAGAAAATATTTATCCAGAGTTTGAAAGAGGTAATTGACGCAGCCCCGGAAGCTCTAAGCATTTAAGACTGATGCATCATCCTTATTCTTTTGGCTTGTCAGAATAAATAATATGGTAGTGTTGCCTGGATTTAATTGGAGATGTTCATGAAATAAAAAATCATGATTGAAATTATTTATATGACAATCTATTTAAAACAGAACCCTTCAAACCCATCCATTTCTCACAGGAATATGGCTGAGAAGACCAGATTTCATTCTACAAAGCATTTTTTTTTAATTACAAACCCCAAACCATACAACAACCACAGGAGAGTTCAGCCTAAAGCATAAGGCCCAGGAGAAGGAAGGGGCGTCCCCTGCGGTTCCTGCCCCGGGGCAGGGGCTGGGCTCACTCCATACTCTCCTCCCAGGCTCCTCACCCCCTCTACACCATCTCCACAAATGCTGACCCTTGTGTAGGGAGCGACATACACCAGCCCTGCTGCTGAACTACTGCTGCACCGCTTTGTAGCCAAGCCTTGAGGGGAAGAATGGCCATTTCTAGGACACGTGCATCGTAGGCTGTTATTTCAGAATAGTCCCACCCCAGATTTCTCACTGACAAACTTTTCTTTAGTAATAAATGAGTCGATTGGCAATTCAATTGCAAGCAGATGCAAACTTTTTATTCAGGTGTATTCTTTTTATATTAGAAATACAGCAAGACTGTATGTTAATAAACTTTCTAGCTTACCTTTTCCCAGACTATCAGATGCTTCGTTTTAACATTTCACCGTTACACACATACAATTCCATACACAATATATCAAATTTTACACCTATCTATGAGCAAACCCTTCTTCCTTAACACAACGAACTAGAAACAGAGTGCAAGGGATCACCTTTTAAAGCCCTAGCTTGAAAATTTAAAACCTCTGTGCAGGTGAGTGTGCAAAGCCAAGTATCCAACCATGCGAACAAAGGTGAAGAGCTGAACTGGCACAGCTGCTCCTTTATACACAAGTGACAATTAGTGGACGACACAGCTCCATATTGCACTTAATTTAAAATTAAACGTGTTTGGTCTAAACACATTCCTCCATAGACAGCAATCCACTTTCTCCATTCTTTAAAAACACAACAAAACAGACTAGTCATGCAAAGTCACTCCGTGTGCGTGTGCAAGCATGTAGTTTTCCCGTTTTCTTAGCACCTTGAAAGCCTTCCTGTGTCTCAGGAGTTCGCTGGCACAAGAGAAGGCCCAGAGGAACCTACTTGACAGCATTTCTGTGACCCCTGAGAGCTCTGAGCAGGAGCAGCTCTAGAGACAGAGGTACATCGGGCACCGCTTCGCACGATACCAAGATTCACTCATAAGCACCGGGAGCTGGAAGTTATTTATCGTGGGCAAATAAATACGTGCTGGTGCTTTTACTGTCTCAGAGACCACCTTTCAAACCCTTCTCATTATAACACAAATAATAACTTAAAAATCACAGCCAAAGATCTGTTGTTAGACTCTTTTAGGATTACTCAAGCACATTCAAGCTATTACTGTTATTCTTTTAGTAAATATCTGAATGTTTCCAAGTTCTAAAACCTATTATTGCCTCTTCCTACAGAATCCTGTTCAACAAAAAGCCAAACACACAAGAATATTGAAATTAGCTGTGAAGTGTATAATCCCATTGTTCAATTTCATGGCATTTAAGACACTACCTTCCCCTCCTCACAAGTCTAGATGTTAATCTATGCTGTAACCTGATTTAATTTTCCAGATGACAGGATGGGAACATGCTGCAATGGCATATTAGTGTAACTATGCTGCTCTTTTACTCTCAACTCTCCTTACATCATAAAGTCAAGAGTTTTGCTTTTAAAAGAGGAATGCTTAATTACTTCTAAAAATAGCACAACTCAAACTGGTCCATACTTGAAGTGTATGGAAATCATACCACCAAGGAAGTTCTTCAAAAAATATCACAAAATATTTCCCAGAGCTAGCTACACAAAACCAATACATGCTTACCTGTTTCTTCTGATAAAAGTCAGCCAGTTTAACCCATAATGGCTACAAATCAGTCAGATATACTCTTCCCAAATTGAAAAATACAGTGGAAATTATTTCATTTACCCTCCCTAACTAAATGATTTAACTTGTTCACTTCTTTTGGTCTCTGTAGCTGCAATCCCTCTGCAATTCCAGTCAGAGGAACTTGGGTTTCAACACCCACTACACATCATAGTACTTACGCAGCACAACTGAAAACTAACATGAACTTCTTTCCAAACCTCTAACAACTCCCTGATGTCCTGCATTCAGTGCAGCTGAACTCCTCTGCCTGTCCCTGACCTGCTGCAGCCCGAGAACGCAGGTAACATGGCAGAGTGGGGGACAAGAGGGAGGAGGGAAAAAGGCAGGGAGGTGGTGGAGAAAATGCCAGGGGGAAAACACTTATGCACCCAAGATGACAGACAAGAAACCCCAGAACAATTCCTGCCAGGAAATACCCATGGAATAAAAATTATGTTCTGCTGGATGTGAAGATTTAAGACTTCGATCTTTTCTGCTTATTCTAGAAGCGTGTAAGTCAGAAAACAACCAAGGTCAAAAAAAATTCCGTAAGAATGTCTTACAAACTATATTTAAAAAACCAACCAACCAAAAAAAAACCACCAACCCACCACCACAAAAACCCAACCTACCACCCTGCAATGCACCCAGTTGAAGTTATCCCAAAACACAATATGTGTAGAGGCTTAGGTAGCAGGTTCGACATTCCAAAATGCAACCCACAGGAGAAGAGTATGCAATGGAACTATTCACCTGGCAATCATGTTTCAAACACATACCCCATTTCTAGGATATCTTTGTGAGGAGTTGGGCATGAAGAAGTGGGCCCTGACCTATCATCTCAGCTCCGGCAGTTTCCATGAATGCTGTACCGTCTCCAGTTGAGTGACTGAGGAAGGACGATGAACATCAGCGGCTGCTCATGAGTCCACTGACAATAATGCCATAAACAGACCTGCAAGTTTGCCCCTTTCTCCTAACAGAAC
Source organism: Nycticryphes semicollaris (assembly GCA_013400055.1). Lineage (NCBI taxonomy): Eukaryota > Metazoa > Chordata > Aves > Charadriiformes > Rostratulidae > Nycticryphes > Nycticryphes semicollaris. The sequence goes on along the minus strand of VXBJ01002747.1, from coordinate 117,215 downwards.
ACTTGGAAATCTTCCCTGCAAGTGACAAGAACCTCACTGGTAACAAGAAAACGCTTTTCACAACAGTTTAATCTAGAAAGAGAAATAAGGTTTGCAACTCACACACAAAATGCTGTTCAGATCCAAAAGGAGGAAAGACTGAGAGCAAAAGCAACATAAAATATACATCACAGGAAACAGGAAGGAAGAGAGAAAACCAGAACAAATTAAGCAAGTCACTATGATTTCTGTAATTGTTTTTATATTGTTCGCACCTCAAGAGCCAGGGGGGCAGTGAGGAGCACAACTTTCCCAGGCAGCATTCAGCAGTATCTTCCAATATTCCTTCCAAAATAAAGCAGGTTAAGCTAAAACTTCCTCAGGCATTTACTGAAGGCTATATACAGTTGCCCAGAATAAAGAGAATTACCTTTAAAATTCAAAAGACTCTGCACAACACGGAGAGGTAATAGCCCTCCCAATACCAGAACTTGCCAAAGAAGTTGCCGAAGTTGCCCTTAGGTTTTAGCAGAGCCGAGGCAGCCGGGCTCCGACCTGACCTCACAGCGTTCTCCAGCACGTGCAGGATCTACCAGCAGCTTTATCACACGTTCAGGGTAACCCTTAAATATGAGACTTTTGCTGCTCCTAGCATCCAAACGACTTTCCACCTAAGGGGGACCTGGTTAAATTCATTTTCCAGTTCTGTTAAACAACTCAAGTACAGGTAAGTACAACATAGGAACAACGCTCACTTCTTGGATAAGAAGACAGGAAAAACTTTAATTGTATTTTACAGACAGAAGCAGCTACACTAGTTTCCTCTTAGCAACTCCTGTTCAGTGAGCTGGTATCGTGGCAAGTTGTTGAAGTGTCCAGCTTGCCACTGAAAAGGATTTAGCGTCACACAGACATCCCACTACAGGAAAGTAGGAGAGCTTAGAATGGTATTTCCAGTTTCCTCTGGCACAGCTACAACTTTGAAAGAATCTGTTCTTTTGTTTCAATTCCATATGAAGAGCTAAAGCATAATGAAATAAACAGATGCTAGAGAATTTTTAAAAAATTAAAAATAAAAAGCCAATCAAAACACTGACGTTCGCTCTGCTCTAAATGTTAACGTAAACATCACTAAAACTGGAAAGTCAGTTCAGTTTATATCTTATATATTTTTATGTAGATATGTTTATATCTATATCTTATCAAATCTCTTCTGTAGCGTGAAGTCAGTCATCTCTCTCCCAAGGAAGATCAGCTCTTCCCTTCCACAGCATTAATTAGTAGGAGCAGATCAAGGAATGCATTGAAGAAAATGCACGTGTGAGAGTCAAGATCTGATAAATGATAAATAAAAGGATACTGGAGAAGTTATGCATCAGACTAGCCAGACCTTTCTATAAGGTAACAGGTTCCATCTTCAACTGCTATTATTTACTCTCTTGGATTCTTCCAGAACATGATGGCAGCTTTAATAAAACTTCACCACTTTCTTTAATGGAAGTTGTGAAACAGTTGCGTTGCAAGCCCAGAGTGTTCAATATATGAAATATGGTTGGGGAATTACCTCTGTATTAAATCCTTAACTCCTTTTTCTTTAATCCATACCAAGAAATCAGTTTAAAAAAGACCAATTGTGTAACAGTACAGATTAATTTTCCTTCTACTAATGTTCTAAACTGTAAGAATAAGGGGATGTAAGAAAGTGTAAGATGTCTTCAGCGATCAAAAAACTTATTTATTTATTTACTAAGAAGAGGAGAAAACTTTCAGTCCAGATTAATTTTTAAACTGATGATACTGATACAACTAGCGCTAGGATTATAAAAAAGGGGATGCACAGGATAGAGCTAAAGCTAAAATACCAGAGACCAAAACCAGAAGATAAAGAAAGTGCTTATTTCAAGTCTTGTTTGTTACATGTTTCTCCCATCTTCATTTGTGGTCTTCAGATCTTTTATATGCAGTGGTTAATTACTTTGGTGATACCTCAAGTCCACATTAAAGCACGGTCAATGAATCTTTTGAGTTAGCTTTACTGTGCACTTAAGGGGATATTTCTCTTCATAACCATCTGTTCTTCAGCCAACCCAGAAATTTAGTATTACTGGAAATCTAAGCCAAACTCCAGGAGGCCTGCAAAGAGCAAATTTTGAATGGATTGTGGGTTTCATTCTTTTTTCCCTCTGTAATTTCAGTCAGCAAACTATAACTACAACTTGCAAAAATTACAACTAGGTAACATCCTCCTTCAGTGCCCAAGAAATCCACCAAGCCTGCCTTACAAAATTAACTACAAAGTGTTCTGAACCATTTTACAGGCTGCCTGGAATAACGAAACAAAAGTGTTTAAATGTAGAAGTTGAATAGGAGTATCTACTTTAAATAGGCTTTGTCTGATTTAAATATTTTTTAAAATGAATTTGTGTTTGATCAGTATATATTTTTTCTCCTAACCTTTTCACCACTCTATAAATTTAAGAGAGAGATGTTTCAACTGCTCAGGCCATGAATACTGAACTCGTTTCTCTCCTGCCTCTTTGTATTTATATTCTGAGACAGCAGAGTTGCCTGGTGACAGCCTCTTCACTTCCACAGCAGCTGGCAAGCCCTCCTTGTCCTGAAAATATGAAAGAAACAGTTAACTAATATTTCATGCCACGATTTCAATGTGACAGTCTGGAAGTGCCAATACCAAACAGGGTCAGATTTACAAGATAAGATTTTTCTTAAGTCTCAGAAGCCATAAAGGAAGGAAAATAAACAGACCTTTATCACATGGAGCATGCAGCAAAAATTAATCCAGAGTTAGTGCATCACCCAGAGTTTAACAATACCAGACAAGAGTGCTGATTGTGTAAATCTGCCGATTTAACTTCTATTTCCAGGATGCAAATTCTCAAGTTACAGAAGATAAGACCAGAGCAACTTGAGTTTTGACATTTTTACAAGAAACAGTCACCCTCTTTAATATTTACAAGACGTGTATTTCAAATTGCTTATGTATGTCTATCTGCTTTCCCAAGAGCGCTGCTTCTGCTGAAGGTTCAAGCACGTGTAGCCCAAAACTGAGTCTTTAAGCCAGATTTTTACCACAAATGTAAAAGATTTACATTTGATAAAATGAGAGTTTACAGCCAACTTAATTCATACCTAACACTGGCATATTAACAAGCACCTTCATTCAAAAAAATCCTTATTCAATTAATTTTAAGAGAAATTTTTACATAACGTCACACTTTCTACTTTCCTGTGTCAACCAGAAAATTTTTAATTCTGTTTGTTGTTCTGAAGAAAGCCAGGAATAACATTTTAACATCGCATTGCTTTTCAGAAATACTATGTTACAAGGAACGAGTGTAAAACCACAACGGGTCCATGGCAATCAATCAACTACATTACAAAACCTAAAGGAATTGCTAATGAAAACAAATAGTATTTTCCAACATACTGCAAGGCTTTTCATTACAAAAATACTTTGAGTTTTATAAACATTTTCCAAACTGCTTTATCTTCACCATTTTTTGTTTTAGTATTAATATTATAGCCATTTTAATTTGCTAATAACCTATGTTTTCCATGTATTACAGAACACTTTACAGTCATCTAACTGGGTTTTTTTATCTTTTTCCAAAATTCACCAACCTTAATAAATTCAGATAGACCTTTTATTAGGCAAATACATACAAGTACAGCAGAAATATATCCATTGTTATATGGAACATCACGTTTCAGGTTTGATTTGAGCTGACTCAAAAAGCACTTGGAACAAAAGTGTTCTGCCTGACCATAAGTTCTTGAAGTGTTGTACTAAAAATGAAAAGAAATAACAACCCTACTCTTCCACAAGTGTCTAATTGCCTCAACTACACAGAGAATACCTTCTTTGTTAAACATACAACAGCAAATACTGATTTGTAAGCCTCAAGCCATGTAACTTTATAATGTTTAAAACTGACCTTAGTTTCATACTTTCGATACTGAGGGTCTCAAACCACTTTCAGTTTCAAACCTACCATGTGTTACTTTAGTTGAGCACCACCAGGTCCTGATGACACTGTTCTGCAGTATTGATCTGCCTAAATATCAGCTCTTAGGGGAATCTCCCCACAGAGCAATACAGGACTTTGTAGAAAACAAGCTGTTCAGAATCATTTGGGGGGCTGAGGGCTTTAAAATTTCTATTATTGCATCTCTGTTTAGTTCAGGAGGCTTTAGGTATTCAAATGGCATTGAAACAGAAAAAACAAGTTCTATCAAAGATGAAACTCTGACACAGGAAACTGAACATCCCATTCTTAATTCTACCCTTTTCTTCAGTGGAGATGTAGACTTAAGTACTTTTTGGAACGTATAGTAAAATATATCCTGTCCATCATTCAATGAATCTGCTTCAGGTATGGTTCATTATCCAAAGGCAGCTATGATTTGTGGGGAGACATTACTGTAGAGACTAACACTACAGTGGTGGTTTCTACAACTAACACATCCTTACAGTTTCACACGTCTACAGCTACAGAAATATATAGTATTAAATGACCCGAACTGACCAACAGTTTCAATGGTCACCAACTCCTAAGTTTTAATTTGTGCCAGATTTTATATAAAAGATAGCAATATTTTGCTGATACTTCTCAGAACTTGTACCCTTCAGTACTCAGTCTCATCTTTCTGCTTCAGCCTGAACAGCGTAACACACCAGTGTCGGTTTATCAGCCACATCCCCACTGTCCATCTATGGCACTGGTAACGGTAAGGGCCAGCAAGCTGGAAGCAACTTAAAAAATGTAAAATGAGAGGTTGGTCACAGTGAGTCTCCTCTATGGCAGCAGCATGAGCGAGGCCTTGTGAAGGCCCAAAAACCGAAGCACTAAATGAGAGGCAAGTTTGTAAGAGGAGGAAAAGCATTCAATATACTCTCGGGCAAAAAGTTCCTGCGGAGTCAGATGCGTCAATGGCAGAAGCTGAACTTCTTGGACACTATTCAAAACAGGGGTGAGGTGCTGGGGGTGCATGGTGGGCACAAGGAGAGGTCCTAATGTGGAAAAATACACCTCATCTGGCTAAGGACTGTGAGATGAAATAAAAAGAAAATCATTTAGTGTTCAGCTACTCAGAATGACTTCTCTCTTTGGAGTACAGTTCATTAACTGGATGGCATCAAGCACCACAAGAGAATTGTGGGTATATTTACCCTTACAGTATTGACCTATTTCATATCTGCAATGCTTCAGCTCCTGTCAACAAAGGTCACTTTATGCCATGTGTGATGCTCTAATAAAAAGGCGGCATCTGAGAAAATAAGTTCAGCACATTCAAAGCAGTACTATCAGCTTGAAGAATAATTTGTTTTATATAGAGAGGAGCTTGCTGATATTCAGTGCAACGAGACAGGAAATCTATCATCTCACTAAAATCTTTTTAAAACCATTTTATTACTGTAGAAGCAGCAAGTGTAGTATAACAGAAATGGATTGGGAACATTTTAACATATTTGACACTTCCAAGATGTAAGGCAGCACACATCCAGGCATCAAGATGCTCCTGAGCTCGTGCACTAGTCTAGTTCTGAGCAGAAACATTTCATAATCATGCTATATTTGTTTATTAGCCAGGCCTGGAAATCAGGTGTATCTACAACTGGTCATTCATTAATTTCCTTTCTCTTTTCCTTGCCCAGCTTTATCACATAAACAACTCCCAACTACACTTCAGAGCTCAGGCTTCAAGAGCTCTGCCAGTTCTTTCCAATCTGTCCACTCTTAGCAGCAGATTGGCTGAAAAGAATTTTTTCCTTCACTACAACACTAAAGGTAAACTGAAAATGCAACTTTAATCCACTTGCACCATTCTTCTCCAATATTGATCCACAAGGTGCTGCAGTGCAGCCGGTCATCAAGGCCCATCGTGCGGACACGCAGATCCATTGGGGATGACGAAGGAAACCAGAGGTGTCACTTGTTATGGCCAGTGGGCAACACAAACGTGTCTCTAGTATCTGCACACCACCACTGATGTGCAAACACATCTAGTATTACATAGAGTAGGAAGGAAAGTCGTGTCCCACAGACAAGTCCTCAGAAGAAACTTCTCAAAATAACCAAGAACGCTGATGGGCTGGAGCAGAACACTGAGAGCTGTTTTCTCATGGTGTTCGGTAGAACCATCCCCACGGAGCAGTGATGGGCAGCAGGACGAGGGGAAGCAGTTTTCAACTAATCTTAAAAACAAGAAGGAAGCGCAGGAGCTGTAGCTGCTTTTATCAGAAACAAGCACACCTTGAGGAGTGTATACTCTTTTTTCGTTATCTCATACCATGCCTAATTGGGCTTCTGAGCTCTCCGCTCCCTTGCTGCTTTTGCCAGTTCTGAGTTCATAGCACCTTGGAATTCTCTTGATGAGAGCAAGTACAAAGTATCAACAGGTTATTTATAAAAACTTCTTCCCATTAAACTCTCTTATTAACCCTACAGCCAAATGTCCATTTTGGAATACAGAAACAAACATTATTTACAGTAATTTACTTGTTGAAAAATAAACATGTATTGCTAGCAGGGATATCACAACACTAATACTTCATGTCAGAATTGTTCTGTAGAGCCTCTACTGCCTTTTCTCAAATGATCAAGCTAGTGACAAAGTTCTCTCCCTTTTTTCTATATAAGCACATATATTTAATTTTTAAACATGAGAGATTAAATTAGAAGTTATGCACACAAACACAACTCCATTTAAAAAGGCTCAAAACACTGTATTTACATCTGTAAGTACTCACTTTATTACTACAACCTTTATGCCAGACCTTAGGTTTGCTTCAAACAAAACAGGGTTCTCAGCGATAGAGGCACAAAAAAAAGCCCTGCATACAGTTAGTCTACAAAGAATTAACTGGATTAATTAGCAAGGGATTTGAGAAGCAGCTTGGAGCTGGAAAACCAAAACACTAAATTGTTTAAATACTTTGGCAATGGATCAAGGTTTCTAAGCAGCCCTATGTTCCATTCTCTCTTTTTTTTTTTCTCGGTGTTTTAACACATTTAACCTGACGAGGTACTTTTTCATGAGATATGAATGACACTGTCAAAATACCAAAAAAGAAGATGTGAATTAAAAAATGCCACAAGCTGTTAGCAATTCTGCCAACATGTATGAGCCCAGGCAACATTAATTAAAAATCAATAGCTTAGGACATAAATAGCTCTTATCTCTGTTATAGTATATCTCTAACATAACTCTTTATTAAAGAAAAAAATAGCAATGTCTTTGCTATTATACTGACTGAATTGACCACAACAAAGCAAAAGAAATAAGGCAAAAGCAGCAAGCAAGGAAACACGTGTGACAAAGGGAGGACAGGCGTGTGAATGATTGGAATTTTTCAACCTTGCTCTATCATTAGCACGTAACTGGCTGGAAACAGCCACCCTGAGGAAGAACATCTCAGGTTTTTAGTGCTAATACAATTCTATACAAAATCCTGCATGCCAAGGAAATAAGAATAACGTACACATCTTCCTGCCACCTACAGGTTATTAGTCATTATTTTTATTATGCATCTCAACTAAAATTTACATTACTGTAAATTCTCTGATAATTACAAAATAAAGGTGAAAAAGAAGCAAGAAATTGCACTCAACCTTTTCTTTAGTGACAGAGTTACATCAGAAGCCATCAAAGCTGATTTAAGCCAAATTAGGAACATAAACTACCACTTTATAAAAAAAGCTGTTTCCAAGCTTACAGAGCAAATGTTTGAAAGACTTAAACCCCATTCTCCAACACAAGACGAGCTAAGGCACACCAAGCTGGATGGCCAGCTCAGGGCTGGCATAACTCCTCTGCAATCAGGACAATTTAGATTGCTGAACAGTTTCTAAGAAAATTTATTAATATAAAAAAGAATAGGAAGAATCATACTGACATGGAAAGGTTAAGTTCAGTTTTCTTTGTCTAATGACTCTTGCATTATTATTCAATTATTTATTAATGATGGATATATCAAACACTTCCATCAAGAAACAGTAGTCTAAATCAAGGAGGAAGAAGTCAACCAGGCACTATTTAGGAAAAATTTGAGTAAAAAAAAAAAAAAAAGGGAAAATTTCATTTACATAAGAGCTATGTGTATATAAGCCAAGACACCAGAATATTATACAAATCTCAGATCATAAAATTATATTAACTATAAAATTAAAATTTGTCCTGCAATTCTCAGGACAAAAAGCATTATTTTGACAGTCAGGATTACAAATTTGAGCTCTTGAGCAGATGACCCTGTGCAAGTGCAGTTCCACTCAGCTCCAGAGTGCAGACCTGCAGGTGAACAGCACCACCAGACTTTGGGTAACACTACAGTGCACAGGCAGACATTCCAGAGGTAACAGCCTGGAACATACGAGGAGCTTAAATTTATTAAAAACAAGTACTAAAGATTGTTTCCATTGCAAAGACATTTTTCAGAAATACTGATCTGAAATACTGAATATATAGATGAAGGACATGAGCTTCGTAAAATCATATGCCAAGCAGAGCCATATTTATAGGGACAGTCAGAGATCAATTTCAAATTCACTTCTATTACAGCAACGTAGTCACAAAGTACTAACCTCCAAGATCTTAAATAACATTTCACTATGTCAATTGGATTTTGCATCCTACCTCAGAGCTGAATTTTGAAACATTCCTACTTCTTCCTCTTCCCTAGCCACAACCCCACTGCCCCACAATTGTTTATTAGCTCGAGCACAGCACAAGACAATCACAGGTTCTATTTATGAAAGACAGACACCAAGTGTCAGGACATGGAAACAGAAGACCTCCTTTGTCACAAGACCTTTTGCTCTAACTTTTCATTGAGCTACAGTCAGAAATGACATACCCTTCCACAGGGCAAAAAGTGTGAGGGGGAAAAAGGAGAGCAGAAAAAATTGTTAATATAAAATCTTCATACTTTGGGGGAGCGGGTGCAATTTTTTTAAAGACATGGATTTTGTTTTATAATATTATTTTGAACCACCTGGATTCGCAACTGCTCAGTTTCCATTCAAGCTATTGCCAATTTCAGTTCACCTTGTTTAAGCTGTTCTTGTTCAAACACAAGTTCTTGTTGCTGTATGTGCTCTAACAAGATTCTTCATCTAAAAAGTTAACTATGGAATCTTAATTTTCAGTAGGAGAGGTACAGTAGAACACTGTACTGCTGCTAACAGTGTTCCTGTAAACTGGATAAATTGAAATTCCACCAAGTCCCCCAGTAATGTTTTATGTCACTGTAAAAATACAGATTATCACTTTATTAACACTTCAATCATTTTCTCCATTGAACGTTCAAGAAAATAAGACAATTCAGGGGCTTTGTTACATCATCTGTCTCCTCTTTATTTTATCATTATAAATTAAACTGATTATAAGATGCAGAAGGAATTTGTAAACTGTTTCAAAGGACACGATTTACATTTTTCTTCTGCAAAGATGAAGATATGCCCCAAACATGCTCCACTTGTGTTAAATATTAACTAAAGATACTTACACTACATATATGGAAAAATGGAAAATAATTCTGATATGTTTTGGGATTACTTTTCACGTTCTAACACTGTTTATAATACTGGTGCAAATACTGCCACCAATAAAGAAACAAACATTAAAAACGTGTCCTTTAAGCTTCCCTTTAAGGCATCTACCATAATCGTATAATTTGCTCTGGACATCATTAAAATGTAAAGTTAATGAGGATTCAGCTGAAAACAGAAGAAATGTAACCTATTTTCAGGCAAAACTTCTAACACTGCAATCAGAGGGAAAACCTCTTTGATGTCTCTTTGTCTCTTCTCATTAATTTTCTTTTGGTTTAAAAAAAAACACAAAGGCTGTTTAAACTAAAAAATGCATAGAAGTTTAAACATGGTAATTATAGCCAAGCTGCAATGAGGTCATTAGGTTTTTAAAACTTTGAGATAAACAAAATTGAGATGTATGACTATTTTAAAAACATGTCAATATTCAATTTTAATTGTCCATGTGATACCCACTCTGTTCTAAGGATTAGTCTAGATACAGGACTGCTTCAAGATGATTTAGTGGAGGCCCTAGTCCCATACCCAGGGCAAAGCAAAGCAATCGAGAAATACATCAAAATGAAAAGCGCTGTAATTACTGTATTACTGAATACTGTAAGTGCAACAAAGCATGCCTTTTGCAATCTCCATGCAAGAGATGACAAATTGTGAGATTCTGCTGCTTTTTACTGGTACAATTCATTAAAGAATAAAATACTGAACAAGTGAAATAATACTATTTACTCACTACATCTACTTTTGTGTAGGAATACTGCCAAGGTACACACAAAACTATATACCTCTGGTTTAACACACTAATTCTTTCCAGCAGAAAGTATCTTTAAGAGCTATTTAATTACATAGTACTGACGGAATCTACACCACACTGAAGTGGTATGTATTTTTAGTGAATAATTTACAAGTAAATTTTTTTTAAACCATAATCAAAGCAATGTTAGCACCACTGTGTACAAATGAAGATGACAGATTATCACAAACACAAGGAAGGCATTTAAGCCATTAAGTAAAAGCAACAAATATACAGGACAAACATAACATTACTTTAGTGTAGAAGGACATTAATCACAATGAAGTAAAATAAACATATATGTAACATTTTTCCACATGCAAATAGCACCTCCTGATAAAACAGGCTAAGATGAGATCAATACATTAGTCTGTGGTAATTGTATTATGAATGTTAATGCATTTCTGGATGTAGGTTATAGCTTTAATAGGGGATTATTTACCCTATTGAATCTTTTTAACATGTTTTATAAACTCTTCAAATTAAACTGAGTGACTGATCAAGAGGCAAATATCAGATAAAATCAGGTGCAAGTGAAGAGCAACTCTAGAAGAAAATCTCATATTTAATGCAAAGGAAAGTTCTGGAGGTTGTTGTTTGGGCTTGGTTTGGGTTTTTGGGTGGAGGTGATGTTACTCTGCCATATTTTACTATAATTTCATCATGCCCTTCACCACTGGCCAGTTCTGTGCTACCATCTTCAATGTCCATTGAAGAGACAGCCGGCAGAAGCCAATTTCCATTTTGAGCTGTTTCTCATATCCAGGATTCTTTCCCCACCGATCTGCACTGCCCTAGTGACACATTCACAAAAAGATTAAAGCACAGGACTTAAAGAACATTAAGTCAAACACCAAACTTACAGATATGAGAAGTCAGAAGCCTGATTTTACTGTATACTCACTGTATATCTCTACTGTGATACTTTATCTGCTATTTCATCTTGACATTTTAGCATTTGATTTGAGTTTGCATTAATTATTTTTGATACGTGTTTTTCCACAGTGATGATCTGGTTTTAGAATATTTGAAGCACAAGATCTTAAGGATCTCAAAAGTATCTTATAGGTCAACTAGACCTAAGTGAAGAGTACTTACTTAAGAGATAAAATTATGTAAGAAGTGATTTAAAAAACGTGACGCTACCACTATTTATACTCCTTGGTTTGAATCCCACCTTCCATGAAATAAGCCCTATTAAAATGTATATTGAAAGCTGTTTCCATCTAAAAAGAGACATAAAAATCATCTTCCCAAGAACAAATAATCTGTCAGCATCTGGAATTTTGATAAATGGTCTACCAAACTTGGTAGCCCCAGCAGAGCCAAAAAGCCCGGATTCAGCAGCATTGCCTTAGCATTCCTTCTCCCCTTGCCAACGAGGGAATCCCGTGGAGAGCAGGTGATACCCCTTGTTCACAGATCACAGACGGGTTGGGTTGGAAGGGACCTATAAAGGTCATCAAGTCCAAGCCCCCTGCCATCAGCAGGGACACCTTCTGTTAGATGATGTTGCTCAGAGTCCCCTCCAACCTGGCCTGGAACGTTCCCTGGGATGGGGCATCCATCACCTCTCTGAGCAACCTAGGCCAGGGTTTCACCACCCTCAGCGTAAAAAAAATTCTTTAGATAGTGAGTATGTTCAGATATTACCAGACCAGAACACAGTTCTTTGTGATTGAAATGTGTCTTACCATTGTTACTCATAAACACTGCTACAGGGAAGTGCCCCACACACTGACCCTTCCTGTGCACGAGCTGCCTACAGCAGGCCATGGGGAACGCTGCAGGACCAGCCTTGTCTCCGGCAGCACAAGAGGTGGGGTTTGGTCTTTCACAACCATTGCTGAAGTACAACAGTAGTCCTGTATTAATTTTACACTATAGTAATTTGACCTCAAAGCATCTTTCTTTCTAATTTTACTTCAATCTTAAAAAACAAACAAAAAAAAAACACCCACCCAAACAACAACAAACACAAACAACAACAAAAAACCACCAGAAATTCTGACATCTCTTTCTGTTCCTGACAAAAAAATAACATACCAAAGAGGAGCAGACGACACTGCCTCAGGCACTCTGATAGGCCTCTTTTTGAACTAGTTTACATTCTATTCTTGCAAGAAACTACCTAAACCAAAAATAATCAGTAATAAAAATAGATCTAGTCCATCTTTTGCTTTACTAAATTTGCCTTGCTTGCACATTAAAGTAGTACTCTGTGTAGAAGTCTTGACCTAGGTGTCAACAGATTAAACACAGACAGAATTTCTAAACTCCAGTATTTCTATCAAAGACACCCACTGGAAGCATCAGTACAACTGTGGATGGACCAGACATCAGTTATTTCCAGGACGGTGCTTTACAACATTAGGCAAAAAACCTCAAAATTGCTATTCTTAATCTATGCAGTCTACTTTAAAATCATTACTCTTTGTTTCTTTTTCATCTGAATGACACTCTAATTAAAAGGTCTTTACAGCAAAGTCTATATCTGGATTAACAGCTGGTTGCAGATGCATTAAGCTTTAAGCAAAAGTTAACACTCATTAATAAGATTACCTGTTGTGATTAAGTAAGGACAAACAAAACCAAACCACTTCAGAAAAATTTTTGACTGAGAATGAAGTTAAAATTACTCCCTTAAAGTCACACTCACCCTTTAACAACAACTTTTTGACTATTCAAAGTATAATCTCTTCACAGTTATTGGAATAACAGCCCTACTCTTAAAGGAGCACATTAACAGAGAGTTAATTGCAAGTTAAAGTGCTTCATCAAAAAATCTTAAGTGCTTCAAATACCCAAATATTAAACATTTCAGTAGAATTTGGCATCTAAATTGAGTCTCTCAGTAACTCTTCAAAAAGAACAACTCAAAGTCCTCTATATATTCAAGGAAAACTGTAAGTACAACTAGTGAGTGGAAATAATTTGTTAAAAATCAGGAAAATCAGGGAAAAAACCCACCTCCCTAAAAAGTTTCAGTTTAGCAGTTAATTTCAACCTGCAGTTAAAAAGGCACTAGCTGTCAGTCAGTTTTCTCACCCAACTCTATCATGAAAAGAAAAACTGACAGATCACAGGAGCTTGCCTTTGTAAACCAATTCGGGAACTTTCATGCTTCTTATTTGTTAGGTTAAAGGTTAAATTGCTGACCTCTGCCCTCCTGCTTAGCAGCCTTTCCCTTTTTCTGTAAAGCTTTATTTTGGGGCTGTATTTACATGGATTAGTCTCTTTTCACGCTAAGAAGGAATCTGTTCACAGCCAAAGCCTTAGTTCTGGTTGTACAAAAAGCAGTCACAATTATTCAGCAGCAGACAATGACCATATTGTGGATTTACAAAAAAACCACCTCAGCCATGGCAAGTTCTGTCCTTGCTGCACAAAACAATAGAAGAAAAATCTTATCAAGCATTCAAGAGAAAGCAAACAAAGCAGGCCCACTGTGAACTTGATGAAGATGTCAAGCTCCTTTAAAAATATAAATCAACAAAAGAGTTTAAAGTCTTGTGAGTGAGACTTTCTGTGCTGAATTTTCTGTCTAGTTAAACAGTGCCAGCGGCAGCAATATAGTGCAGGCTGGTAAGTACTTGTGAAATAGAAAAGATTGTAGACAGAAGTAGTTAAAGCATGAAGCAAGTACAAACAACAACTTCTGACAAAGTAACACACAGAAATGGATGAGCATTCAGTTATACTTATTATTAACATTTTGGGGTTTTATTAAATCTAGAATCAGCAGCTAAGAACACACCTAAAAATGTGTTAGATAAATTTATGATGACTTGCAATATGACAGATTCTAGTATTACTTCATACAGTGAGGTTCTCTTCAACTGAGTTATGTATTTCATTTATACTGTAAAAGCAAACTGTGAACTGTCTTCAAACAAAATAGTTCAGACAGAGCTACTTGTTTGACCTGGACACTGCAGCCCTCATAGGTTCTGTAAGTTCTGTGAGGTCTCTGTGAAAATCTTCCACCTTGTTTGTACTTCGAAGAAAGTGATCAAATGGGAACAGAAAAACAAAACAGCAGCTTAGGAGAATCAGAACTCCCAACTACTACAGATCTACTTAGATTTGGTAACTTTTCTAGTCCTGCTTCAGGAAATTAGGTGTAGAAACATAATACCGTAAAGGTGGGACAGGAAAACTCCTGATACCGAATTACAGGACATGTTCAACAGAAAGCTCTTATTTAATGAAAAGAGACCTAAATTTTACCCTTCATTGTTATTCTAAACCTTCAGTATATTATCCATTTTTCCATACAGAACACGCAGACATCAACAGAATATTTTCACATTAAAAAAATAAAGATCACTTTGAGAGCAAAGTTTACAAACTTTTGAATTATCAACTCTTAACTTAATCCTACTCCAGTAACTTTATGCTCAAGAAAATGCTCCATCTCTTTGGAAGGTACTGCTCTATCATCTAAAATTACAACATATGATAAGAAGTAGCAGCGTGTCTATTTTGCAGAACTGCTACTTCTCTCTACCTGTGAAAATCCTCCTGTGGAAACCATAGTGACAACTGTAGAATAATTTTAGGGCCCAAGCACATCAGGGCTTCTGCCAGTAGAGTTAAGGACTTCGATTAGTTTAAGTTATAACATTTGTGATCTACTGGGAAGGGGGGGAGGGAAAGAGCTATTACAACACAAGACTAGAACATGAAAAGTAAAGAAGGAAGTACTTAAACTACTCACAAGCTTCTAGTAGGAACAAGATTAGTAGTACATGCTACTCTCAGAGCCAATTCAAATGCAAATTTCATCCTTTCTCTCAAACAATGATAAACTCCCTCAGAGTTAATAGTTTCCTTCTAAGATTCATCTCCCTTTTCAACTTAGTGGTATGTTTTCCAGAAAAGAAAGAAGCACATGGCGAGTCTTACAGCAAGACCTTTTAAATTCTGTCATAAAAGAAGTAGTATAAACTACATTTCCTTTACTAATTCAGTGAACATTTCTTAAACTCTAACACACTTACACTTTGTCCGTGCTTTTGCATTTAGGCTTCCAACTTACCATGGTTTAAAAAAAAAAAAAAAAAGAAAGAAATCCTTTAGCTGTACTAAACCATTTTAGCTTTTTTCTTGAACACACAGCAAGAATTTATGCTACGCTCACAAAAAGATGAAAGATGAGGTCCTTGGAGAGAAAGGCCTTTTGGCACACTACATGGTAAAGCTACAGATTTGACATACTTTTATAATGTCTGCTTTGGCGAGAACACAAAACCCCCACACAAAAGCATGTTACGTCCTCCCAGACAGGGGAGTAGGGGGGTGTCTTACTCCTGTGAGCATTTACTTTCAAATGTTCATACTTTAGAGACTATTTTGATCGGTTACCTTAGACTAACAAATTCTCTTTTTCTACATGAACAGTTTGACAGTCAGACTAAAACTGTCCTCACAGCCCCATCTAAGACGAGAGGATCTTCGGCTCAGTTCCAGCAAGATCCTTAAATCTGTCACATCGCATTTCTGATCTGCAGCAGTTTTCAGATCAGAAAGTACTTCGAAAATTAAAAGAAGTATTACTTAAGTAGTTAGCATGCTTTTGCTCTCTTTATATTGGTATATTAACTTAAGTGCTTTTAGATTCTTTCTAGTCCTGTATCTCAAAAAAACAAAACAATCTTTTAGCTGAGGTTTAAAAAAAAAACAAAACCAAAAACAACATCGCAGTTCCAATGTACTTTACTCTCCTTATACACAAACAGCATGTCAATAGCTTAGAACTGAATTTCTAGAAGTGCTTGAGCTAACTTAAACGGTTACAACTTGTAAAAGGAACAATACAAGTTCTTTGTAATTTACTACTTCAGTTTCTGTGAAGGTTTACTATTACGAGATACCATGACAAATAGGCAAGCTCTCCGTTAGAAGGCCTTATAAAGTGCATTTTCCCTTCCTCTACTTGAAGTTTAAAAATAGGAAAAGAAATCCAATAAAGTACTAATAATTCACATAAAGTGTCTATTTTGTTCTCAAATTATCCACTGCATGTAACAATTCCAATGAATGAGAGAAGACCATGCACCAGAGAAACTGATTTATCATCAAAACTTGCTTTCATGTTACAAGTGAAATATGTAGCTTTAGTTCAGAATGTCCAACATTATTTGTTAAGAAATGGGCTTATTTTATGGAACACACTATCTTACTTACTTCCTGAAGCATGATTAACTTGTATCAGTGAAACCTCTAAATAACCATAATAAATCTAAAAATTTTTTATTTGTTTGTAGTTTTTTAAAAAGCAATACACCTGGATTTAGCAAGGAGATGGCCTTCTTCACCTGAGTGACATGGAACTGCAGAAGTTCTCCTGCTGTCAGAACTACACAGCACTAAAACACATAAAGGCCAAGACACACCCACACATAGGCTACAGAATAATAAAGCCTTGTATGTGAATTGCAATTTATCTTAGTGATCAAATTTTTGCAAGTCCTAACAGTCTTTCTATTTACCTGGAATGGTTGAAAGCCAAAGTTACCAGGCATACCTGCTGAAGAGCTCCCTTGCTGTGCCCATCCGTACAGTATTAGCATCTTACTCCATCCCAGTAACACCACAGCACAGAAGGCACCTGGTAAGACTATTTCACCTAAACCAGCCTATTCGCTGGGCTTCTGTATCAGCCTTGGAACCCCACCTTTCCCCCCTCCCGTCATTACCTAGCACTTACCTAACACTACAAACCAAAGGATCAAAGTATTAACACTACAAGTTTTACTCAATATTTTCCCTATAATAATATTCCATTTTTTAAGCAAAACCATGACTATTTTTTCCTCTTCTTCTGAAAGTAAGCATGTGGGAGTCAGTGAGAAGCACTAGACTTACAAAGTTCCTGTGCTTGACATACTTACACTTGACACTCATAAAATAGATTTCTCACTAGACAACTTCCATGTACTGTCACTGTAAAGACACAGACTCTGTTCTTTCTATTCTGTTTTGCTGCCTTAAAGTTTTGGTGAGAGGCATCAACATTTCATGAGAAGAGGGTATGGACAAGAGAATCGTGCTATTCAATGACGCTCAAAAGCACAACATGAATGAATGCATCATTGAAGTATTAAGTGAAGAAATTCTGAGTCCCAGACAGCCAAAAAAAAAGTGGGAACAAAGTTAGGGTAAAAGAGTTTTCTATTTAATTTCAGGATGTTCAGGATGTCAAGTGTTCTTTAAAAAAAATAAAAAACCAAACCAAAACCCAAACACCTCACACACAAACTTAGATTCAATTAGAGAAGGATAATTCCCAGCTCCCATGGAAATCATGAGGCAAAAAAATGGTTTGGTAATTGTCTTCTGCTAATAAAAAAAATCATTCTTCTTCATGTTACTAGTCACAGTTGCAGCGATCTTGCTTCACAGTTCTCAAAACAAATGTATTACATTTATATAAAGTGACCCAGTAAGAAAAGTCCTTAAGTCCCCAGGTAAGAGCTATGAATATAACAAAGAATAAGCGCAAACACAGCTTTTAGATCCAACTGGATGCTGGGACAGTATAACGTACCAAAGACTCCACATCAGAAATACAGAAATCACTGATGCTGAGCACAGATGATCATTATTTCTAATCAACCTAGAGGGAAAAGGGACAGAGAGAGCACAGCTGAGGTGATCCAGAGATGGTTTCCTTCCTCAGATCACACATTTCATTGTGGTTTGGCAGAGTTCTGCCTGGACTGGAATAAAACAGGGCTTGCTTTTTAACTTCTTTGGTTTCAATGAAGTTTTCTCTTCATACCCTATTAGAGTACAAAACATCCCCCAGATGGTCCCAAAGCTTACATTTCTGTGAATCAAATCTTAGGGTAATTCAGGCTGGAAAGGACCTCAGGAGGTCTCTAGTCCAACCTCCTGCTCTAACAAGAATCAACTGTGAGATCAGACCAGGTTGTTCAGACTTTGATCCAGTCAGGCCTTGAAAACCTCCAAGGATGGAGATGGCACCTCTTTGAGTTGGTCCAATACTCGTCTGTCCTCATGGTGAACACATTCCCAATATTCAGTTAGAATGTCTCTTGACTCAGTCTTTGTCATTGCCTCTTATCCTCCTGCCATGCACCGCTATGAAGACACTGAGTATCTCATCTTGATGAGCTCCTCAAAGGTATGTAAGGCTGTTACTCAGGTCCCCTGAAGTCTTCTCCAAGCTGAACAAGCCCAGCACTCTCAACCTCTTGGCACAGTACAAGTACTGTACCTCACTCACCATCTTGGTGGCCCTCCATTGAACTTGTACCAGTTTATTGATGTCTTTCTTGGAGCCCAGAATGGATTTTTTCCTTCTACAGTCAACTGTCTTCATAACTAAGAGGGAGCCTTCCATATGAAGCATTGGAACAGGCTGCCCAGTGAAGTGGATGAGTCACCATCCCTGGAGTTACTTAAAAGGCATGTAGACATGACGCTTAGGGACATGGTTTAGTGGTAGACTTGGCTGTGTCAGGTTTATGGTAGGAGTAGATTATCTTTAAGGTCTTTTCCAACCTAAATGATTCTACGATTCTATATCACAACCAATCGATAATACTGCTTTCATTCATTTCTAAAGTTATTACCCAAATAAACATTTAATGCAAGATTGATAATGATAACATGAGCAATAAAGCTATTTGAATGTACCATTGTCTATCAGTAGTTAAAATCAGCAGTATTTCCCAGTTCAGCAAGATGCAAGCAAACTGAAATATACTAAAGGTTACAATTGCAGCTGATCTTTAGAAGTCACATGGAAAACATCCTTTGCTACACAAACTTTTGAATGAAACAAAAGAAAGGCAGGTATTACCATCCCACAAGCCAGACAATCTCCCACACTAGGGCTGTTACAGCTTTGGAGCAATTCATTCCCCACAAGACCACGTTAGAAGATTGATTTAAGAATTAAGAACACTGTTAAGTGATCAACAGCACTATTATCTAGACATGAACTTCAAAAAGAGTTGGCTCAGTTTATCTGGGGATCCATTACATGGGGAAAAAAATAGGTTTTTTAACTTGCCCGATAACGCGCACCTAATACACCTTTTATATATTTTACTTAACTGCTCCTTGCCATTTAACATACATTCCCTGACCACAAAAAACCCCCAAACCAAACAAAAAAAAAAAAACCACAACAAACCCCACACCAAAACTTGATACATACTCTTCGTCTTCTGGCACAGAACAACTAGTCAAGGTGTAGAAAAGACTAATGGAGGCCTCTAGGTCTATATTTCTAAAATGGTGATTTGCCTGGGATACAACATAGCTGTTAAATACAGCTGACATCAAAGATAACCTACAACCACTTTCATTTAGAACAGAATGACAGAATATTTGTGGATACACAAATCTAAGACTTGTGTGAATAAAGAACATCTCAAATACACAAAAAAATTATTGGGAATAATATTGTAAAAGATTATTCAGAGAAAATCAGAGACTTCTCATATATGAGTTGTAAAAACAATTATTAAAACCTTTTTTTTTTACTCACTAAAAACAATTTCTAAAGATTTTGCACCCACAAGTGCACACAACATATCTAAAAACACAACTAGCTGAAACTCCCACAGAATCAGTTGGTTTACAGAACAAAATGTATACTAAATTCTCCAATTAAAAACCTGTAAAGTAGTTTCCGTGCTTTTTAACCCACCTTCCCACAGCAGGGAATTAATCCCTCCAGGGGGATGCAAACAAACTTCAAAGAGAAGATTATACCCAGACACTAGTACTGTACAATGTAATGTTTATGGTCAAATTTGTTCAGATTTTCTGGCACTAGAATCCAGGTCAGATGTGCAGAAACAAAGACTAGTTATTAAAAGGGCTCCTGCAGTTACATCAAATAGTCGTGATGGCACAGAGCAGGAGGACAAGCCAAAACTGCATCCCAGTTACAGCTCCTATGGAGGCGTTAGCAGTAAAGACTTGTGGCCATTTGACTTCTGCGGATCGTAACAAATACATACAGATATTAAAGGAGATAAGTGGTTTCCAGTCAATAAAATATAAAAATCCTATCAGTTCATTATGTCATACATACAACACAGACATGATCATTTCATAAAAGATAAAAGGGATATTACTTCAGTGTATGTTGACTAATAATTACTTGATTTTGACATCTCTCCTTTTCATTACATTCTAGAGACAGTACCTTGAACTAAAATATGGAATTATAAATTTCAACTTTTTGCTTTTCCTGTTCATTTCAAAGTTCTTCAAGTTTACAAGAAAGTGCATTCAAAACTTCACAAATATACTTACATGTTCATTATCTCAAAATACACAGTACTTAGGAATAATTTTAGCCAATAAATAGGTAGAATTCAGCGCAAAACAGTACCTTTCCCAATGCAACTGATTCCTGAACAGGTTACTTCTGCATACACTTCAAAGGTAGTTTCAGGATTTTGTCTGAAAGGAAAAAAAATAGTATTTAGGACATTGAGAATCTTTTTTCAAGTGTGCTTTCAATCACTTGGTCAAACAGTGTTCTAAGAATGCCTGCGTCACAACAACAACTTGCCAAACCTGATTTCTTGTTTTCTAGTCTGATGATTTTACATCAGACCTCTCTGCCTTACGAGTACATAACGAGACACAACTGAAGCTCAGATGAGTCTAACAACAGGGTGTCTAACAAACTTGCCCAGAGAAAAAATAAAATCAAAACAATAGAAATCAAGCACCCAGAACCTTTAAGTCAATTCAATTCTTGTGACTGGTCTGCACTTTTAGATACTAAAATATCACAGGCCTATTATTCAGAACTTTGCCAGAAAAAGAAAACCACACCATTTACAGTTATTTCAGTTCTCAGCCATAATAGGAATTTTGTAACGAAGTGCAACTTGCAAAAGCAAGTTCTTTTTATTGCATCTTTAGTTTCAAATGAGAAAGTAAATCACCTACAGGCTAAATACAGGGACTTTTTTTTCAGGGAAAAAAAAAAATAAAAACCTGAATACTCTTTTCACCGAACTGAAAACAGAGTCACATTGTCCAACATGGGACAAACAACTGAGATTCACATTTTCATTACTGTGACCCTTGAGTTCAACTTCATGACACCTATTTACTCNAAAAAAAGAAAAGCTGCAGTCAAGAGCATGCAAAGCAATTTTATGCATACATTACTGGAAAACTTAAGAGGCTGTATTTAGGATGAAGACAGTTCCCTTCTTTAATACCTGTCAAAATATTTCTACCTTTTTGTCAAAAAAAGACCATGCTAAAGAATACTATAAACACGCATGGTTTCACCTCGTGAAACTCCAGAGTCTTAAATCCAGAAAGCTGCCAGATGCATGCAAAATAAGGAAATGGGTGCAATAGTAAAAACCTATACCAAATTCAGCTACAAAAAGTAAACAAAGCTTGAGGAAAGAGTATTTTTAAGTCTGCTCCAGAATTATAAATATACTAGTAATAAAAGTAAAAAGCTGATGATATATAGCTTAAGAAAAAACACACCAACATTTAGTGTGCGTTTCCAGTTCTTACTAATAGAACTCCATAAGTGAGCCTCTGGAATTACATTTCATAAGGAGCATGCAAAGGCAGCAGGTGATTATCTAAGAAAGCATATTTTGAGTTAAATTCCCAACTAACAATTTCAGCTCCTCCAAATTTTTTTATGAGATTAAAGAGAATCACACATTAGACTGTAATTGTTTAGTTACTGAAATAAGGATCTTGTAAGTCTGAACATGTGATATTTTATTCTTGGGTTTTCTGGTTAAAGCTAAGAATCAAAACTGCATAATTACTGCGCTAAATTTATGGCTGCCTGTATAGTGATAATATTGTCTCCTATGTGTTAATGTAAACTATCTAACATTAGAAAATTGTTGAGGTATAATTAACTTGTGAATCTGGTTAGCTCCCTCACAGCTAAGGATGAAAATAATGACAAATCCATGTTGTATGTGTGTGCATGTGCTAGAATTTCTACCTGAATAATAATTTAAAAAAATGAAACTCATCTTACCCAGTATCTCAATGCAAACACATAAACGTGTCCTGGAGTTCAGCCTACTCTTCAGAGAATTTATATTATTTTTAATCCTACTTTAACACCAAAAGGGATTACACACAACATTTCTAACCGTGCCACAGGCCCACTTAGTGTAACTCAAGTGGCTCTAAGCCAAACCCCACACCTATTTAAATCGGCAGAAAAGCTACCATTGGTTTCAGTAGCACAGGATCACACTCCACAGTTTTACAGAGCACCTCTCAGGAGCAACAATAATTCACAATTCACTTAATGTTAATTTCATTTGCCACCAGTTCCCAACTGATTTTCCTTAAGTATCCATTTTCCAGAAAACAACATTCTTAAGTCCTGAGAAATTTAAAATCCACAATTATGTGCAGTATAATACAAACTTGTGTAATTCTCTGTGCTGCTTATGGTTGATGCGTATAATCTGCTTCAAACATGGAGATTCTTACCTACATTCCTACAACCATGGCACAGGATAAGGATGAAATGATATCCACTTAACACCAAAAATATATTTTTCCTTCCATAAATATTGCTGTTCAGCCTTATCTTACCTTCCTTCTATATTTCTTTATTTTTAGCACACTGTTTCCTTAACTAAAAGTTTATAAATTTTATAATATTTTATGGCTAATGGATAAAATAACAATCACCTTTTTAGTATTATGTTAAATTCTTTAGTGAAAACACTGTATAACACAGCTGTCAAGAGCACATATTGTATACCAAACCTTTCAGACAAAAAGACATTAAATTTTGTATTTTAATATTCTACGACAGATGTCCACTTATTTCTAGAAACAGTGAAATTAAAGTAGCTTTGCCAAGTCAGAAAGTTAGTATTAAAGGCTGCATTCAAGGAGCTAACACCTCAGTATGAGAATGAAGTAATTGTTAAATTCGGAATATTTTATAACTTTTCAGTGGAATTAAGAAAACAAGTCACTATGAGAGTCCATACAGTTTGCAAATATAGCATAAACATGCATCATAACATGTATATTTTGTAGTCCATTTTTATGACTATTAAACCCTGCAGACATGTAATACCACCTGTACATTGTATTGAAACCTCAAGCCACTGAAATCATCCACAGCATTGCAAACTTAAACACACACTAAGTTCTCTTTTCTCCCAAGAGCCTCCAAATAATCACTTAAAGACCCAAGGTCAATGATCAAGTGAACATACAGATGCAATAAAAAAGTACATAGGACACATCCGTACAAAAAGACGTAGGACTCCATTTATGTGATAACTGGAAAACTTCAGAAGGAAATGCAATAGAAGGAAAAGTAAATAGAAATTTAGGAAGGAGCTCTAGGGAAAAAGAATGATTTTTGTACACTATTTGTATGAATTATTTCAAATCTCTCTGATGTAGAAATAGCTTTAATATCAAGCAACTGAATAAGAATTTTACATTAAAGTAATATTTTAAATAAGGTATTTTGTTACCTTTTACAATCAAAATTATTAGTTTTTACCAAATTGCAAGAGATTTGTGCACAATGAAATTAAATAAAATTCTTCTCCCAAGCTGCATGTAAGCAAGTACATACCTTGCATATCTAAAGCCTAATTTAACTCTCCTGGTCAAGAGCATTTTTTTCCTACACATCGGAAAATCTAATAGCACTAATGATGGAAAGAAAGAACCACTCTACTTAAAAACTGAGACATGAGAGGAGCCTGAAACTTTGATAATTAGCCATCTCTATTCCCTAAATAGACAAAATTACATTCTAGTATATAGCAAACCATGTTAAATATCCGAAAACATTCCCAGATAAATATTTGGGATCTTTTCTGTCATCACTGAAAGACAACCACCTCTGGAAAGGAACATGCCAAGTTTTTTTACAGTGCAATGCAATTCTGTTGAACAGATTGATACTGACACATTATTAAAAATAACAATAATAATAATAATCCTTTCTCTTTTATTATGTCTTGAGTACTTAAAGGTACCAAGAAGGGATAGCAGCCAGGTTAACAATTTTACATTACCTCACGGGCACAGAGTGCCCTGCACATACCGCATGACATGCTCCAACACAAAGCTTAACCCAACACGGTAACCCAATGCTCAATTTACCTTTTTTTTCGCCTGCAGCTACACACACGCCAAAAGCTTACAGGATTGCTGGCAACTTCTTGATTTCTTTCACTTCAGTCTGATGTAGCTACTGATAATTTCCTCTAAGCAATCTTTCTCACTCAAATGACTCATTACTATACATCCATCAAAAATGTAACTGACACATATGTCCAGGTTTCACGCAGAGTTTACCACAGTGTGTGCAAGTGATCATGTGCCAAGGAGTTTAATATCCCTCATAATTATCAATCCATCGCAAGAAGCAAGAGATCCAACTACTGGATTTTTGCTAGGGCTCCAACACGCATTGGCAACACCACTGAAGGAGACCTGCCTCGTATACACAATTATAAAATAGTTTTCACATTCATGCTCCCACCTGCCCCAGTAAGGGGGTGACTTAAGAACTTGAAAATCTTTGCTGGATCAAACGTCCAGCTCAGACTCAGACAGGCTCTCTCGTTCTTTACATATTTCAAGACTGTTTAGAAATTCTGTCCTTACTCTACTTGGGCACAATGTTCTGTCCGATGTGGAAGAACACAATTTATTAATTGTTGGACAAGGCAAAGTTGCTTAATCACACAACAGACAAAATGCTTTCTCACAACATGCAAGATGAATGAGAAGTAATGCTTATAGGGGCTATCACCTATGGTTTCCTGGTGACAGAATGACATAGGCTTTCTCTGTTATCTTGGAAGGTATGTTCACACTGAAACAGACTTTGCACAGAAAAAGTTCTAAAGTCCATTGGCTGCAATAAATACTTCTAACTGCTACATCTCCTCACACATACCAGTGGTTTCCAGCTAAAGTGTCTCATCTGAGTGATTATACTCACATTCAGGGAAGTGCACACAAAGCCATTAAAATGTCGAAGTATCAGTCAAAAACACAAAGACCCTAAACACAGCATGTGGATTCAGTATGTACACAAAGGAAACTATACTTCAAGTGAGCATCAGCCTTTTAATAGATTTCAAATAAGGTCATAAGTCACTTCAGACTATAATCTTGAAGTGACCGAAGCAAGAGTGACCACTGCAAGATCTGAAGGTGCAAGTTACAGATGGAACCTGCTCAGCTGTCAAAACAGTAACAATATTAAATCCTAGCTGCATTCGAAAGTAGGTTAAGGGTTTATCTAGTTTCTCAGACTTTGGATTTTTTTGGAGCAACAGCTGAGAACACATATGCCAAAAAAAGCACAAACATTATCTCTGCAGGCTCTCCAGAAAGGGGAAGGTTGTCTTCTGAAACCAACCCATTACCTCACTGCTATCACTACAAGCGCTCATTATCTGCTTACATTCCCCTAAACCACTTGGCTGGACAAACACATGTTCATCCCATGGGCTCAGGAACGTAAAGATGTGGCACCATGCTAAAAACACCACAAATTATGTTTCCTCCAGTCTCATAGTTAAGTTAAACAAGAGAGGCGAAACATTAAAGTCCTATGTAATCTTGAAGAACGCTATGTTCAAGAAGAAAAAGCAATTGCTCAACAGCACCTACTGAAATTGCTGAATAAAACACAGTCTAACTGGATGTCTCCACTCTGCCATACCTTTCACGCACAAAGGTGTCAGCACTCCCTGCTTGGTGATAGCTTTATTACACCTCTACCTGTCTCAGAGGAATTTAATTTGTCTGGAATGGTATATGAATGAACTGAGATATAACGTGACAATACCAAACATGCCAACAGGGTTTACCAATAAATCAACCCCCCTGCTTTTATGAAAATTTAAAAAAAAAAAAAATATTGAGGGCATGGAGCTACAGGCCCAACACATTCACCACTCTTCTCTTTCCCCCAGGTGATCCCCTTGCTAATGCACTTTCTCGATACCATAGTAAGACTACTCACCTTCCCTTTAGCACAGTCTCACCTAGGCAAGAGGCTGTGCACTCTCTCAACCCCACCACACCTCCAAAACAGCCACCACCAGTGCTGGTAGTGGAGTCCCCCGTCTATTCAGACCCAGTCCTCCTCCAGGCCTGCACCGATAAAATTCAAACTGCCCTCACAGCCTGGCCCTACGCGCTCCCACACGGAGAGCTGAAGCCAGGTAGAAAGAGAACAGACAACTGACCAGGGCTGGGTATGAGGGCGGCAAACGACATTCTCCTCCCCTCCTCAGGGCAGGGGGGACAGGGGAGCTTCCCGCCCCGGGATCCGGCCGCCGAGCTGGGGTCTGACGGACGGGGCCCTCTGCCCCGCCGTCTCCTCCCTGCCCGGCGGCTAGCTGGCACGGGGGGCTGGGAAGCACTCTTTCCCCCTCCTTCTCCCCGTCTTCTTCCTCGCCCTACGCCGAGGCCTGTAGGCTCGGCCAGGGTCTCGCCCGCGCGGCCTCATACGGATCTGGAAGGAGGGCGGGGAAGTCCCCTTCTCGCTCTCCACAGCCCTCCCGCTTTCCTGAGGGCCTGCAAGCGAGGCTGGAGAGCTCCGGGGGGCACTCACTTGATCCTGGATCCCATGGTCTCTGGGGGACCGCATAGGCCCGGGCCAGAGAAAGAGAGAGGCAGGGGGCGGGGGCCGAAGCTCGGTGGGCTGCGCTCTCTCCGCAGCTCGCCCCCTCACTCCATCCCGGCCCGCGCCGCCGTCGCCCCAGCCGAGTCACGGCGCGGCGCAGGGGACGCCGGGAGCTGTAGTGCGACGGGGCCGCCGGGGCGGGGCCAGCGGCCGGACTGCCGCGCGCCCGCGGGGTTGGCGTGGCAACGCGCGCGAGCAGCCTCCTCTCAGGGCGCCTGAGGTGGGTGTCCCGCGGCGGGGCGGGCGGCGACCCTCAGCCGCCGGTTCCCCTCAGCCGCCAGTCCCGCTCGGCTGCCGCCCCCCTCTCAAGACTGGCGTACTGAGCGTCAGGAAGGGGGGATGAGTGGGTGACCCACCGTTCGTCGCGAAGAGCTGCCCCCCTTCCCGCCACGGCACCTCACGCCCTGTCAGTGGGAAGCGAATCGTCAGGCACCCCCCGAACGGGGCCAAAAGGCGCCACAGGCGTGATCCAAAGGCCGTAGCGATGCTGTGGGGACTGGTAGCCAGACCAGATGACTGGTAGCTAGACCAGATGACTGGTAACCACACCAGGATTGTCCATCCTGGAAAGCTCTGTACAGAGATGAGCCCTCCCCACGGAAACAGGACCCGGCGTGGCAAGAAGCAGACTGGAGTCCCGAGCAGAAATAAGTGTCTGATGCCGAGGGACTACCGAAGTCAAAGGAAAAAGGGCAGAGAAAGGGGCTGCGAGCTCGTGTTCTTGCAGAGCTTTGACAGAACATTTTGCACTGTTTGTCACAGAAACCAAAGCTCCTGAAAGGGCAAGGCTAGGATGGCTAGAAAGAACTACAAGCCCAAGTAAGGTGATAAAGGGGACTGGAGATTTTTCGGAAAGAAGTGAAGGAGAGATGAAATGCAGACTGCTGAAAACTCAAAAATTGCAGTGCGACAGATTTTGAAATGTGCCTTATTGGAGTTGGCAAACAGGATCAAACAGGTACCCAACAATTTTATAAAACATGTTTTACAGGAAGTTTTCAGGAGGATTTGGCAATTTCTAGCGTAATTTAATGATTTCTAAGTTTTTAGAGTTGGAGGTGATCTGCAATGAGGAATAAAAAAGTTGGAGATTTGGCTTTAGAAGACCTCTGAACTACAGGTCACTCTGGAAGCCAACTGCCTGGGTGAAGAATCTAGTCAGCTAGAAAGACAGGAGCGAGAGAGGATGGGTACCTTGATATCCCATTTGCTCCCCAGAGAGGCTGGGTAGGAGAAATCACGTTCACTCAAGTAATATATACAGATATGGTAAACATTTATGCAGAAAGTCCTGGAAGATTTAATCACAGTTATAGTAAGTCAAAGAAATGTTTGGGTAGACAAGAAGGAGTGTTTCTAGCAGTAATTAAAGTACTTGAGATGAGGTACTTCTACCACACACGCTCTGCTCTGCCACAGGAACTGTAGGCAAGCTCAGGCCTCAACATTCAGTTGTGGCTTGAACCGTGGTGTAAATAGACCTGTACCCAGCCCTGATCCTGAATTATTGTTTGGATTTCCTGGACTGACCATAGAGCCTTGTGTGATGGCCACTGGACTGTTGTGCTGACCTGTTGGTGTCAGTGCCCCCCTGCTGTGCTTGCCCAGCTCATGTCTGTGTGGCTGTGTCTGGTTGTTGCCCAGGCTCTGCTCTGGTCATTCTCAGCCCCTGAATAACCTTCTTTAAGTTGTGGGTGGCCTGACATGCATTATGTAAAGGTGACCTATATCAGGGTTCCGTGTCTCATACAGAAATACCCATATTGATACGAAGTAGGTTTTTTAACCAAAATTACTGTGTTCAGACCAGGAATATTCTTCCCTTTTAAATAACCCAGTGCACTAAATGTTATACGTATAACTGTCAAATGAAGGTAAGTTTATAGAATTGGTTACAAAAGCAAAAAACCCCACAGCCAGTAATAAAGAAAGCAATAGGAAGCTGGTAAATACAATGCTGGTGTAGTGTGAAATAACAATATGGGAAAAAAAATCCCAACACTTTAAGAGTGGCTAACAGAGTTTCTCAAATTTCATCACCCTTTGTGGAAAATGGATTGACATTAAACTTAAGAGGTAGAGCTGGAAACTCACAGTTTTAGTTTTGCTCTGTTCTGTTTAGTGTGCTTTTTAAAGATTCGGTAAACTTTTTAATATGAACAGATCTAATAAATAGGGACAGTGCACAGTATGCACAAGTGGTGTACTGGTTTACATTTGGGAGTTTTTAGACCTGATATACTAAGAAATAAAATGCGATGTGGTGGTTCAAATGAGCAATCTAAACCCTCTCACAGGGTAAATGGATTATTAGGAAGCATTCTTTCACCCCAACATGGAGAAAACAAGGTGTAAAAATTGGATTTCAAGAACCAGACCAAGAGGACTGGATAGCTGAGTTGGTGGATAAACAGATAGTGGCTGATAACTAACAAATGACAGGAAAAATGGCTTGCAAAATTAGTGTTTGGTAATTACCTTTAAATATGTCTCAGTGAAACATCTATTTTGTAGGTGACTGATTTGTAATAAGCATATTTTCTGAGCCCTAAGGGAAGAAACTTTAATAGCAAACCCATGTAGATACCTGTTCGTCAACAGTTTCTCAACCTGGGCAATGTGCAGGTGCATGCTAAAACTTCTGAACAGGCAATATTAGTTACATAGGTTATGTGATAAACATGAGACAATCAATCTGAAAAACAAGGTATTAGTATATTTGAAAAAGAGGATGACCTACCTCAAGCTAACAGTTAATAAAGATTAATTAATAAAAATAAATGAAAGTGTGTATGTCAAATTGTAAGATTCTGTCCTTGCTAGTGAAGACGCACTAATGGGTCTGGCAACATGAACACTGCAAGTTCAGTCTTTGGAAACTCTGGTTTAAAAGATTGCCTAATAAAACAAGTGTGAGCTTGTAAATCTGGTAATGCTGAGACAGAGGAAACCAGAAAGGTGAGGAGAGGATGTGACCAGAATTTCTTCTAGTTAAATGATAAAACAGGCACTTAATATGGAATTAGTATGTACACTATCTTGTATATATCAGGCAAGCAAAAGCAACTCTATTCTAAAATGCAGTGCGTGGATACAGAACATGGCTAGTACCCTCCCAATCAGAATTTCAGCTAACTGTAGACTGAGTATTTAAATATTTGTTCAAAGTTATGACAACTTTGTTTTCTATGTGAAAGCACTAAAGGACAATGGGAAAACAAAAATATTAAACATGATGTAGATGTTGCTGTTCAGGTGCAGGAAGTTTTTCTCTCTATCTGCTTAATATTAGTTTGTGTTCCAAGCTGTAGAATGGTTTTTTTTTTCCCTCCACTTTAACAAGTCTATTTATGTAAACATCTGCTCATTAGGTAACCCAAATTACCTTTTTCTGCAATTCTGTTGATGGTACTAATGTCTGCAGCTGGCCCAATGGTTTGGTGGTAATTGTAGAATAGTTCCAGGGCAGCAGAGCCAGTGAAGCCCCTAAGGAAAGAGCAGGGTTTAAGCACACAGGAGCTACAGCAATGCCGGCTGGCCTGTCCATACAGCAGTGGTTTTGAATGTCTCAGAATAGATGAGCTGATTAACTGTGAATCACCCTCCCAAAAGAGATGAAGCATTAATAGCAAACAAAAGGGAAGCAGAAGGGAAACTTCAGGCAGGAGAAAATAATCCAGGAATTAAAAGATTGGTGAAAGCCTTAGGATACTTCCAGATTGACCAGAAAGTCTTAATTCTATACCATAGAAATAAAGGTCTTAACACTATGCACTCGAGGATGAATTTGTGTGAATGTGGCTGACCCTATTTTTTAATATGTAATGCACTCACAGCAACAAATGTACATAAAAATATAGTTAACTCTTCTCAGTCAGTGGCATCCCTTCTGAAGCATGCTGTAATTTGAATTTACTTGGGAAATTCACTCTGCTACTTCTCAGCCAATGAGAATGGCAAGAAACAAAATGCTGACTTTATAGATCAATAGTTAAGCTTTGTCTAAAAGGTTATGCCTTGAAAGAAAATATGCTGCTACCTGAATAATATTGATTATAATGTTCATGTACGTTTTTTCCAAATTTCTCAGTGGATAAAGATAAGGGAAATCTCTACCAATGTTTATAAACTGATAGAAAGCTTATTAAAGATAGTTTTCTACATGTGAAACAAGTTATTTTATCAACCTCAAGCTTGTAATTCTTGTCATTATCAAACAATGTGCCTCATGAGTTATGGATCGGGTCATTGGCCCATCTTATGTGCATACAGCCTCCAGAAGTGTTCACATATGCTGCTTTAGAAAAAAGCCTGTTCTTAATGCTCCCAAACTGCGATTCATCAGGCATTGTTAGGGTAGCTGCTTAGCCTTCAGAGACATTGTATGCCCCGAAACAAGAAAGATGTTTAAATCAGCATATGTACCTACTTGTATGGATGGAAATGGGCATCATCTACTTGTTTTACATTTTAAGTTAAGAAACAATGATCTATAATTGCACAGAGTGCAACTGAATTTTGGAAAATACAAAAGAAAATATAAAAACTGGCCAAAAACACAATCGTAAGAACATAACCAATGAGTTGAATCAAAAGCATTCTGTCTCCAAAATTGGACAGTAGCAGATGTTTAAGGAAGAGTGTAAGAACGTGCCCAGCCTCCAAGAAATGAATGTATTTTCTCAGCCACAGGTGCTGCTTCTATCTAACATCTTTTGGGGAATTTGTCTTCCATTAATTTCTTCAGTTGCTTTTAAATCCAGTTTAGAATCTGCTACCTTCTATGGCATGGAGTTTCCGTAGCTT
Source organism: Nycticryphes semicollaris (assembly GCA_013400055.1). Taxonomy (NCBI): domain Eukaryota; kingdom Metazoa; phylum Chordata; class Aves; order Charadriiformes; family Rostratulidae; genus Nycticryphes; species Nycticryphes semicollaris. The sequence goes on along the minus strand of VXBJ01002747.1, from coordinate 85,378 downwards.
AATCACATGCCAGGAGGGAAAAAATCTCTCCTTTTGTTTGTTTTGAACCTGCCACAGTTATTTCATCAGACTCCTTACCAAATATTGTATTGGAAGTGTCAGGGAAGGGCTGTTTCTAATTTACCTTCTTCGTGTCTTCCAAGATTTCATAAACCTTACGATTTTATGGTAAAAATCAGAAATGCAAATATATCTCAAGTTTTCTCATAAAATAAAAAAGGGTCTTTCTTTCCATTTCTGCATAGCATTGTGGCAACATTATGCATACTTTCTATATAGTACATTAAAAGCTAAGTAAGCAGTAAAATACCATTCCTTTTAAGTGTTTGAAGTGCCATACACTGAGTGACCTTTTCATTCTCCATTCACAAAGAAATAAGAAATAACTATTCTTATTTCTGAAACCTGTGATTATACCAATAGCTATAACTCAGGCCCATGAAATCCTTTAATATAAAGAGCCATGCTGGAGGCTCATTCCCTTAAAGAAAAGAGCCCAGGATGATTGACCTGAAATGACCTCTTCATTTTTTAGTGAAAGGAGATCTAAATATGGCAAACATTTCCTTGTGCTACTGTCTCTCAACAGACTACATTTTCCTGGATTGGAATCTCTTATGATTAGCAAAACTTGGCTATTTAATTTTATGGAGAAACTAGTAAAATGTCTACCAGAACTCTCTGTTCTTTGTCTATAACTGTACAGTGATTTTTCTGTCAGAAAATCTGTTTTTCTTCTTAATTATTTCCATTGTTTATGTCACTTACAATAGTGATCACATTTTCTGTTTTGAGGTCTTTAAGCTTGCTCCACATTGTTGACCTGAAGAATTAAACATTCACAAGTCTGCCACTATGAAAAATTATGTTTAAATCACTAAAAATTAATTCTTCTTTTAAAAGAAACGCAAAAATCCAATACAATTTTTGTTTTGTTTTTAATTTAGCTTTTTTGCTCCCTTTTTTGAGAGGGAACTAATCCAAACACCCAAACTAATATCAGAGGATGATTATTAAAGAAAAATTCCTCAGCTGTTTAGACATCCTTTTGGAGTACTGAAAAATCAATCACTCACTCACATCACTCAATACCTGTAACTAGTGATAAAGCTCAGGTCAAAGAATTATGGATCTGATTAGCCTGTGTATCTCTCTTGAAAGCGGAGTATAGATAACAAACGGCTGGTTCAACCTGAAGCCAAGATGAGGAACTGCAGGAACCGGGAAGCGTTGAGCTCTCTGAAGAACTTTCACTTTCTGGGAGATCACGTGGTGCTTCAGTTCAGAGCTGTGGAATCTTTTGGATCCTTTGCACTGCAAAAATTACAACTTCCATCTGTAATGATCAGAAAGAGACACCTTATTCTAGCGGCTGCAGACCTGTATTCATGCTGATCTCTGGGTTTTTCCGCAGCAGTTGCTGAAATCTGAGGATTAAGTTGTATGCCCAAAAAGCAGGTATGCTTGTGCTTCTCAGCAAAGGTTATTGTCAGTCCATTATTATGTTGCCCAGGATATCCAGTGCCAATTGAATTAAAATTCCACTTCAGGTTCTACAATTTGTCATTTAAAGTTCTCTTGTACAGTGCCAGAAGAGATCTTTAGCAGGAGCTGGATTTTAGCAACTATGGTGTGAGAACAGTGTCCTCTGGGTGTGGAAGCCCTTTGCAAGTCACTCTTCTGCAAAGACTAACAAGTATTTATAAAATGCCCGTATCAAGTATGTACTTCTACAAGGATAACACATAATCCTGTGCCATACAGTAGAAACAGTCAAATCTTCTGAAAAATACTAAATGCCTGTCTTCCAAGGGACATCTGAGGTTCTACAGAACTGGCCCTGACTTTTTTTAAATACAGTTCCGACAGGATGAAATTGGCTTTGCAGTGTTTATCCTCCTCTTCCTGCAGTCTACCAGAGCTGACAGAATTCTTGTATTTTTGTTACCTGATAACACCTCATACATATTTCAACCGCCAAGTTTTCACCCAAGCAGCTCTAAAATACTAGTAGGTTGCCTACTTACGAGGTGTGCTTTACTCTGTGGCTTACATGTCCCTCCTTGCATCTAGCAAAAACCTCTTGCTATGGCTTCTCCGAATGGCACTGCCTTCAGAGTGAAAACACGCTGCTAGCTCGTTCTTGCTCTGAAGCTGTTGAAGACACTATTTCATCTGCCAATAATAAAGAAGCAACTGACCTAAGTTACTCTTCTCTATTCACCGTGCTGTGATGGCAGAGTGCTGACTGTACCATTATTGCTCTATAAAGTGAATTCAGATTTATGAGGCAAAATCTATGATGGTGTGATTCCAGCTAGACAAAAAAAAAGCCCAGTATGAAAATAGTTATTCATATCTGTGATAGCCTTTGTCACAGAAAAGATAACCCTCCTGTGCTGAAAGGAATAAGATCACTGATGTAAATCAGACTGCTACACTCAAGTCCCTCTAAGTTACTAATGAGCCTGGAAGAACAAGAATACTTAGGAGAAATCCAGAACAGCAAGACATAAGTTGTTGGAGCAGAGGGAAGTACCTACTTCATATGACACTGAACTCTTGTACAGCAGACTGCCCAGCTTAAGCTGGTGAACTCAGATAGCATGAAAGAGAGAAGGAAAAATAAAGTCATAAAAAAGGGAGGGAGGAAGGACGGAGTGAATGATCAAATGAATGAACAAACAAACACAGGAATGAAAGAATTCAAAAAATACAGTGTTCGTAACTTGGTAATGTTTACTATTTAAAACATGGCTTTATATTTTGCTGCACTCATTCTAGAAATAAAAATAATAAAATCTTGGTATAAAGTATTGGTGTAAATTCTATGATTTTCCTCAGTTTTTCCTGTCTCACTCTCATCCTAATTTTTTTCCAGTTTTATCCATCTTGAGCTTTCAGTAGAAATTACCACAAGTTTTTAATATAAAAATAAAACATGTTGTGAGCCAGGCTTCAAATGTAATCATTACAATCACCATGAACCAAAAGACCACTAGTGTCAGCTTTACTGCCCTTCTAAGGGGGAATGTGTTTATCCTTTCTGCCATAGTATGGGGTAACATGATAACTATTGATGGCCTACTACATATTAAGATGTCATCAGACAACGTGTTGTCATAAGCTATTATTTTTAAGTTGTTATTAATAAAACATCAAATAGCACTTTTGTGATGTAAACAGGTTGTTTTAACAATGGAAAAGTATGAGTTTATATCAAAATTGAACTACATCATGTTAAAATCAAGATTTAATTCATATTGCTATGTGGAAAATTGATTAAATATTTGAATTGCTACAGTCTTCAACAGTGCAATGGTGATTTAACAGTATGGGCCTGAGTCTTAAGTACTTAATTTATACTTGGTTTATATTAGTATCATTCCATGTGATTGCTGAAGCATGATATTCTAACTTACCTTTCTGGCAACAACTAGTGCTAGGCAGCCAGTAGCTGTTCTGAAAATGGAGTTGATGGTCCATACATTTCTTTTACTGATTTTCAGAAGGCATCAGTTATGTTACCCCTGATTGACACGAGGGTAAGTTCCAGATCTGTCCATTCTTGTTTGTACTCCCCTTTTGTCTGAGAAGTTCAAATAAGATGTGCCACATGCCCAATACCTGGTTGGGGAAGAAGTCTGCTCTTTTTATTAAGTATTTAGGAGTTCCTGGCTAACCTGGGAATTGTCTGCTTATTGTCATTGATTAGTGTCTCTTGTTTATTTAATTTTTTTAAACATGTAGCATTGTGGTCTTGACAGACTGCAGGTTCACAATGCAGGAGAGCTTTCTTCCCAAACTGTAGGTATCATTTAAGAAAATTGAGAGTGCTAATTTATTTCTAGATGTTACTTTGATTAGTTCTCTGATGCTAATGATTCCACTCCATATTGGGGAAAAACAAACAACAAAGCAAACAAAAGTGCACTTCTCTGAACAGTAACTCATTTTGTACTTCATAAAAAGTCAATTTTATTTACGTAATTACTGCAACTATGGAACATCAAGATGTAATGAGGTAATACCATGAGCTAGGAAATACCAACCTCTTCTGTATTTAATGGAGTTAAATTTAATTATTTAACTTTAAACAGTAAACTACAGCAGACCGTATTGCAAGCCAGCAAATGTGTTCACTTCCTCCAAAATGGAGATAACATCCTGCTGGTAATGCTCTTTTAAATCTGACTCTTTTGTGGTATTATTTAAAATTATGTGGTGAGGATATTGGTATGCTGTTATACTTCTGCCTCGGAATGGAGCCATCATTAACTGATATGATTTTTTCTAGTCTTACGGTTAATGAAGACTAGGTGGCATTTCACTAGTGTTAGAGTAATGCTCTTGCTCCTTGTTATTAATTCCCCTGTAAGTACGTGCCTTTTTCTAGACATTCCAGGTAGTTCAGCTAGGATGTTTAAAAAAAAATGTTTTGATACATATGTTAGTTGTTTTAATCTTAGAGCTATAAAGAACTAAAAGTCAAGAAAAGCCTCTCTCAAGTAATACACAGGAGTTAGTTTATAAAGTAAGTAAAGTTGAACCACTAAGTAATAGTGACCACAATATAATTAACTTCAACATCCTCAGGGGAGAGATTGTACAAAAAATGAGGAAGCTAGTTAAAAAGACCCTAAAGTCAGAAGTGAGGAAATTAAAATCCGTAGACTCAGCATGGAGGCTACTTGAGCAACCATAACAGTGTAACAGAAGGCAGGCAGAATCCTAAGGAAAAAAAGAAACTGACAAGCAGAAATAAGCGATAGGGATACAGGAAGGTTCAAGAAGTTAGTACAGTCAAACATGTATTTTTCTGGAGGTAGAATTTTAACTTGTGAAGTCAATAGGAATAAAATACAGTGGCTAAGATACACAGCGGAGATTAGAAGGATGACAGAGGATTTGAGGAGCAGATTGCCTGACATGAAAACAAGATTTTCTCAAGTGTTAAGAAGCAGCAAGCTTGCAAGAGATTTTGTAAGTCTAGTGGGCTATTTGGTAGAAAAGTAAGGAAGCTAATGAGAATACAGAGTTGGTGAAATGAAGGGAAATTACTTTTTTGCATTAGCATTTCCACATAGAATTTTTGGAAAAAATATATACCAAAGTTTCTCTTGTTAGGTAATAAAGAGGTGGTTTTGTCAAACACAGAAACGAAAAGATACGCTGGAACATATTCACAAATTAAATAAAAACAGGCTCCTAGGACTGGAAAGCAAATCAATAAATTCTAAGGGGATTTAAGAAATAAATTTCTGAACTACCAACAAGAATATGCAATCTGATTAAAATTAGTATGTATACTAAAGTAGAGAGTACTTAACCTCTAAAAGGTATGAAAAGTAGTTCTGGAAATGTCAGGACACAGATCCATATGCATCACTAATAAGAAACTGTTAAAATAAAATTGCCAAAAACATTACATTAAATATGATGATTTTTTAAAGTTTGCAGTTTCCTAATATTGGACTTAGTTCTCACCCTCCCCATTTAAAAAAAGATGCAGTGTGTATAAATATTGTCATGTTATTCCAGAGCTACTCCATTGGATTGGGAGCTTAAGTGATTTGCTTTAGTTTTAAGATACTAATTACTACGCATGTGAGGAGAAATGAGCCATGGCCCGGAATTAAGAAGTGGTTTCCCTGGAGAACATTCTGGGGCTTGTGATAGGACTCTTAATCTCTGGGGACAGGCCACTACCTGTGGCATTTTCTGTCTTCCTGTGTTGCTAGAAAAGACACTATTTTTCACAATTAAGAAGATTACAGTATAGGCCTTAGTCAAAGGTTGCCCTTCTAGTGTGAACTGTTTTCCAGAATCCACAAAGTAACTGGCAAAATCATATGGTTTGTAGAAACTTTAAGAGACTGGTGTTTTTGCATGAACTCAATGATCTACAAGATAAACAAAAGCTGTTAGAAAGAAACCTAAGGATGGTATAAGGTGTCGGGATCAAAGGAACCTGCATTGTTTCTTGGGAAAGCACGTGGTGCTTAAATTTGCATAATTAATTTTCTGTAACAGAGAAGTCCTGGCATTCACATTAATTCTATTCCTTTGCAAAGATTATAATCTGTTACATGGTTATGCTCAAAATAATCGGTTGTATATGCTTCTATTTGTAAAGAATCTCTTCTCTCTTACTGCCTTTACTACCTTCTGTCAGAGTCTAAGTAGCAGTTACTGTAGTTACTGTGCTACTATATTAAATCACTGGTTAGCCACCAAATCAGTGTGCATGCATACATGCATAAAAACGGGAGTGTGTCCATCTCTGTGTGTCCATGGTGTTATACATCTATAATGATTGTTTTACATACATGCAAACTATCACAATAATAGCGAAATACCTAAAAGTTAGTCTAACCCATATACAGTACAGACTTCTTTGTTAAAGCTGAGAACTGCTATTCCAATTTCATCTTCCGTTACGTTTCATCATTCTGAATTGTTGACTGAACTCTAGTTTTTGACATCTTGTCCTTCTTGATTTTCCTGACCCTGTGCTATCATGGATCTTCTGTTGCATCTCTCATAATTTCTTCACTTCTTTATCCTGACATCACATATCCAACTTTCTGAAGGTATTTAGCAAAGCTATGTTTTTGTTGTCTTCTTCCCCTTCCAGCCACATCTTGTTTTGGTGTAATCTCATTGTCAAACACAGACTCAGCTATCATCCCTATATTGCCAACTGTCAGATCTAGTTATTTATTCCAAACTTGCCTCCTCCTATTCAAACTGAAACCTCACCTTGTCATCTGGGAATGTCTTCATAGATATCTACTGTTGTTCAAAATGGGGCTAAGGAGAATCCCTTCAATCTTTCCTCTTCTGCAGGCTGTCCACACTCTATTCTTAATCACTACGTACATACGGCATGGCGTTCAGGTTCATAGCCATGTATGATCAGTACTGCTGTTTGGAAAATATATTTTGCTTGATCAAAGTCCCAAACACTTTACATTTAAAAGAAAAGAAAGTAAATTAAAAAAAAAAAAAAACAAACAACAACATAAACAACAAAGGAAACATAGTAGTTAAAATACAGAGCAAACAGAAAGTGATACATTGAGAAGCCTGAATGCTGAAGTATTCTAGCAACAGGAAAGGTAAAGCACAAGTAAAGCAAAAGCAACCTTCTTCTACATTGACCCCCTGGAGTGCTTTAGCTGTGACCTCAAGGAGCCATGTCTAGATAGGAGAGGGAGTTCAGTTTCCAAAGCCCATTCAATCGTCAGCTCCTCTGCGAAGTCTCCCAACATGGGGTCCAATTAGTGCCACTTGTATTCGTGAATTTTTTTAGAGACCTGCTGAAAGCAACTGGAATAAGATTTTCAGATTAGCTTTACACAGGCCACTGTACAGCTCCAGAGCCCTGTGTCATTTTCATTCAAGGTAGATTTTGACTTAAGTCAGGAGTTTTTGACTAAGTAGTGTAGGATCAGGGTAATTTTTTATTATTACCTGGTTCCTATCCTGCTAGCCACTTTTCAGTCTGTATTTTTCTTACTTTTTCTATAATTAGGAGTAGTAATATTTACCACTTCTGTTAAGTGCTTATAGTTGTATTAGTAAAAACCAGGTAATATTTAATTTCTAGAATTACCCACCTGCCACTGAACTAGCAAAGCCCATATAAATCATTCCAAATGAGTGCCTTGAGAAATGTTGAGTCCCAAGGTAAGCATTATAAATACTGGAAAGATGCAGAAGAGAAGCTAAGGTAAATCAGCTACATTTTTTCTTAAAAAAAAAAAAAAAAGTTTAATTATTAACAAAAATCAAATCATACTAGCATGAGAACAACAGAGGGGAAAAAACTTGCTTAATAGTCATCCAGCCATGAATTCAGGCTGTGAAACCTTGTCGTCCCATTATCATTTTCCTTTGATAAGACCCAAATATGAACTATACACAGAGAAAGAAAGAAGAAAACTGAGCTGGAATTAGCCTCCTGCTCAGAGGGCACTGGGTTATCTTGCCTGTTTCTTATCCATAGATAATAAAAAGCAAATGAAAAAATATGTGTAATTCTCTGATGTGCTTCAGCTAGAGCGTATTGACGGTTAAATTATCACTGTATCATTTGGACTGACCGCTGTTTAAAATACAGTAGAAAGCAATAGCACTGCAAAATGTTGTTTGGTTGTGTTATGATTCCAAGAGCAAGGCAGACATCCTTTGTACTGATCAACATTTTAAGCTAAATTATATTGTTTAGTAAACACCTAAGGCAAAGGACAGTAAAATTTTTAAGTAAAATGGTTGATATAACACAGGAGGGGAAACATAAAAATACAAAACATTATCTTCAGTTTAGAAACTGATAACCCTGTTCAAGAAAATAATGACATGGTTTAATCTAAGGACCACAGAATTGAGTCCACTGTTTGTATTTTATATCTGCACTTAGCTGTGGTCTCATATCAGACAAAAAGGTAGCACTTAAAAGTAATTTAAGAAAAATTGCTCCTTGCCATCTAAATTCATGCTCACCAATGAGTACTCACAAATACTCCGTTGGGGACACTGAAATAATTAAGCAAACAATTTAAAAGCCGAAGTAGAGTGTGGATTGCTCCAGTTCTGCTCAGCTGGCTGCTGAGAGACAGGACTCCTTGCCAGTATAACAACACATTTGGAAATACCTGGAGTTCCCATCCCTTCCCCTATAATAAGCCCGTGAGGTCGGGAGCGGTTAATGGTGGAAAGACAATGAGTATGTGAACAGCTTCTGTTACTAATCCGAGCATTGTCCCTACTCTGTGGATATAGCAGAGGACTACACTCAGAATCTTGTACTAGTGCAAAATGTAGTATTTAACATATATTATTTAAGACAATACCAACTTCATTGATCTGGTAAGAAACTATTACTTCTAACAACTTTTAAAACCAAATGCTTCGTATCTCTGAATTTCTGGGGATTATTTCCATTTCTTCCCTTTTTCTAATCTCTGACCTAGTGACTCCTGAATAAAACAGATTGTATTTTACTGTTCCTAGCACGGTGTTTACACGAGTTACTGTATACCTGTGGCATTTGCATCTTTGCTTAATCAAACTGCAAAATATAGATACATTTGGTCCTGAAAATGGTATACAATTTCCCCTTTCTCCCTCGCTTTCCCCTAATAGCAGGGAGGCACTAGAGGGTTGCACAGGGATGTGTGTTACAGGCTGCCTGCAGGACCCTAGCGGACTGGGCTGTATTTAATGAGCGCGTCTTCACTGACAGATTCATTATTTGTGTTCGGTCGCTTCAAGTCAAAACTGATTAGTTACACTTACTGCAGCAAAGATTTAATGATTTTATTGTTTATCTTCAATTTATTTTGATTAACATCTCCGTTCTTTTCATTGCGAGTGCAATTAGGTGTAATATAACAGCGACTACTTTAATTTTGCTGAAATTAAGATGAATAAGTGACGGATTATGGCACTTTGTTTAACAAATAAATCATAGTTAAGGGGGCTGTATTAGTAATAAATGAAAAAACAGACAATCTAATTAAAATGCATGGAGCTGATAGTTCAAGTTTCCAGAAATGTAATGAATTTTCATTTTAGAACTCAACTAGATTTAGGTGTAATACTTATTTATTGACAATAAGATGAGAGAAAGGCACATTATTTTGTAAATCATCTTAATTTCTTGTACTATGTTGGTAGAAGGAAGTACAAGCAATCTAATGAAGGTGCCTGTTCATATTTTTTTGGGAGCTAGAATTATTTTGTCAGGAAACACTGCAATTAAGGTATAGCTAAAAAAGAGACTGAGGGACTGAAATGAGGAAAAAACTCATTAGTTCAATTCTCACATGTTCAGACTTCAGCATTTTCTGCAACAGATGAATATTCTCCAAGTCCCAGACACATTTTCCTTTAAGTTCATAAGATTCAATTCACTGCCACACAGCACAAGCCTCAAGACACGTATGATAGAAGAAAGAACTAACATGAAGAAAACTGAACTCAACAAACAGCGAGCAAATCAAGATTGCTCTATACAAGCATCCCCAAATCATGGGGCAAGTAGCAGGGCAGCAATCCTGGAGCCAGCTTACTGTGGGGGTCGCATGGGCTTAACTTCTGATTGAGGAAAACCAAGAGGAAAACGAACCCTTCAGAATCAGAAACTTTATCCCTCTGATGTTTAAAAGACCTTGTATTTGACAGGACAGCTTTGAAGATAAAGACCGAAGCACTCTCCAGCTACAGGCTGTTCAACAGCCCACACTGCTATCTGCAATGCACTTCACTTCAGTTTTGCAGAGTTCAGTCATATTAGAAAGGAGATAGGGGAGACATTTTTTAGTATATTGTGCTATATTTTTGATGCTGCTATATTGCCCAAGCTTTCTTTACAGACCCTGGAAGAGCTGGGCTCCATTCTACACATCTCCATCATGCTTCCCTCCCACTGCACTATGTCACTTCTCTTGGCTGGCCAACATGTAAATTTGTTAATAAAAATGTACCCTGACATCCTTGACTACACAGACGAGAGATCTCTAAACCACGAGCTTGCCACTAAAGCTGAGGGGGGACAAGGACAGACTTCTCCCTGTGTCTTAATGTGCAATATTCATTTTTTTAGTCCGTAGGGAGATTTTATCCCAGAGATTAAGGTTAGAGAGGAGTAAGAGAGTAATATATGCTCTAATAAAACCTTATTTTGACTTATTTTCCCCCTTTGTGCTAGGGATGGAGGGGTGAGGTGGTGGCAAGAAAATAAGAGAGGAAGAAACAGAGAATGCAATTCCTAAGATCACAAAACCTGCAAGAGAATACTCTCTTCCTAAACTTTTAAGCGTTCTTCTTATATTACTGTTTCTCTAACTGTTTTAAAACAGTTTTCATATATTCAGGTGAAAGCCCTTATTGAAAGAAGAATTTATTATGACTTAGTATCAAATTTTTGTTTGTTTTTCTACCTTAGTTAGGACTTTATCATTATACACTCCTTGAAATACAAGAATTTCAGTGGCAATGCAAATTTGTTTCAGCTAGGGATCGGCCTCATAGCTTTAGAAGGGACTTAAAAATCACATTGTAACAAATGTCTACAAAAAAAGATAATTGAAAAATAATTCCTGTCCTATGGGTGTAGTGGAAATAAATTAATGAAGCCAGTTTTACTCGTGTAAAACAAATAAAGGGAAGGAGGTGGCAGAGTGAGGAGCTTCTAAGGCCTACTTTCTTTCTTCCTGATAATATTGATCGGATCTACTAATTACATTAAAACAGGTAGCTCTTCCTAAGTGAATAAAATCAAATAAATAAATAGATCTTGGTGCTTTCAACAAGGCAGTACACAAACTTATTTACAAATGTTTCTGTGTATCACAATCCCTCTTCTAATACTAGTTTTCAACGTTTAATGAATAACTAGATGGTAGGCAAAGACAGAGTGAGAGAGAGAAAGATGAGAAATGGTGCTAATGACCAAATGAACCTGTGAAAGGCAGCCCTGCTCTGACTGGAGCCCCAGTCATCAGCTGAGTGTCATGTCGGGAGCCGGGAAGAGCTGGGGGAGGTTGTGGAGGGGTTGGCGAGCTGGAGACTGGCAGCATCATTGGTTTGAACGGGCCGTGATTGATTTGTCACCAGAGGCCCATTTGACTGGGCGAAAAGCCCTTCTGATCTCAGTCTCTCTCTGCCTCCTTCTCTCTGCTGTCCCTTTTCCCTTCCCTGCACTCGGACGCTGGCACAGCAGCTGGGCAAGGGGCTCAGGTTGGGGCTGAGGCAGAGCACAAGGGTTGAAGGTCACTGCTGCCGAAACTCTGTCACGACTGACAAGGGAGATCAGCTCATCGCACTTTTCACTTTCTATCCTGCCTTTAGAACTCCAGAGGTTTACAAAGCCCCAAATACACATCCACACAAATCCACCAACACACCATTCCCCAAGCAGAAACACACAACCAAAGCCTCTCTCTCCTCTCTTTGCCGCTCTCTGTGTCTCTCTCGCACACACTCACGCACACACACACACACACACGCACTCTCTCTCTCTCCCCACCCCTTCCACCTTCCCGTTATCTGTGGCTGGGAGAAACCTCTAGATCTACAAATATTAATTACAAAGGACAACGAAAGGTAAGAAGGCGTCAATTATCCAAAGGTGTCGTGATGTTATTTCAAGTCAGTTGCAAATGTGTGAGGGGGAAGATTTCGCCCCAGTGATTCCTGTCTGCTTGGCTGATGGGGACCGGAGCCGATTCCCTCCCAGAACTGCTGCAGCTATGCCTTAAACCACACACTTTCCAGCAGGAGCCATCAGCATGGGCCTTTCTGAATTCTCTCTTTATTTCATTCATTAAGGGCATTAGACAAGTTGGAATTTGTATGAAAAGGATCCTATGGGAATACTGTCTCCAGGGTAGGTATTTTCATGACTTTCCACATCCTGAGGCTCTCTCTGTATCTCTTCTCTTTCTCTCTCTCTTCTGTTAGATGGAGCTTTAAAGGAGGCTGCCCTCATCCTCCAACTAATCTGGGGAAAGGAAATGTTCTGAGCTGCATATATTGAATGAAAAAATATTTTATTTCTTTTATAAAGTGGCAGTTGCTAAGAAATTGTGAGAGCTTTCCTGCTTAATTTTGTTAATGGGCTTTGTTATTATCTATTATTCTTTGCTGTTTTCAGGTTGTTCTCACACAAGAGTTTTTAATGACAATTGCCTTCGTTATCCAAAAAGAATGAGATAGCAGACTGGACAACAGGAAAATTATATTAATCAAACAAAGGCAGACTTTAAATTAAACAGGCTGTTGTGTTCCCATAAAAGCAGGACAATCTCAGTACTCTAGCTCATTTCACTTGGCAAAAGAACATGGCATCAGTTTTTTAACTTTAAAATAGTTTAATGAACACGAATGGAGAAATAATTTTTCTGTGTATTTAGCCGTCTATAAAGAAGAGAGAACGCTTTAACTTTGATCGCCACAATTAGTTCCCTGGGTATCTAGAGGGGAACAGGGCAGCCCTGGGAGCCTCAGTTCTTTAGATACAAAAGCATTTAGATCGCTTTAGAGCAGTTAATCCTGAGACTGGCTAGGGTCCCTTTTGTTTTCTAACTCCATTGTGGGTTTTGTTCAGTTTTTTCTATTCGCATGATTGACTGCCCAATGGATGCTAATTATCCAAATGTCGCTTCTGTCCTTTGAGTGACTTTCTATGTATTATGGGCAACTGTCATGCATTCTGTCATTCTATATCATATTACATGTATTATCATATGAAAATGGTACTCTGCATAAAGGAAGGTGTCTGAACCAGCAGATGCTGCAGATATTTAGAGGACTTGCCTAATTTGAATGGATTTTCTATAGAAAAATTGGTCAGAAAGCATAGAGGGGAGGTTCAGAAATTGAAAGTTTATCAGGTAATTATTTTTGTCCTTTTGCTGTTTACATGATAATGTACAAAGCATTAACTGTCTCTGCTTCTGAAATCTGCAGCCACCTTCCTCCTCCCGAACCAGGCAAGCCGTCTGTATTTATTAGAGTATGACAGCTTAAGCTAATTAAACTGATATCTGTCCAAAATAATAAGCCCGGAAAGTTAGAATAAACATTATGATTATAAGCAGAAAAGGCAGCTATACAAATGTAGCATCAATGTTATATTTTAATGATAATCTGAAATTCCCGTATGAAAAACATTGGATGTGGAATTACAAACAATAATAAAGTTCTGCAAAGAAATTTTTTGCTGTAAATATTTTTTACTTAGATTTTTATCTCTTTACACTATATTAATAAGGCTGAGGTCTAACACAGCTGTGAACTTGCATATTTTTTATTTTATACATATGTGAACATATATTTAAAAGGATATCAAGGGAAAGGTTTTTATTACAATTTTTCCACTAAAATAAACTTAACACACCTCAGTGCAATGTGCATGCCAACACTTAACGGGAATGCAAGATTTATAACGATAGGGCTTTTTAGATTTGCACTCTGGGGTCCATTGAATCTATAGGCACATCCAGAGTTTCCTCTCCTAAAATGTTAGGACAGTGTTTTATATTTGCCATTGATACGAAATACTGTGGATATATAACCTTGAAATTCATCATCTCGAGCTTCATCAAATATATGTGCAATAAGTTTCCATTAATGGTAGAGCTAAATCATGGGAAATATGTACTTTATGAAACAACAAAAAGATACCATAGAAAGACTTGCTCTGCTATATCAAGGTGCTTTGAAATTTTACAATGATCAAATATACATGATCAAGCTGTGCTTGTTAGGGTACGAGGGGCTCAAAACGGTCAATGATTATTGATCAGACTGTTAAGTATTTGTTCACGATTCTTTATATCCCCAAAGATTCAGGGAAATGAACAGTGAAAAATTGCATCAGAGTCCACCTTTGTTTGAGATTGATGTATCAAAAGAGAGTATTCATTTGCCAAATTTATTGGAAAAAAACGTGTAGTAAAATATGACATAAGGACTGCAAGTACAGAAATTAATATTTCCTTTTTTTAACTATCTCTGTAAAATTTTAAGCACTAATTTAAAATGTAAAGCGTCTTTGTACAACATGAATAGTGAATTATTGATAAGAGCAGATTTACGCAGCAAAACCAGCGATACAGTCCCAACTTATCAGCTGACCTTTACATTTTACCCTACATTTTGCACATGCCATTTTTTTTAACTGAAGTTGCAGTAGTAAGAGTGGTGAAGAGAATGCATGAGGTGAAAATGGACATTTCTGGTATTTGTACAGACTAGAAAATCTTACTGAGATGCAGTTACTCTGTTTTGGCAATTGAATAAATATTACTCCTCATGAATAGTTCCAAGTAAATGTTGGGGGGTTTTATTATCAGATCATTTGGCAAAAGTCTGAAATTATTTGATTAATAATTCTTTCTTTTTTCTTGAGGTTTCACAGTGTCTATTTCTACAAGTCCATCAGCTATATTATTTATTATTTCAAAATGGTCTATAAAGTTCGTCCCATAATTCAAAATATAACACATATTGAGAGTGCTAATGTGTAATTCTTGCAAAATCCTGAGGCATACTTTATTTGATTTCATTATGCTGTACATTACATTACATAAATTCACAAGAACACAGAAATCTCTTAAGATAAACTTGCTACACATTAAAGAAAACTACCGAACACAAAGAATTATTTCTGCAGATATTTGCCTCTAAGAAACGATAACATATGTCTGTGTCTGAATCTACAAATAGATAGATGGATACACACACATATGTTCCTTCACACACACACATAGCCTCATACAGTCAGATATCTTATACATATTTATATAAACAAATTTACATATCGCATCTTTTGTAAATCTTAAAACCAGCAATACGTATTTTCTGTCTTATTTTCAGATGTTAATTCCCTTAAAATTACTAAATATTTTTTCCAAATGAAAATTACATTGAAAATAATCAGCCACACTTATACTTACATAAAAAGTTCACAAAGTATAAAATTGGCAAAATGTCATTGATTGGTTGGAAATGCCCTTTCACCTTATTGTGTCTGACCTGCCACTTAATTAATCTGTTCTTGTCTGAGAGCGGACAGTGTTAAAGATAAGCAGCACAGTGAGCAAAGTCTACAGCACTTTGAAAGCTGAAAAAATATTCAGCTTTTTTATGAAATAATCTTACATATCTCTAAGTAATTTCATCATTTCCATCTGCATCTCATCTGATTCCTTCTTATTGCAAGTATTTACATACCAGATTTCCCGCATCTACTCCATTTCTATCTCTATCTATTCTAATTCCCTAGGTTAGTACCATAAAGTTTGCATCTGGTTTCCATACCTGCTTTCTGTGTTTCGAAATCATTTTTCAGAGGCATGCGGTGGGCATTCAGGTGGTGCAGATAAGGGTGCGTAGTGACAAAATATTGACTGGATTTGGTATTCACTTATGAGGGATGACGTTAGTGCCACAAAAATCCCTGTGATGTACAGGGAATAGTTAATTAATTAAAGGACCTGCTAATTGCTACTTGAGGTACTGTGCAGAGATGATGAAGAGTGCTTGGTACGAGGTTAGGTTCTCAGTTTTGAGTGAACATTTTCATTTAAAAGATTTCTTTAAAGTACATCCTAATTTTTTTAATGTTTTTTCAGGTTACTGTATCTAGTTCAGACTCAAGTGTTCAATTGAGCTTCAATTAATTATAATATATAGTCAGGGTTCTTTAGCTGGGATAGATTGATGGAGAAGCTTTGTTTCATTTGGTGCAGGTGGCACTGTTTAATAAGCACAGGAGAGAGTGAATAATGTAGTGTTTGCAAAGAGAAATAAATGCAAAATAGAGAGGTGCAATTAGATCAGCTCAGAGAAATAAAGGATAAATATTAAATGGTCAGGTATCTTGCAAATATCAAATAAAACAGTAATAAGTATCTCACTGAAAACTGCCGTTTTAATTTATGAATATCTGAAAGCACTGCTTTAAAAGAAATCTAGTGAGCAAGTCTTGTGCCTTCATTAGGCAGGCACATTTCAATATCTGGAAAATACCAGACTTCTGATTTTCAAACGCTCTATATTTTTTTTCTTATACTGAAGTATAAACAGGATTCTGAATTTAAAACATTAATGCAAGGACTTAAAAAATTATTTTCTAAATTGTATTAGAAAATAACTTAACCTTTGGTGCTCTTTCCTTTAATTGGTGCTGTGTTATATTGGAGAAAAATTACCCCATGGAAAATTAACCTGTGAAAACTTGTAAATCATTATCAATAGTTTACTAGGAAACGAGGGGCTGTGTGCTTCTCATGCATGCACTACAGACAAAGTTGCAGAAGATTACTGAAAAGGATAACAAAATTGTAGATATAAAAGTAAAGCCCTAGAGAATTAAAATCTTCAAATTGCACACCAAAAAAATAAAAACAAGTATATACTCCTGAAAAATAACAACTAAGCAAAAAAGGAGAAATGTTATTTGACTTAAAAAAAAAAAAAGAATAACGAAAAAAGAAGTATCTGGTAGCTAAGAGGATAGTCCTGTAAGCTACTTAACAAAAGAATGTGAATGTATTAGGCATTTCAGCAACACTTCTGCATCCAGAAATTTCAGCTGTAGACAGATTTTCCACAGACGATTCCCCCCTACTGCTAACCTCTTAAATATACCTATAAAATACAAAATGTTCCAAATCACCTCCAATAAAGGAAGCTTCCTTACATTAAATGCATCTAATATTTGTGTTAGAAATCTGAAGTGCTTTCTGATGTGGTTAAATTCACAAAGAAATGTGGTTGTAGAGCAGAAAGGAATGTATTGGACACATCACTCTGAATATTTGCAGATGGACACAGAGCTGTGGAAGTTTACTTATAAAATATGGAATTAATCATATTCTTAGCCTCTGATTATTCCAAAGAGGCAATACTATTGGACTTTTTCTCTACAAACCTTATTTTTGTTAGGGAGCCACGTTTAGCAAATCCATGATATACCCAATCAGGGCAGCCTCCCAAACCTCCAGGATTGGTTGATATTGAACTTGTAAAATGTTTATGAGTGAGTGTTTGCCTGGTAATGCAGCCCTGGGTGCCCTGCTGTCAGCATGGAATTACTGATACTATTACACACAGGAGGGGTTTGGAAGGAGGAGAGGAGGGGAGCTGGGTAGCCATAGGGAACTTTCTTATCTGAACTCTTTATGTGCTTTTAGACAAAATAGTTTTCACCAGAAAAATACCTTCCCCACTTGGTTTAAAAAAAAAATTAAAAAAAAATATTTATCTGACCATTACATTTACCATTTAAATGTGTTCCTGCAACAAATCTTACTACACTTTCTTGAGCTCTTAGGTAAAGCAAAAAGCTTAGTCTGCAGTAAATAGATTAAAAAGATATATAGAAGCAGCTACAGTATTAGATGGAAAAAGACATTTTTGCAGTCTTTGCCATATTCTGTGCAGAAAATTTACTGAATTACTAGTAATTAACACTGGGTACTTGTTCTCTTTATTTACTATGGTAGATGCTCAAGTCAAGCAAACAAATCTCAACACACCACCAAAAATCTATATTCCCCAAAATAAAACTCCCAAGCTATCCTAAATATACGGCTACTGACCTTCACAATCGTATTTTCTTTACCAGTTCACTGTAATAAAAATGAACATTTTGTCATCACTTTGGGAAACTGTGCCAAACACCTTAAAACACATGTCACATGCCAACTTTACTTCATTTTTCTCCTCTGGGAATAGATACATCTGGAATCATAATCACAGATAAAAACCTTGACAAAATTGCACATGAGCCCAGCCCTTCCCTCCAACACCTACCTTTTCATAACATTTAATACAATATTAATATCGGTTACTAAAAAGGCTTCCAACCTTTACATTTCTGACATAACATGTTCAAACCCATATTTCACACTTCTTGTTCTGTTTTAAGTTCAGTGGATTTAACAGGACTCTGGAGAGAAGATCATGTGGTTGAAGATTTCCCTCCCTCTTTGACACCCGTAGAGGCAGTTTTGGAATTGTTTAAATAGCTGTGGCTGTATAAACTGAAATATGTAAGATCATGGGCATCTGATTTCTCCCGCACATCTGCAGGAACAGGCTTCTATTTTTATCAGAAATCTATTGCTTGTACCATTGACAAACAATTTCAGTGCAACATCTGGGCAAAACATTCTGATTATTTTCCTTTTAAACTGTATTATTTATCTCTCCTGCATATTCCTGGTTTACCAGACGATTACAATTAGCTAATATTATATAATAATATTATCTGGTCTTTTTCATCTATGATTGACAGGTTTTCAAATCAAAATAAAACACATTCTTAGTAGATCATCTTCTTGAAAGTGTGCTACTGTTTTAAGCTCAGTTTGCTTCTGAGACAGCCAGGGCTAAACGGGGAAATTATAGATCCCACAGACTCCCTACTTGCCCCAAAACGCTCGGCTTAGGGAATATTTAATAGCCAGGACCTGGACTGGTATTTTACTGCATGCTCTTATAAACCATTCATCAGCTGGTATTGCAAAGAAATGGAATTTGAGAACTTTGCAAATTTTCATTTATTATTGTGTTTGTAATTAATACCATGCTGGAAGTACCTCAGGCAGCTCACTGTATGGCTTTGTTCCTGTCAGAATGGTGATAGCAACCTCTTTTTGTTACATATTTAAAAGCTTTGAAAGACATTTTTTTACAAAGCAAATGTACTAGACAGCTTTAAAGCAAAGGACATTAAATAGGTTGCCAATTATTCATTCAGCAGCTCTATGTGCGTCAAAAAAATGCATACCACCAAATTTTCCTGAGACAAATTTCCCGTGACTCATACACCATTTTTGCACTAACTGAGTAAGGATAGCAATCGTTTAGAAAAAAGAAACAGATATAAAATGTTTCTTGCCCTGGAATACTGAAAAAAATAATTCTTTAAAACCACATTCATTAGGGACAGCATTCGTGACAAGAAATGTCCTATTTTTAAACTGAGTAGTGTTTCTTAATCAGATTATTTCGTTATTCTCTTTCACTGTAAAATGACCCGAAGTGTCTAACTCGGTCTCTAAGTGCAAAAAGTGATGTATGAATGGAGTAATAATTTCCCTGACTCGTTTCAAGCCAGTCTATAGAGCAGCTGAGTCTGAAGCCTGCTAGTCTGTCTCCAGCAGCCCCGGGAGATGAAGAGCTGAGCTGAGCTCCACTTGCTGACAAGAAGCAAACTGTCTCACATTTTAGGAGAACAACATCATTGCCTATAAAAATGAAGAAGAGACAAAATAAATAAAACCAGTTAATGTTGTAGTTAACTTGCAAATCAAGTAAATCTGTTGGTACAGTATTTTAGAAATAAACGATAACAGCATCACACCAAACACACATTTCTGAACATATAAGCGTTCTGATTTTGATTTAATGGTATATCAGCGTCAACTATTGCTTCCTTTGCTGGTACACACTTCCTGATGCCTACTGTGAAGGGTGCCCATATTTACAACTGAGTAAGATGATTAATTACACCTTGTCAATCACGGTGCATGAAGACATAACACCACAGCAGACAATGAAGAAGATGCCTGAAGCTACAATTACATTTTAATTCATAGTTTATTGTATGTTCCCATATATTGCAGTCTAATAACCGTAGGGGCATTGAAAACATATGAGATATCAATCACTCTGCCCCCTGGTCTTTCATGTTTATATTATTCCACAGCCTTTAAATTACCATAAGTAGTTACTTATTTTCTAAGCTTTCTTCTCTCTTACCTTTTGCTTCCATTAATCTTTTATTCCTAGTACCTTTATCCAACAGCTATAAGTATTTGATGGAAGTTTGTAGCTCACTTAAAATCTGTAACAGACAACCTGAAACCCAGCAATTAGCAAAGACAGCTTAGACTTGTGTTCCTTTGTTGAAGGAGGCGTTGAATCTTTTGTTCTGATTTAGTCACGGTAGCTGGGTGGAAGCTGGTACCTCATTATGTGGTTGGTCTGTTTGTCTGGTAGGTAGCAGATGGTACTGGAGATGACGTTACCAAGAGAGGCAGGGTAGAGAAACTCAAGACCTGTGATTTGTTCACCTGTCACCTATAACAAAATACAGGTTAAAAGACTTTATTATTAGCCGCCCCATTTTTTTTTTAATGAAAAAACCCTCTCATTTCAAATGAGCCTGCGTTTGATTCTACAGATGATTTTGCTATAGGAATTTTTCTGTTGCTCATTATTCAAGAATATCCTGGATTTTATTCTGAACAATGTGAATGTCACTCATGTGTCAGTGTGTACATTAGCAGCTTTGTGTTTACATTCTGTTACTCTCCTTGTGTTTTGGTAGCAAGGGTTGGATGTCTTCTTGTGTTTGCATATCCATTAAGAAGATAATCAGAGATAGCCTGTGAACTGGAGGTCGTGCCATACCTTTTTAACGTGCTATTGGTATTATTGGTTCCAACCACTTAGGCAATACTGTTAGATGAAATATTGTATTTTAATTCCATTAAATGTATAAAATCTTTTGGGTAATTAGCAACATCAGACAGAGTGTACCAACCCGTGACCTTTCTTAACTGCAAAATGTATGCAATCAATTACGTGGTAGGGAATTAAACGGGTGTTAAAACTTCGAAGGCAGTATGCAGCTGTAGGCAGGGCCACATAGAGCAAATTCCTGAAGTACAGCACACCCTTGTTCCACAGTGGTGTACGTGGTGCCCACATCACTGTTATTGGAGGCAAATCTATTTGGTGTTTGAAGTGTCTTGCAAGTCAGCAGAGCGAGGGAAAGATTATTTTATCAAGCCAAACACTGTACAGACACCAAACACTAACTCTGTTGCAGACTTTGTAATCAGAATTGAAAGGTGAACTTCCATTGTTTCCAAGGTCTGATGTTAGGACAGTCCATGGATAGTTCCTGGAGATGCCAAATCAGCTTGCCTGCTGTATGGGTTCTTGAAGGGTCTCGAGGCTATTTCATATGCATTTCTACAAGAGCCACTTTGTTTTCCTCTGTGACGTGCAAATGTATGTAACTACTCACAGCAACCCCGGCAGAAAGATGGTAAGAAGCCTAGATTATTGTAAGAACGGAACACATAGACCCAGCAAAGTTAAATGGAGCAATTCCAGTTTTAACAAAGATAGTCTTCACTGTGCTACCTGTAAGAGGCAAATCACTGTCAGAAAGCAACAGCTAACAGTTACACGCTGTGATGTAATAATTTCTCACCACAGATTAAGCAGTGAGTCTCATGATCTCAGACGTGCATTCAGATTTACTTTCCGTTGTGCTACCTTTTCTAATGTAAGTAGAAGTGTGACATTTGACATCTTTAACACTGATTAGTCCTCCTTTGCTACCCACCTTCTGGGTAAATATTTAGACAGCACGAACACTGTCCCTGAGTGCTCTGTCTTTTCTGGAGCCTTCCTGAAGCTTCTCCTCAAGTTCGGAGACCTTCCTGGCCTGGTTTGCTTTAGTGCCTACTCGGAACTAAGAGCAGCGAGGGGCCTCGCTCAGCGGGAGCCTTCGCCAACCTCAGTGACACAACTGATTGTGTTCTAACCGTGAATGTTGTTCACATTGAGTGGCGTTGGGTGCGTTCAATGAGTAATAAATGTTGGGGTGTCGTGATCTGGGCGCGTGAACAAACTTTTGACCCCCACTTCTCCCGCGCTGGAGCCGTTCTTTCTCCCCGACAGTCTCTTTGCTGCTCCGGGGCCAGGCACGTCGCCGACCGTCACCGGGCGGCAAACGCAAACCCCCGGGCGGGCGCCGGTC